>JBAIZL010000005.1:111913239-112218239 GCA_036971475.1 Prosapia bicincta
GCGCGTTAATAAGCAATTACAATTGTGCTTATTATCTGAAATGAGTTCATAATGCAGTTCTTAAAACTGAAATTCAGTGAAATGCAGTGTTTATGGAAATTCAACAATGCACCACCGCATCCCGATAAGATCGACTGTGGTCTGATGAAATCCGTGCTTTATTTCTACCTGCAAGTGTAATGACCCTAATGATCAGCCAATGGTGAGCAAATGTTATGAACCGGCTGATGGATCACCAGGACTGAAGAGTGATTTCTAGAAACCAATTACAATTAAGGAAGTTATGTACTGAAGCCGAATCATGAAACGAGATAAAACTATAAACAATAAGTAGGTCATTGAATAAAATCCTGAGTCATATTAGTGAAAATGTCGATGATACTGCCGTAAGTCAATGGATGAGTAAAGACGAACGTAAGTAAGTAACGATAACACATGTTACGACTGTTGAGATGGTACAAGAAGCTACTGAAAGCCGTGCTGCCAACAATAAAGACGAAAGTATGACCGAGACACTACAAGAAGGGAAAATGTCGATGATACTGCCGTAAGTCAATGGATGAGTAAGGACGAACGTAAGTAAGTAACGATAACACATGTTACGACTGTTGAGATGGTACAAAAAACTACTGAAAGCCGCAGTGGCAACAATAAAGACGAAAGTATGACCGAGACACTACATGAAGGGAAAATGTCGATAATACTGCCGTAAGTCAATGGATGAGTAAGGACGAACGTAAGTAAGTAACGATAACACATGTTACGACTGTTGAGATGGTACAAGAAACTACTGAAAGCAGTGGTGCCAACAATAAAGACGAAAGTATGACCGAGACACTACAAGAAGGGTAAATGTCGATGATACTGCCGTAAGTCAATGGATGAGTAAAGACGAACGTACGTAAGTAACGATAACACATGTTACGACTGTTGAGATGGTACAAGAAACTACTGAAAGCAGTGGTGCCAACAATAAAGACGAAAGTATGACCGAGACACTACAAGAAGGGAAAATGTCGATAATACTGCCGTAAGTCAATGGATGAGTAAGGACGAACGTAAGTAAGTAACGATAACACATGTTACGACTGTTGAGATGATACAAGAAACTACTGAAAGCAGTGGTGCCAACAATAAAGACGAAAGTATGACCGAGACACTACAAGAAGGGAAAATGTCGATAATACTGCCGTAAGTCAATGGATGAGTAAGGACGAACGTAAGTAAGTAACGATAACACATGTTACGACTGTTGAGATGGTACAAGAAACTACTGAAAGCCGTGGTGCCAACAATAAAGACGAAAGTATGACCGAGACACTACATGAAGGGAAAATGTCGATAATACTGCCGTACGTCAATGGATGAGTAAGGACGAACGTAAGTAAGTAACGATAACACATGTTACGACTGTTGAGATGGTACAAGAAACTACTGAAAGCCGCAGTGGCAACAATAAAGACGAAAGTATGACCGAGACACTACATGAAGGGAAAATGTCGATAATACTGCCGTAAGTCAGTGGATGAGTAAGGACGAACGTAAGTAAGTAACGATAACACATGTTACGACTGTTGAGATGGTACAAGAAACTACTGAAAGCAGTGGTGCCAACAATAAAGACGAAAGTATGACCGAGACACTACAAGAAGGGTAAATGTCGATGATACTGCCGTAAGTCAATGGATGAGTAAAGACGAACGTACGTAAGTAACGATAACACATGTTACGACTGTTGAGATGGTACAAGAAACTACTGAAAGCAGTGGTGCCAACAATAAAGACGAAAGTATGACCGAGACACTACAAGAAGGGAAAATGTCGATAATACTGCCGTAAGTCAATGGATGAGTAAGGACGAACGTAAGTAAGTAACGATAACACATGTTACGACTGTTGAGATGATACAAGAAACTACTGAAAGCAGTGGTGCCAACAATAAAGACGAAAGTATGACCGAGACACTACAAGAAGGGAAAATGTCGATAATACTGCCGTAAGTCAATGGATGAGTAAGGACGAACGTAAGTAAGTAACGATAACACATGTTACGACTGTTGAGATGGTACAAGAAACTACTGAAAGCCGTGGTGCCAACAATAAAGACGAAAGTATGACCGAGACACTACATGAAGGGAAAATGTCGATAATACTGCCGTAAGTCAATGGATGAGTAAGGACGAACGTAAGTAAGTAACGATAACACATGTTACGACTGTTGAGATGGTACAAGAAACTACTGAAAGCAGTGGTGCCAACAATAAAGACGAAAGTATGACCGAGACACTACAAGAAGAATAAATGTCGATGATACTGCCGTAAGTCAATGGATGAGTAAAGACGAACGTACGTAAGTAACGATAACACATGTTACGACTGTTGAGATGGTACAAGAAACTACTGAAAGCAGTGGTGCCAACAATAAAGACGAAAGTATGACCGAGACACTACAAGAAGGGAAAATGTCGATAATACTGCCGTAAGTCAATGGATAAGTAAGGACGAACGTAAGTAAGTAACGATAACACATGTTACGACTGTTGAGATGATACAAGAAACTACTGAAAGCAGTGGTGCCAACAATAAAGACGAAAGTATGACCGAGACACTACAAGAAGGGAAAATGTCGATAATACTGCCGTAAGTCAATGGATGAGTAAGGACGAACGTAAGTAAGTAACGATAACACATGTTACGACTGTTGAGATGGTACAAGAAACTACTGAAAGCAGTGGTGCCAACAATAAAGACGAAAGTATGACCGAGACACTACAAGAAGGGAAATGTCGATAATACTGCCGTAAGTCAATGGATGAGTAAGGACGAACGTAAGTAAGTAACGATAACACATGTTACGACTGTTGAGATGATACAAGAAACTACTGAAAGCTGTGGTGCCAACAATAAAGACGAAAGTATGACCGAGACACTACAAGAAGGGAAAATGTCGATAATACTGCCGTAAGTCAATGGATGAGTAAGGATGAACGTAAGTAAGTAACGATAACACATGTTACGTCTGTTGAGATGGTACAAGAAACTACTGAAAGCCGTGGTGCCAACAATAAAGACGAAAGTATGACCGAGACACTACAAGAAGGGAAAATGTCGATAATACTGCCGTAAGTCAATGGATGAGTAAGGATGAACGTAAGTAAGTAACGATAACACATGTTACGACTGTTGAGATGGTACAAGAAACTACTGAAAGCCGTGGTGCCAACAATAAAGACGAAAGTATGACCGAGACACTACAAGAAGGGAAAATGTCGATAATACTGCCGTAAGTCAATGGATGAGTAAGGATGAACGTAAGTAAGTAACGATAACACATGTTACGACTGTTGAGATGGTACAAGAAACTACTGAAAGCCGTGGTGCCAACAATAAAGACGAAAGTATGACCGAGACACTACAAGAAGGGAAAATGTCGATAGTACTGCAGTAAGTCAATGGATGAGTAAGGATGAACGTAAGTAAGTAACGATAACACATGTTACGACTGTTGAGATGGTACAAGAAACTACTGAAAGCCGTGGTGCCAACAATAAAGACGAAAGTATGACCGAGACACTACAAGAAGGGAAAATGTCGATAGTACTGCAGTAAGTCAATGGATGAGTAAGGACGAACGTAAGTAAGTAACGATAACACATGTTACGACTGTTGAGATGGTACAAGAAACTACTGAAAGCCGTGGTGCCAACAATAAAGACGAAAGTATGACCGAGACACTACAAGAAGGGAAAATGTCGATAATACTGCCGTAAGTCAATGGATGAGTAAGGATGAACGTAAGTAAGTAACGATAACACATGTTACGACTGTTGAGATGGTACAAGAAACTACTGAAAGCCGTGGTGCCAACAATAAAGACGAAAGTATGACCGAGACACTACAAGAAGGGAAAATGTCGATAATACTGCCGTAAGTCAATGGATGAGTAAGGACGAACGTAAGTAAGTAACGATAACACATGTTACGACTGTTGAGATGGTACAAGAAACTACTGAAAGCCGTGGTGCCAACAATAAAGACGAAAGTATGACCGAGACACTACAAGAAGGGAAAATGTCGATAGTACTGCAGTAAGTCAATGGATGAGTAAGGACGAACGTAAGTAAGTAACGATAACACATGTTACGACTGTTGAGATGGTACAAGAAACTACTGAAAGCCGTGGTGCCAACAATAAAGACGAAAGTATGACCGAGACACTACAAGAAGGGAAAATGTCGATAATACTGCCGTAAGTCAATGGATGAGTAAGGACGAACGTAAGTAAGTAACGATAACACATGTTACGACTGTTGAGATGGTACAAGAAACTACTGAAAGCCGTGGTGCCAACAATAAAGACGAAAGTATGGCCGAGACACTACAAGAAGGGAAAATGTCGATAATACTGCCGTAAGTCAATGGATGAGTAAGGACGAACGTAAGTAAGTAACGATAACACATGTTACGACTGTTGAGATGGTAAAGAAACTACTGAAAGCCGTGGTGCCAACAATAAAGACGAAAGTATGACCGAGACACTACAAGAAGGGAAAATGTCGATAATACTGCCGTAAGTCAATGGATGAGTAAGGACGAACGTAAGTAAGTAACGATAACACATGTTACGACTGTTGAGATGGTACAAGAAACTACTGAAGGCCGTGGTGCCAACAATAAAGACGAAAGTATGACCGAGACACTACAAGAAGGGAAAATTAGTCACGGTGAAAGAACTACGCTATATTAATCTACAGAGAAACGCTATGCAACACATGTGCTCCTGCTAAGACGTCTAAGCGACCCCGCAGCACGCAAACTATCTGATAAGCAGACGCTGAAGATCCATAGATCCAACCGTGATGAACAATCTATTCTAAAGCAACTGTAAATGTATATAATTACTGTAATCAATACACTTCTATAAACGTATTTTCTTCACTCCTAATTATGCTATTAGGGTTTATTGTAACTCCTGTTTTGCCTAATGTAAAGGAACGTATTTCCGAGTAATCCGAGTTATCGTTGATAAGAGAAGGTCTCAGTCCCATCTACCTAGAATTATCGAGAATCTAATGCATAGTTTATGCTTTTGAAAATGATTTTTCATCTTTTAAGAGGCATGAATATTCTTATTTTAAAAAATACAACACTAATAAAATTAAATAAATATTTAGGAATTAATTTATTAATTTTAACCACAATTACTTTAATTGGTTTGACTGCTTTATAATGAATGATTTAAATGAAGCATTAGTAGCTCTAACAATCTTGACAACTGTGTTGAATTATTCAACTGGTCCAAAGCAAATTTAGTGATATTTTATATCTATTATTTAAATCTATAAGGTTCGGAAACGCTCTCCCTCTGGCTATGTGCGGTATGCAGGCCTCATAAATGCTATTTTATTCAGTGATTATTATGAGGTATTTACAGAGGTATAAGATCTAATATTTAATTTCAAATTTTATTAAATATTTAAATTATGTCTTTTTTATATATTCTATGAATCTCTATTCAGTTTTCAAAGTCTCAATTTATAAATGTTAGACAGATGTTCTAGGACACTTCAAATATGGGGTCTTTTAGAAGTTTGAAGAAATATTCTGTAATTAATATCAACTAATTTCTAACCACCCCCCCCCCCCTGAATATATAGAGCACAATTTTTAAGAATATGTCAAATAGGTTTTTTCTACTTCAGATTACTTCAAAATTTCACTGCTATAGAAAAATTAAAGTGAAACACTTAGATTTATACCTACATATAAACACTATGTACAAAAACTACTGCCTATAGTGACGCTTACTTTTCTCTTCAATGAGGACGGTCGTTCTGGGAGGTATATGCGGTTTTCAACTCAGCCGTAACTCTGGGTTACGCTGGCTGTACTCTATAACCATGTTTGAAAGAGAGAGAGAAGAGGCCATGCGCGAGCGAGCGTGCCCAAACACATGCACGCAAGTAATAAGTTTATTATTCAACAACATTTTTTGAATTGGCTTACAACGAATTATTTCATTCGCTAAGTAATAACTTGGTATGTATTTAAGAGAGAGGGAGAGAGATCACACACACACACACACACACACACACACACACACACACACACACACACACACACACACACACACACACACACACACACACACACACACACACACATACACACACATGTACTAAGTTTACTATTCAACAACATTTTTGGAATTGACTTACATCGAATGATTTCATTCGCTAGTGGTAAAATCTTGGTATATATTTAAGAGAGAGGGAGAGATAGAACTCCCACACAAGCGAATACACACACACTAACACATGTACTAAGTTTATTATTCAACAACATTTTTTGAATTGACTTACATCGAATGATTTCATTGGCTAGTGGTAAAATCTTAATATATATTTAAGAGAGAGGGAGGGCCAGAACGCACACACAAGCGAGCACACGCACACACACACACACACACACACATGTACTGTTTGTTATTCAACAACATTTTTGTTATTGGCTTACACCGAATGATTTCATTCGCTTGCTGTAATATCTTAGTGTATATTTAAGAGAGAGGGAGAGAGAACTCACACAAGCGAGCACACACACACATGTATTAAGTTTATTATTCAACAACATTTTTGGAATTGACTTACATCAAGTGATTATATTTCGCTAGCGGTAATATCTTGGTATATATTTAAGAGAGAGGGAGAGACAGAACGCACACACAAGCGAGCACATACACACATACACACATGTACTAAGTTTATTATTCAACAACATTTTTTGAATTGACTTACATCGAATGATTTCATTCGCTAGCGGTAATATCTTGGTATATATTTAAGAGAGAGGGAGAGACAGAACGCACACACATAGATACTAAGTTTGTTATTCAACAACATTTTTGGAATTCCCAAATTCTAAATATTCTTCAAGTCACCGACTAATGAACAGGAATTTTGAACAGTTGAAAATTTGAAATATGAGTTTCGTTTCATTTCATTCATTCATTATTTTGTGTATAACACAAACAGTTTAAACTCGGCGAAAATAACTTTTACTCTTACGTGAAACTATCATTAGGGGGGGGGGGGGGGGAAGACCTTAAAAGTAAAGTTAAGAATGTACTCGAAAAATGTAACGTCATTTAAAAAAAGGTGATTGGTAAAATAATTTGTATATTTTATTGAAATTTAATTGTAAAAAACGTTATAAATTATTGTAATAACTGTAATATTAAAATAATTGTATAAATATATTATTATTACGGTAGTTTATTAGGAGCACTTTAGGGGCTACATTAGTATCAAAAGGTAAACTACTTGAACTTTAAAAAAAAAATAACAAAAACTTAGTTTTATAATTTTACGGTTTTAATCTCACTTACCCAATGAAATCGGCACTAAAATTAGTATCTCAACGCGGTTAAGTTCTACGATGCCAAAGTTAAAACCACTTTTTGCGATAAAGTCTTTCTAATGTCCACAGAACTTGCCGCACTACTTTAAATGAATTTTATTTACAGTCAAGTAATATTATGTATAGGATTCCAAATGTAGGCATAACAGAGACTAAGCGATCTTGCAATTTGTCCCCTGTCCAACAGACTTTGCTAAGCCACTAAACTTTTGCTACTATAAACCACCAGGGGCGTCAATGTAATAGAGGGACGTTTCTACCCCCGGTATTTCAAGCCTAACGTAGTTCACTGTTTGCTCGCTAGATAGCAGTTATATACAGGTTAGTTAAACCTTTACTTTTTACATAAATTTTGGAAATATAAATTTTGTAGGCTTTTTTTTATATGTTCTGTACTCAAAGTTACTTTCAAATAAACAAAAGGAATAAACGCATTGTGTTTTTTAGGTTTTAATTCTTTAAGTGATGTAAACTCAATTTCCCTCACAACTCTGTTAATATTAGGCCTACTGTTGGAGTATAGAGTTTAAAATTGTACTTTATACATGGACTTTATATATAGATTTTAAAACTATACTAATTACCTATAAGATTAATGAATTTCTTGGGTCCTGTAAACTAATTTTAACTAACTAAATAAAAACCTACTAATCATAATATAAAAGTCTTTTATTTTACTAAAAATTACTTTATGTACATTTTTATCACATGGTAATCCTTTCCGAATTATTATTTAAAATTTTACTTTTTAAAAATTTTGAATAGTATTTCTGAAGATGATTGTGATGTAATCAAAATGTACAAAGAGTAATTTTTAGTATAATAAAAGATTGTGGTTTGTGTGTTTTTATTTATTTTGTTACCTATAAGATGTCATCATTTACTTTCATCCTTGAACAAAATTTTTATTTTCATCTAATTAATCATTAATACATTCATTTGTTTAAAGAACAAATTCGAAAATTTCAAAGTTATCTAAAGCAATATTTATAACCTCAATTGAAAGCAAAGATGTAGTGAGCACTACATAAACTCAATTGAATCAAGTCCATCAACCCACACTGCCTACATGATTTATGTTAACAAATATTTAAATATGAACTTAATAGAAAAAAGTAAAAATAGCTTATGAAATAATTGTGATCAACAGCTCCCACCATGACTTGAGCAGAGCCCAGTGGAAACGTTTACTGAAAATGCCCTCAATTTGACACATATCTTGCACACCCTACACCCCACTAAAATTATGCTATTTATGAAATAAACCCAATATGAAATGTACATAACATTAGAAAACATGTTATAATAATAATAGTAGGCTACTCCGCTATTAAATAAATATATATATATTTGTTGATTCCATCTTCACATAAGCTAATAGTTTTCACTAAACACTTGCAAATATTTACAAACTTGCCTATAGTAGCACTTACTTATATTTGTTGAGTATGGCTGTTTCGGGAGATGTGTCCCATTCTCAACTCAGACCGTAACTGATCTCAAGGTTTAGGTAGGTTAGGGTGGGGTGGGATATATGGTGGGGTGGGATATATGGTGGTGTGGGTGTGTGGTATTAGGAGTTATGATGTCAAAACGTGTGTGTGTGAGTTGTAATGTAATTGTGTATTGAGTATGTGTGTAGGACGTAGTTTGAAGTGTCTGTGTATTTCGTATTGTTCAGTTGTGTAGCGTTGGTTATTTCTGTTATGAAGAATTTGTAGGTTAGATGTTATGTCTATGTAGTCATGTTTTGTGGAGTTGAGATGATCGGCGAAGTTTGATTGGTAGTTATATATATAAAAGCACTAACAAACAATAGCTACCAATCAAACTTCGCCAATCATCTCAACTCCACAAAACATGACTACATAGACATAGCATCTAACCTACAAATTCTTCATAAACAACACAGAAATAACCAACGCTACACAACCGAACAATACGAAATATACAGACACTTCAAACTGGATGTGTAGTGTAGGATATGTGTAGAAACTTACTATTGTTAATTACATTACAAGTCACACACACTTTTTGACATCGTAACTCCTAATACTCACAAAATACATCCACACCGCCATAATATTTCACCCCCACCCTAACCTATGTAAACCTTGAGATCAGTTATGGTCTGAGTTGACAATGGGGCACATCTTCCGAAACGGCCATCCTCAACAATCATAAGTAAGTGCTACTATAGGCAAGTTTGTAAATATTTAGTCATATTTAATATATTTAGTAAATATTTGTAAGTGTTTAGTTATTAAATAAAATTAGACACTATCAATTTTAAAGTTCAGAGACACACAAATTCTATATTTTATAAATTTACTTTATCTGTTTATTCATAAACTTTACAGAGAATTTTTCTAGCTGATTTTAAATCACTTGAAACAAAATTTTGTTTCCTTGTTGCCTTCAGACCAAAATCATTGATAATTTCTTCCAAATCTAAATCAAGGTTAGGAAAAGTAATAAAGCTATAAAGACGACCTGCCTAAGGCTGGTCCTGATGATCATTTAATACTAAAATAAAATGTTCAATTCAAACTATAAATAGCAAAATTTATATTCTCCTCTACCCACTATGCTTTTATAGAGTAGAGTATCAAAGTATAAATAAAAATCAATAGGATAGAAAGATGGTTCCATTAATCAGTTACAACAAATTGTAATACTAAAAGAAAATATACACTTTGCTGACAATGGTGTTCAGAAATCATTTAAAATAAACCTATGTAATCAAATCGAATTGCGTGAATTAAGATTTAAGTAAATGTTTTTTTTTAATTATCAAAACATAAGGTTTTAAATGTATTTGCTAATCAACTTCAGTCAACACCACTATCTAGTACCATACAATTGAAAACACTATGCCTTGTTAAGATATTTAAAAAAAATTAATTTAATTTAAAGTTTGTGCAAGTTCTTTAGGCTATGAGCTTTTATTTTGACCAATATATAATAAACTTGAGAGTGAGTAGTAAATAATTCTTCTAATTTTAAAAAATACTTAACTAAGTAAATACATAATTGCTTACTTGCTGACGAGTTTCAAAACATTCGTTCCTTTTACAAAGCTAAAAGCCTTTTACAAGACTCTAACGAGAAGGTTTACACACAACCGATGCCACCAGTAGAGGGTTAGCTTCGTAAAAGGAACAAATGTTTTGAAAAGCGTAAGCTTTCAGCAAGTAAGCAATTACGTATTCACTTTGTTAAGTATTTTTTAAAATTAGTTTAATCAGTGAATTCAAGATGATTACATCAAGCAACTTAAATAATTCTTACTAATTCTTTGTGAGTATAATAATAGTCATGATATTTAATAAAATATGAATATTATGAATCTCCGAATTAAAAGTCTTAAATCAATCCAATAGACCTAGATTATATACTGACATTTAATACTAATGATATACAGTATTATGTAATCATGGTACATATTGTTGTAACACTTTAAACACAATTAATTTAAAGTATCTACCACCTATGAGCCCAGAATTTATGGCGCCATCTTGTAAAGAAAAAATACAGAATGTTTAAAATTACTCTAATAACAAACATATAGCAGAATTACTATAAGAAAAATTGCCAAGCTTATTGCACATTGCTCGTTGTTACAAATGCACATGCACTGTCAGACAACCGTCCATTCCAAACCGAATCTTCCTTCCACCCTTGCATTAAGTGATTTTTCACAAAACTATTTTAATATACTTTTATAGTAAGTTTAATAATGAGTTTACTCAAATAACAAAATTGTAAAAATTGAAACTTTAAGGTCAATTTATAAAGTATTTGCTTTTTTCCAGCGAATATGTCTTTTATAACATCATACATTATTTCTTGGGTTAGCCTTCCCTCAATGGAGAGCAGACCAAATGATGTCATATTGGAGTGGTTGATTATTGATCTTAAAAAGGGCTTTACACATTAAACGGTTAAAAAGGTTTTTTTCCTGTGGCAGGAGTACTAAGAAACTTTTTTAAGGCTATGTCAACATTTCGTTTGATACCAAACACATAAAAATTATGCAAAATTTTACTGGAGTAAATTTTGGTACTGCTCAGTTTTCTTTTTCTGTTTTTTCAGTAAAAAGTGCTTCAAATGTAAACACTCATCTGTAACAGCAGGCTCAAAATCTTCAGAACACCAACGCAATAGTTATTTTGCATACTTGGTAATTTCTGAGTCTTCCAATGATATACTGATCTAAAAAGATCCAAACCTACTACAGAGCTAAGTGAATCTATCTTCACTTCTCTGATACATCTGAGTCATATTCTAGGCATTTATCTATTGGTCTTTGTTAACTGATACTGACAAATACAAAACTTTAACGAAAAATAAGATCATACGGTAATTAACTCTGTGAAAGGAAAATAAAAAGAAATGTATTTATCTTTTCACATATATATATATATATATATATATATATATATATATATATATATATATATATATATATATATATATTATTACTTGAAAAAATCATTCTTATTTTACACTTTGTCTCACTGGAACAGTATGCCTTACTTAATGGTAAATCCAGACCTGACCGGAATTCATTTAAATAAACAAAATATTTATTAGAAACATTTAAATAAAACTCAGTGTTAATTGAAGCAATTGATGTTCCTCAAACTACCACCACTAAATATAAAATTAAAATATTTCTAAATAAATCAAAAATGAGAGAATATTTCTAACCCTTAATAAAACTTAATATACTGTATAACTACTTATAATGAGAGTAGAGACAATAAAGTCTTTATAGTGCCACCTTGTCTCTATAACAAGAGATATCTAACTGGCTAACAGTTAGAAATATCTTGCCCTATCTTAAGTCCAAATAAGTGAATCTTGCAATGATGTAGTGATCACTGCAACTAACTCCCAGTTTGTCATATTAAGTAGCAGCTATTGCTACTTTTTCATTTCGAAATTTTTCTCTCCATTCCGTGAGTTTATCTTGTACATCCTGTAGGTGGATTACTACACAGGAAAGCTAAATATTTTGAATTTGTAACACTTTTTGAGTTTGATCCCAGTTTGGGAGAACTTCAACTCAAAATAATTCACAAATGCAATTTTTCAAAGGCATGTAATGCAACTTATCTTGTATTAATGCTTTCAAATGGTTTATCACTAATTTAAGGCAAATGTCAATTAATTTAAATGTATAATGGAACCTTTACTGCTTCTGCCTTTAAAATCCATCTTATGTCGAAATGTTCTTTCGCCATTAATTTTTCATGTTTCTTGAGAACATTCTAACAGTCATTGATACTTCCTTGAGTTTGTGATGCATGAATTTAAAGGCAGCGTGTTTGTGTTGGATAGGGTAGTTTGAGGTGTTGTGGATAAGTGTGTCTGTTGTATGTTGGTTTCCTGTTAAAGCTGGATTTTTGTATGTGACTTTTTGTTTTGGTGAGGTGAGGAAGTCTAGGGATAGGTTGGTTTCAATCTCTGAGGTGAACTGGAGTTTTGGGTGTATTTTACTAGTGTAGGTGAGCAGTTTTTCGCATTGTCAGGTGTTGCCTCTGTATAGTGTTATGATATCGACGTATCTGTACCAGTAAATGATTTTATGTGCGTGTGTGATGTTTGCATGTGTGTTCTAGGAAAATTTCGCTTAGGATGCTGCTGATAGGACTTCCCATGGGTAGGCCATCTGGTTGTGAATAGAAATTTAAGTTGTGAGTGAAATAGTTTTGTTTGGTGATAGTTTTGAAGATGTTTAGGATTTCAGTGACATGATTTTGTGGTATGTTGTTTTGCATTAATTGGGTCTTTAGGATATTGAGGGTTGGTGTACATCTTTATTATGTCGAGTGGTGGTAGTATTGAATTGTGTGGTATGTTTATGTATTTTATTTTATGTATGAGGTTTGTTCTGTTTTTTATGTATATGTCTGAGTTCAGGTTAATAAATTGTCTGATTATTTTGTCCATGTGTATTGCCAGTTTATGTGCAGTTGATGATAGTTCAGATGGAGACATTGCATTTGTAAATTTTAGGGAGAGCACGGAGGGTAGGACCATTAGGGTGGATTTGTCTTTGGACGTTTTTTGTTTGTGTTCATAATGTATTTTGAGCTATTAATTAGTTTTTGACGATTTTTTGCACATAAAATCATTTACTGGTACAGATAAGTTGATGATATAACACTAAACATATGCAACACCCGACAATGCGAAAAAAATCCTCATTTATACTAATAAAATACACCCAAAACTCCAGTTTACCTCAGAGATTGAAACCAACCGATCCCTAAACTTCCTTGACCTCACCATAAGAAAAAGCCACACACAAAAACACAGCTTCAACATTTACAGGAAACCTATAACAATGGACACACTTATCCACAACACCTCAAACTACCCTATCCAACACAAAAACGATGCCTTTAATTTCATGCTCCATAGATTCAAAGAAGTACCAATAACCACGGAAAACATAAACAAAGAACTAGACATCATTAAATATTTACCGTACACAAATGGATACACCACAATATTAGACAAACTAGGGCACTATATACAAAAAAACATACTAAAATCAACACTATAGGGGAGAAAACAAATACATCACAATACCATACGTAAACAGAACATCAAATAAAAAAGCCCACAAATTTCAAAAAACAGTATACAAAATAGCACATAAAACTTATAACAAACTACAGAAAAAAATATAACACAACATCAACAACAAACATAAACTATAAGAACCATGCGTATAAAAAATATACTATACAAACTGCAACAAATTCTACATTGGGCAAACAGGTCGCAGCTTCCTACAAAGAGTCTAGGAACACACATCACCCAAATATAACACCTATTTAGCTTTCATCAATCACCTAAAAGAAACAGGACACAAATACACTGACATTAGCAGTAACCTAGAAATCTTACACATCAACAAAAAAGGATCACATCTCAACACACTAGAACAATATGATATTTACAAACCCACAAAATAAAAATATAATAAACGAACAAACCCAATACACATTTCACATACTCTTTGACACCATCGAAAACCTGCCTTTAAAATCGTCACCGCTTAACCTAACAACTCCAAGCGGAAAATTAAGACACTGATGAAGATCACCACGGAGAGTTCGAAGACGTTCTATCTTAGTAAGTTTTACAAATTTACAAAATAAATTAAAGTTCAGATAGTCTTAAACTAATATAAAAGTGATAATACCTACACGATGTTCGGCGTTTTCAGTTAGTATTTTGGCAACAATTGATAAATATATATTTTTTTCTATTATAAATAATTTTTGTCCATCAAATTGTTTGCAATATAGTTTACATGATATAAAAATGTTTTTTTAAGTCTTAAAGGTACATTTTTAGAGATTACCTATTTGAGATATCAAGAGGCCTAAGTTTTATCGTTAATTAGCATTATCTGTATATACCTGACAAATTGTATTATGAAATTCAACTTCCTCAAATATTTATGAACACAGTTTACACACACACACACACACACACACACACACACACATATATATATATATATATATATATATATATATATATATATATATATATACGTACTTATAGGGTTCTAAATGTACATTATTGGTTTTTTTTAATGACTTTACTCTATTATACATTTACTCTATGTTACATGAGTAATTACCGATAATAAAAACCGATAATTCAATAAATAAAATTATTATTAGAAGAAAAATAGCTAGCAAAAAGGAATTTTCCTATAGGCATGAAGTGATTGTGGTAAATGTATTTTTAATACATTTTTGGTGTCATAGAAAATTATTAAAGTTGGTCACGACTTTCATCCCTAATGTATTCTAAGCAAAGTTTGAAAAAAAATAACAAATTTGTTGAGATTGCGTCTAAAGATATAGAAAATAATAATAGTCGAAATTAGACCTATGGAAAAAGACTGCTCTTATTAACTTCACCAGACAGCGAAAAGATCTGACAACCAGGATGCCTCACTTGTTTGGTGAATACTTTGAGTTTGTGGGGGAGGTGAAGTACCTGGGAGTTACTCTGGACAGGAAACTCACCTGGAACCCACATCTTGAGAGGACAGTTAACAGGGCCAAGAATGGTGGATAAGAAATGGGGACTGAAGCCATCAATGAAGCACTGGATGTATCTGAAGGTGATAAGTCCTATGATTACCTATGGAGTTCCGGTGTGGTGGACAAATGCCAACCAGGCACAGACAAGAGCTCAACTGAGCTCTATCCAGAGATTGGCCTGTCTGTGCACACTGGGAGCAATGTCAACAACACCTGGTGCAGCAATGGAAGTAATGCTTAACCTCCCTCCTTTTGAGCTTGTCCTTAGGGGAGAGGCGAGGCTGGCGGCATGGAGATTGCGTAACTCGAACAACCGGGCTAATCTACCAGATGTTTCGGGACATATGAGTATCGAGTGCTTGGTCAAAGCACCCGTCTTGGAAATGGGCAGTGACTACATTACTCGGACGTTTGCACCTTACCAGGCCCACCAAACTATGATGGAATGGTCAGGGTCAGTAACATCGGGAGCTCAGATCTGGTACACAGATGGCTCCAAGATGGACTTCGGCACTGGAGCAGGGGTGTATTGTAAAAACCCAAGGAAAAAACTAGTTTTTTCCTTGGGGAGGTATACCTCTGTCTTTCAGGCCGAAATATATGCTATAAATGCCTGTCTGGGAGAGATAGAAAGAAGGGGAATACATGGGACCCGGATTGCTATTTTCTCTGACAGTCAGGCAGCAATTAAGGCACTAAACGGACATGTGGTCACCTCGACCATAGTCAGGGAGTGCCTAAATAACCTAGAAGCTCTGGCAAGGCACAATCAAATCAAGATAGGTTGGGTGCCAGTGCATAGCGGAATATTTGGAAATGAAGCCGCAGATGCACTGGCCAGAGAGGGGTCTTCGACTCCCCTGATTGGACCGGAGCTGGCGGTAGGTATTTCCAAATCCATGGTCAAGATTGCAGTGCGAAGGTGAATGGCTGAAAGACACTGTGAGCACTGGATCAGGGCTGAAGGGATGAGACACAGTAGGATAACCCTTAAGAAACCTTCCTGGGGGCTGCAGAAGAGTCTCATCTATCTGTCTAGGCAGGAATTGAGGATAGTCACAGGTCTACTCACGGGACACTGTGGACTAAGGAAACATCTGCATAAAATGGGTATCTACAAAGAGGAACCAGTGTGCAGATTATGCGGGCAAGAACTGGAGACTGCCACACACATCATTTATAGATGTGAAGCAGTTGCCGAGAGGCGCTTCAACCTCTTTGGTGATAGTACAGCTCTGGTGGATGCTGAAAGTAAAACACTAGTCAGGAAACTCCTAAACCTGGTAAGAGGGAAGGGGCTCTTTGACTAGATCAGGGAGGTAAGTACAATATACCTTAAGGTAGTGGTGCTTCAGGCAGTTTAAACCCGCTCCCAAGTTAAAAAAAAAAAAAAAAAAAAAAAAAATATATAGTCTAGATGATATAAAACTGTTTTTTAAGTCTTAAAGGGACATTTTTAGGGATTACCTATTTGAGATATCAAGAGGCCTAAGTTTTATCGTTAATTAGCATTATCTGTATATGCATGACAAATTGTATTATGAAATTCAACTTCCTCAAATATTTATGAACACAGTTTATACACACAAACACACACACACACACACACACACACACACACACACACACACACACACACACACACACACACACACACACACACACACACACACATATATATATATATATATATATATATATATATATATATATATATATATATATATATATATATATATATACTTATATACTTATAGGGTTCTAAATGTACATTATTGTTTTTTTTAATGATTTTACTCTATTATACATTTACTCTATGTTACATAAGTAATTACCGATAATACAATAAATAAAATTATTATTAGAAGAAAAATAGCTAGCAAAAAGGAATTTTCCTATAGGCATGAAGTGATTGTGGTAAATGTGTTCGTAATACATTTTTGGTGTCATAGAAAAATTATTAAAGATGGTCACGACTTTCATCCCTAACGTATTCAAAGCAAAGTTTGAAAAAAATAACAAATTTGTTGAGATTGCGTCTAAAGATATAGAAAATAATAATAGTGGAAATAAAATCAACAAATATAAGTCACATTTTTAATAATATGTTTAAACCAGAGCTATATAATTTTACAAACGTTTCTGTTTTTTATTTCAATTTAATACATGCAAAATGTATAAAACACATAATCACGAAATCAAAATCCAAAATGCCTGGTGTCTGTGATTATAATTCTGTGGTTCACATCTCATTAATGATCTGAGACAGGGAGACAGCTAATTGAGCAAATATTTTAAAATATAGTTCGTGCATGCATTTTTAATTATGAGTGATTCTGCTGGAAATTGGTGTCTCATTGAAAGTGATCCAGGAATATTTACAGAATTAATAAAAGAATTCGGTAAGCAAGGAATTACGATCTAATATATCAACAGTTCCCAAAATACAGAAATTGAATATGTTATTATGTAAATATAACCTCTTAAATTAACCAAACTTTTTACTTTTCTTGTACTCTCAATTTTGCTTTCATGTTATAACATTCAGGTTACTTGAATTATATTAATACAGAGATATTAGCTGAGTTAGGCATGGGTATGTCAAGTACTAAGTATAGGTTTATTGGATTATCTACATGCACATGTTTTTTCCAATATGATAATAAAATATTTTCTATTCTTTGATAGTATAAATTGTGTATGTGATTAAAAGTTTTCCAATTTACTAAAGAGATTGTCTAAACTGTACCTACAATCATGTTGAAACAGTTATTACTTCCAGATTAGGTATTGTATGTAGCCTAAGGAGTTAATAATAATGTATGATACTATATGGTGATACTTTTATAAATTACATTACACCCATACTACAATGGGTATTTATTTCCTGTTCCCACATAGTCGATTTTACAAAATAAATTATACTGGGCAATATGCAGAAAGTCATCAGGAATATAAACAAAATGGTAATTGTGCATTGTAGCGGCCACCTACGATATTCTGAAAAATAGTTCAAAACCAAAAAATAGGATAATATCCTCAAGAATTTGTTTTATTGACCGAGGAAAGTTACTTTTTTTCAATTTAAGGTAGGGTAATCAATTCAGTGCAGAGGCGCAAGTTGTGAATGGACATGAATTGATACAAATGTTTTCACCGTGAGGAGCATTAAGTTGTATATCGGTCAGGGAGTGATACAGCGACGTCATGCATACCTTACGAGTGTAGATATTTGAGAAATAATGTTTTGGTTTAATTTTTATGGTTTTTGCATTCATATATTTTAATATACTTATAAAGTCTCCAGTTAGGATAGATTTGGTTTTAAATTTATATATTACTATATACCTAAAAAGTGTCCAGTCAGGATAGATTTGGTTTTAATTTTATACATTACCTAAATTGTTAAATGTATAAAATTTGAACCAAATATATCCTGACTATATACTTCATGGGTATGTGGTGCTGCAAAGGGCTAGTTAACGTTAATGTTTTTACTAATTTGACGTTTTAACATTGAGTTACTAATTCATAATAATTATGCCAAAAGCATAACAATGAGTGAAAATGTTTTTTCTCGCAGCCACAAGTAAGATATGTATGTAGAGTCATGACGTCACGAAACATTTGTGTCACTCCACGCCCTTTAACAACTTATTCATCCACACTGAATATTTTACCCTAATTTAAATTGAAAAAAAGTAATTTCCTTGGTCAATAAAAAAAAAGTCCTGTGAATATCGTCCTATTTGATGGTTTTGATTTTTCAAATTATCGTAGGTACCCGCTACAATGCACAGTTACCAAAAAAATTTTAAAAGCTACCGCTCACACCCCAAAAATTCAAGCTCACCTAAAACATTACTAATTCGTTTTGTTTTCATTACACCTTTATGTTATTGACATAGTAACTCCTAAAATGCCTCAAATTATTATTAAACTTGATGTTGACTCCCCAAAAATGACAAATTTTGAAAAAACAACAACTTTAACAAAGCACAATTAGCACCACGTTTTACCAGGCACACAAACTTTACAGAATCATGAAACTCTCCCACACATCTTATTATTTTGAGACAGTAAGTCGCAAACTAATCAAAAGTACAAATCAAACTCTTAAAGACACTATTTTACACACAAAATATTGCATTGCACATTTATACACCTTATATTTCTTACTTTTGCCTAAAAGCAATAGAACTTCACCCACAAAGCAGTGTTCAATTGAAGTGTCAAAATGTGTTATTTTTAGGAAGTCAGCTTAAAGTTTAATTATATTTCAAGTCATTTTCCCAGAAGAAAGATATAACAAGCACGTTAATGGTTATATAAAGCCATATTAATATTTCATAGGTGTATTATTATTTGTATATAGATGTATTATTATAGGTGTACATATTATTTGTATATAGGTGTATTATTATAGGTGTACATATTATTTGATTCATAGGTGTATGAATCAAATATGGTTACACATTCAATTGTTTAGCGACATAATTTCTCAGATGTAAATGATATTAAAATAGTTAGGTAAATGAATAAATGTATAAAGACTAACATATTATGTGAGGGTTTGAAAATATATAAACCTGATAAGTTATTGATATATACATATATATATTTCTATCCTACTAGACTATTATAAAATCTATAAATTATGATTATAATACAAATGTTTTAATCATTTATATTTTTATTAATGTTACTTTACTATAAAATTTATCGATTCTTTTTCTTTAATAACAGTTTTTGTTGCCATCTGGTAAAAATATATTTTCTGCAGTAACCCTAATGGTAAAGTAAGGCCACCAGTTCAACCCTGTAAAGTGGCCACCCTGTATACTTCAACCTGATTGTATTTTTCAGTACTCTAAGAGTTTTTGTATGATTTTGATAATTTTAGGACTTTAAATCAGTAAAAATATTTAACTCTATTAGTTTATGTGTTGCCCACATATATATTAAAATTCTGCCAAGGAAAATTTAACCAATATTATATCATTACACACACACACACACACACACACACACACACACACACACACACACACACACACACACACACACACACACACACACACATACACACATACACACACACATATATGAAAAAAAAACAAGAGAAATACAAGTACAAGAATAATTCATTGAATTATACAATTCGTTTTTGTTGGCAAACAGTACAAACATCTTCAGGAATAATAAAGAAAAACAAACATCAATGTTGCCAAATCTATTACAATGTTGTCAATTTTTTTAATTTGCTGCCTTAACATTACATAGATTGAATATAGTGTCAAATTTTGATTTTATTTGTATCTGTTCATTTATCAATTTATTATTAATATTATATTTCTAAAGCCTTATAAGTATTAATTTAGTATTAAGTATAAATACATATTTATACCAGAAAGATGCTGGTTCTGTTTTATTGGCGAAAAGCTTTGAATAAATATATATTAAAAGTATTCTTGTTTTTGAAATATTTGTATTTATTAACTATATTACAAAAAACCATATCACCATATTTTATATATATATATATATATATATATATATATATATATATATATATATATATATATTTTAAAACAACATAGGTTATTCAAATACAAGAATATTTATTATTTTATATCCAAAGCTTTTCGTTGGCAAACAGTACCAACATCATCAGGAATGAAAATTACAATTATGTAAGCTGTAGGCCTAAAACATATGTTTAATTAGAAATAGAATTGTTGCTAAATTTATACAAATTGCCAAATTTATTTTGTTGCTGTAACATTATAGACATTGAATACAGTATCAAATTTAGAATGTATTTGTATTTGTTCTTTTATTAATTTGTTATTATTATTGTGTTTATATATTTCGAATGCTTCATATATATTCATTCTTAATCCCTTATTAATTTCTTTTATAAGTCTCATATTTTCTATATTTGGAAATTGGTGCTTATTATTATTACAATGATTTGCGAAATTTGATTTATATATTTCTGGATTAATATAAGCATTTAAATGTTCTTTATATCTTTCTTTTAATTTTTTCTTGGTTTGACCTATATAAGCTTTATTACAATTTTCGCATTCTAGTTTATAAACACCACCTTTTTCATGCATATTAATTGTTTTATTATTAATACTTAATTAGTACTAATACTTAAATTAGTATTAAGCCTTTATTAATTTCTTTTATGAATATTGTATTATTATTTATATTTTATATATATATATATGAGATATAGATATATCTATATTATATATAATCTATATTTGCTAATATAGATAATATGATACCTTAAGGCTTAAGAATGAGTATTTATTAGGCTTTAGAAATATATAAATATAATATTAATAATAAATTGATAAATGAACCGATACAAATAAAATCTAAATTTGACTACATTTTAATAGATTCGGCAAAATTGTTTGTTGGATCTAGGTAACACTTGTATGTTTGTTTTTCTTTGTTATTCCTTAAGATGTTGGTACTGTTTGAAAGTTTGAAACTTTGAATTGTATAATTCAATAATTTATTCTTGTATTTGTAATTTTCTTGTTATATATATATATATATATATATATATATATATATATATATATATATATATATATATATATATACAGTAAACTCCTGATTATCCGTGGGCGGATTAACCGGTTTGCGGATTATCCGGGGTCTGCCATTGTTTTACAAATGTATCAAATTTTTTTTCCAATCAGATTCATGTTTTAAATTTCCAATTGATGAATTACGACGTAAATACATATAAGGTTTAATAGAAGTTAAGATGAAGGGAATAGATATGTAAATATGTACGTACTAATTTTTACATTGAAAGGGAAGCATCCTGACGCGGACCAGCAAAATAAAAGGTGCGAGCAGACTATTATATATAAGAGACAATGACAAAATGCTTGGATGCCCGAAAACCTAATGTGTATCATAAGATTGTAAACAAATGTCAGCTAATCACGGCTATAAAAAGACATATGCATTATCCATGTCTGTCATATACATTATCGATCTTTATGGCTTTGTGACACAAGTAGACACTGTGCGACAAAATGGTTCTCAAGAAACTTAGATCGCACATTAAAGCTAAATCAATGCTCACAAAAAACAGACGAAAGTGACAGATTTTTTTGTTAAAAAGTGAAAGTATTATGTGTAAAGGAAATTACATATGTACATACATACTTAATTTTGACATATACTTATGTACTTATTGTAAATAGTTAGAAATATAAATGTACATGTTATAATCCGTCAAATACATCGACATTTTAAATTAGTTTCTGTATTTATTTTGTCCTCTGAAGATTATTTGTGAATTGCATTAACCGGGGTCATTATTTGTGTAACTTATGATATAATAATCGATTATCGATCGTTTTGCGTATTCTTTGTTCATAGCGGATTATCCGGGGAATTCGTTATCCGGCGTTGCAGGGCCACCCTATCCCACGGATAATCGGGAGTTTACTGTATATATATATATATATATATATATTATTGTGCAAAAGTGGTTTTAAAAACATTTTACGTAAAAAAAAGAAATGTGGAGAGAACTTGTCACTTAACTAGTCTTTGTGACTATTTTCCAGTCATCAAAATATATAACGGTTAATTGAATAAAATATCACACCAATTCAATCTCATTACATTACTTACATTTCATTGTTATTTGAATTTTAAAGTATATGAAAGTAAAATTTGTTTTAACATTTTTTTTCTAGGTGTTAAAGGAATTGAAGTAGAAGAACTTTGGAGTTTGGATAATGATTTGTTTGAAAACCTGAAGTAAGGGGTTTTTTTATTTATTAATTTGATAAAAAAATGTTTTGATTAATCGTCAAATTAAAATCAGAGAAAAAAATTAGAAAACCTTTTTCAAAAACAGTTCATTTACAAAGATATATTTCTTTAAAATATATAGTTACTAAACAATGAAATATTATAAGTTAAAGTTTAGCTTGTGTAATTAAATCTATAAGAAATACTCACTGGTATACTGTTTGTGAGAAAATGTTTATATCTATGTGAATTTAATTGTTTATGTATTTTACCGAATTCATACGTCTGTTTCATGTTTTCTTTTTTCATAAGTTACCTACGGTATTAGAATAGATTAACCTACTGATTAACCTAATGATTAAAAGATTTCTAATTGTTTTATTTAATTACTTCTATTATATTACGCCACACAGTGTGTGTGTGTGTCTGTGTGTGTGTGTGTGTCTGTCTGTGTGTGTGTGTGTGTTTTGTGGTGTTGTGGTGTGGTGTGGTGTTGTGTTGTGTTGTGTGGTGTTGTGTTGTGTGTGTGTGTGTGTGTGTTTTCATATTCTTTAAACGTAGCACATCATGTTAATACAGTATTTTAAAAAACTTATTCATTCATTAAATTTAATAATGAATTAATTTGAGTTTTATTTAAGAAAAGAACTTTTTACAAAAGGAACGAGGTATGCAATATAGTTAGTTTGTCCTATTCAGCCTAAATAATTGATAACATATGATTTCATAAAACAGCTGATTTAATTATAATTATTTAATAAAAAGTAACTAAAATGAAATTTTTCTTTATCAACCTAAGAAGAAATTAACTTTATAATCTTTTTGTTTATATTACATCATTGTTTGGTTGACTTTTGTTCTAAATCCAGCAAGACTGGAATCCATATTATTCTAGATTATCAAAAACCATTCTAGACTTTACTTTATGACCATTATTACTTTACTTTTGACAAAATAAGTACCGTAAATTCCAGTATTCTAAAAATAGAACTAAGTTCTAGATTATATGTTTATATGATGCCATTACATGTTTTGTTTTTATTGAATAATGTTAACTGTTATAGACCTATTCATGGACTCATATTTCTATTCAAGTGGGTACCTGATGATGAACCTTCAGGATCAGTTGTGAGAGACAACAGACTAGAGAAGATTTTTTTTGCCAAACAAGTAAATAATTAATGTTATAAAATAACAATAAATGAATGTATACTGACTATAAATTTAGAATTTTGAGTAATTTTTTTGAAACAATACATATTTGTGTTATACAAGTACACATAACATTATTTTTACTTATAGTTTTTTTTTGTTGTACATCTTAAGGTTTAAAAAAAAATTGTTTCTATTGATATCACTTGACAAAAAGAACCACTACTTAGTGATATTTTTCAGCAGACACTTTTTGCACTAGATCAGTGCATTGTTCAATGCTTTGAATTACATACAAGACTGTGAGTTACAGACATAGTAATCCTATACGGAGGTAACAAAAGACAGATAAACACCTTTTCTCAAATACATAAACAAAATGCATAATAATATAAACTTCACACTGGTAGCAAAACAATAGAACAGTATAAACTTCCTAGATATCACAATCACAAAACAACAAATACACATTTAGAATATACAGAAAGGCCACCAGCACAGAGCTATACACAAGCCATCACATACAACACATGCCGCCTCCCACTCCATGATACACACTCATACCTATAAACAACGAAGACAGAATAAACAAATTCAATACAATAGCATACTTAACCTATGGAAACAGATACAACCACATCCTGATAAGCAACATAACACAAAAAACAACACACACAACAATAACATCCAAATACAAAAATATATAACATTAACATATAACGACAACACATTACAAAAAATAGATTCCAGATTCTATAAACTGAATTAAAAAGTTGACTTTAAAAAATCTAACACAGCCAAAAAACACCTACAAAACGCAATAACACTCCAGAACTTACACGACAGGGCATGAGTATACAAGATCACATTTGTTGACTGCCCCAGCTTCCAATATACTGCCAATACACCAGACTCACAATAGTAACAACACCTGAGCAACAGTCTTGTCCTTAACTCACAGCATTAAACAATACACTGTCATTCTCTTATATTTCTTTTTGTGTTTTCTACTTGATTGACAAAGACCACTGTGCGGTTGAAATATATCATTGGTTAAGTGCTTTTATGTGTTTCTATTTCAAGACTACAGAGTGGACTCTTACCAAGGTAAGTCTGTCAGTCTCCTAGTCCAAAAAATCTAAATAATCTTTACCAACCAAAACTAATCTAAATATATACATATATATATTAAAATATTTGTACTTTATACACAAGTTCTATGTGTGTGTGTGTATATATATATATATATATATATATATATATATATATATATATATATATATGAAGTTAATATATTACTATGTGAGTAATTTTATCCACCATTTACTCGTTTAGTCACCTACCGTTTACTCACATAGTAATATATTAACTTCATAAAGTCAGTGCAACGGAAAAACAATGGATAATGTTAAATATCAAGAATATATATATATATATATATATATATATATATATATATATATATATATATATATATATATATAAAGAACCAAGTCAAAATACAAATACAAGAATTATAATTGAATTTACAATTCAATTGATTCAATTTAATTGTAAATTCAATTATAATTCTTGTATTTGTATTTTGACTTGGTTCTTTATTAATACACAAGAATACATATTGCGATATTTATATCTATAACCTTACAGGGTTGTATTTTGTGTGAATTAGAAGTGAATGTATTTTTTGAGGTTAAGTTCCATATTTGTATATTTTTTATAACTTATTTTTTGATATTTACTATATTACAGTTTAATATATTTATTATATTATTATTATTTCATATTATTAATGTAATTTTTATATATATTTACATGATATCAGTTAATAATTGTAATGCTGCCTTAACAAAAAAAAAACAAAATTAACTGTAAATTCAATTATAATTCTTGTATTTGTATTTTGAATTGGTTCTTTATTAATACACAAGAATACATATTGCAATATATATATATATATATATTAGCTTTAAATATTGAAAAAAAAGGTATGAGTTAATGAATGAATTTCCAATCCTTTTTAAATTTAAAGACATTTATTGTTAGGTAGATCACATTGAAAATTTATCAATTCGAAATTTGTATGTATATTGTGTATTTTAACACATCGACTGCTGAACACCTACACTATAGTATTTCTCAAGTAGCTGTTATATATAAAATAACACTCATACACAAATCACAACAGCTGGAAACAAGCAATAAAAACATGTCGCAAGTACTCCCTAGAAACTAATACAAAAACCAGCTACACTTACAGACAATTAAGACAAACACAGCCAACACAAAAGGCCAAAACAAAACAGTGTCACAACATGCACCTGCAACTGTGTGACAAACAACTTTGTGATTTTACTTTGCTTTTTGCATTTATTATTGTAAGCCTATTTGTACAAATGTAAAAGTAAATATCCAAACATTATTAAACATATTTAGCCTTTATTTGAAGAGTAAATTTTTTAAAAAATCACTGCCTGATTCTATTAATTGAATTTTAGAACTAAACTGGACAGCCACACATTAATAAATAAAATACTTATTACTATGATTGAATTTGTCACCTTTATCAGTTTTTATGTCTATAATATTGTAGATTAGAAACAAAATTCATGAAGTATAGTGAGGTTCTCACAACCTGTAAAAAATAGACAGTGTCTATGTACATACTGTACAGTCTACAGAAGGAAAAATGGCTCTTCATTGAATAACTTCTGATTAGACACACTGCACATTTTTATTCTCAACATAAAATTTTTCATACACAAGAAGCAAATTAATTTTAATTGTATTACTGAAAATACCAAATCTATTGTCATTATCTGAGAGAGATTTATTAAAGAAATCTATCTCAGAGCTGGGAACTGAATATTTGTTCATAAAATAGAGGGTTCCTTAAAATGGAATTCTCTATAGGGGGAGGTTTTACCATACTTTGGTTTGATTTACTTATAAACAATAATTATTTTAATACTGTAATTTAGTTTTATTTGATTAAAATTTTTTTTTATTAGAATACGACAGGTCTTTATGTTCTTCATTAAAAGAGCGGTATAGGTTTAAATGTTTTCCCGATTGGGAATTTTATTTTCAAAGAATTTTTACACAAAGAAAACATTACAAATTTAGAAAAAATACAATTTATTTAAATACAGAGAATAGCTTATTTTAATAGGGAGGCTGCTTCTGCTCTGCGTCGTTGCCTTCGCCATGCCCGCTGCTTATTCCGCCACCGGCGTTTAGCCCTGAGCTCTTTTTCCACATCGTCTCTCATAAAGTCTTCGTAGAGTTGGATGTAGTCTTCTGCGAAACCTTTGTCCTGGACGCAGACTCCCGGAGCTAGAACGAGCTCAGTAATTTCCTTAAATGATGTCGTGAGCTTGTTGTCCGGGATCAGCTCAGTACAGGTGTTGTTAGCTTCCTCGGAGTCCCAGAAGAAGTACTTCTTCTTCAACTCCTCGATACGGGCCGGCTTGGTCTTCGGCCGACGGCGGCGACGCCAGACTCTCTCCCAGCTGGTAGCCACAGCAGCGGGATCCTCCCTGTACTCGGTGTTGCGGTACTTCCTCTTACGAGGGGGAGCAGTCTTCTTGGATACCGCAACAGTATCCGGCGACGACGACGACGCAGCCTCTTTGCTGTCCGCAGGTGTTGGCGGCAGCACCTTGGGGGAGACTGGAGGTCCCCCGAGGACCTTGCGATCGCTTCTCGGTGCGGGCGTCTTCTTCTGTCCTCTCTGTCGGCGGGGCCGGGACTTGTGCTTGGGACAGCCGCCGTACCGCATGGACGCATGTCCAACGGTCCCGCAATCCTTGCACTGGCCGCTCCGAGTCATCACCCTTTATGTCCTGATGGTGACGACACATCGGAATCCGCTGTGAAGGCTCTCCTGCAGTTCGCCAAAGAGACGCTGTAGGTTCTCCTCGCAGGCCACTGGAACGGGCAGGAAGTCCTGGCGACACGGCACCAACAGTGGTAGACGCCCATCTGCATCGATCTGCTTGCAGCACATGGTGAATGCAGGGACTCACTCTCATGTCTTGGTAGAGTCAAAGTGCAGGTCCACACAACATTAAGCTGATTACACTATGATATTAGCCAAACCTCATAAGCATGTTACCAATAAAAATATTTCAGAATATTATACTTTTCTATAATTAATTCATATAATTTCTGCATAAACCTGTTCTTAGATGATTGAGTTTCTTAATCGAGTGTTTATTATAAATAGACTATGCACTTTGCATGGTTTGGAATTAAATAGCCTACTACTCTATGTGACTACAGTTCTTAAAACCCTTCATTCAGTATATCACTCAACTTTTAAATGTTATACTGGTGACTTCCAATTAAAACAATTCTGTAGTCTCCTTGCTGAGACTAGTGAAAAACAATTCTGTAGTCTCCTTGCTGAGACTAGTGAAAAACAATTCTGTAGTCTCCTTGCTGAGACTAGTGAAAAACAATTCTGTAGTCTCCTTGCTGAGACTAGTGAAAAACAATTCTGTAGTCTCCTTGCTGAGACTAGTGAAAAACAATTCTGTAGTCTCCTTGCTGAGACTAGTGAAAAACAATTCTGTAGTCTCCTTGCTGAGACTAGTAAAAAACAATTCTGTAGTCTCCTTGCTGAGACTAGTGAAAAACAATTCTGTAGTCTCCTTGCTGAGACTAGTAAAAAACAATTCTGTAGTCTCCTTGCTGAGACTAGTGAAAAACAATTCTGTAGTCTCCTTGCTGAGACTAGTGAACCATAGTTATTGCAACAAAAGATTCTTTAAATTTCGTTCATCACTGGTCTAAGAAAACTAAAACCCCCAACATTATGTCAAAACCCCCTCAAAGCTATTATAATGCATGCTAATGTTCAATGGTATCATTTGGTAAATGAATATTACAGATTTTCAACAAATTGTAATTGGAACTACCTTCTATTTCCGAACAATCCATATGTTATCTTCTTTCTGTGATGATTAAAATATCACTTTCTTCATAGATCTTTTTACTTTCTCTCTGTTCATTTATAATAAACACAGTGACCATTATATATATATATATATATATATATATATATATATATATATATATATCACCAAATGTGTTTTATAAATCTTAGGGCCCAGAACCATAGCGAAATATTTTTTACTAGTGGTTCATAACTTGCATATAAGTGGGCATGGATTTTGTATGCACATGGATTTTCCTCAATTTAAAATTTTGATTAGATCTAAACAAAGTTAAAGTGAAGTTTACATCTTGTTATTACCTTTTTTCTTATTATCTGTAAAAGTTAGGCCCAGAAAAAAAATTAACTGGTATCTCTGTAGAGATTAAATAATTCTAATCAAGCAGAAAATCCCTCAACCCCTTCCCACTTCCCAGCAACTCCTGTTCAAACTTCTGTAATGCTGTTTAGAGTTTAATAGTGTTGCATAGGAAACAATTTGATTATCTAAAGAAAACTGTGTGTGAATATCAATTTCTTTTTTTTAATTGGAAATTCTGCAAATGAAACATTTTTAGTGTTTATATATATATATCTATATATATGAAGTTAATATATTACTATTGTAAGTAATTTTATCCACCATTAAGTGCTATGATTTTACCTTGTGTGATGAGGCGCCTTTCGGTCACTTGACCATTGTCGAATCAAGGTAAAATCATTGCACTTAATGGTGGATAAAATTACTTACAATAGTAATATATTAACTTCATAAAGTCAGTGCAACGGAAAAACAATGGATAACGTAAAATATCAAGAATAAAAATATATATATATATATATATATATATATATATATATATATATATATCGCAATATCCCGCAGGGGGGTGCGGACTAGCCGCACCTACGAGGGATTTGGCGTCCCTCGCGGTACCCTAGCCTAACACTACACCACTCACAAAAACATACACACACACATACACACACCAACACAATCTATACACATTTCAACACTTACATCTTCGCTTAGGGAATTTTGACTGGTCAGAACCGTTGCGCGTTGGGAGTGCTGAAAAGTCCAGAGCGTGACAAACTCTGGTCTGGGACGCTGATGTGAGCTTGCTCTGCCGAAGACGTAAGCGCGGTTTCTGGTCTACCAGCCGCTTCGGTCCTTGGTCAGGGAGTGTCCGCGGTGCATGGGTGTCGGAGCCTGTGCACAGTATTACGAGTTCTCGACTGATGCCCATCCAGTCGAGCTAAGGAGAAAAGCTATAGGCCTCAGAGTTCTGAGGATTGGAAATGATCTTATTGTGATCCAAGGGTGTACCCGTTCCTATAGTCTCGCCCGTAACGCTTGACACGATGGCTGGCAAAAAATATTTATGGATTCAAAAACCACGTCAAATATGACTAGTCTGAAGAGGACACGCCAGGATTCTCCTGACGATCTAACTTGTAAAGATTTGAGTAAAAAGTTGATGGTGGCAACGTCGCAGACATTGCCATCAGCAAAGTATTTAGTGGTTTCTAGTGCCGAAGAAGGGAAAGATCTTTCTAAAGTTTCTCCTTTCCTTATTAACAAGGCTATTACTGCCTGTGCTGGAGGTCCAGTAGCCTCTATTAAGAAACTTAGAAACGGAACCCTGTTAGTTACGACTTCCACCGAGAGACAAACATGTGCTCTATCTAAAATGACCTCTTTCTTTGATCAGGTCAAGGTATCTGTGGCTCCCCATAGATCCTTGAATTATTCAAAGGGGGTTATCACATGTAGGGATTTAATGTACCTTCCGGTTGATGAAATTAAATCCGAACTCTCGTCTCAGTCAGTTACGGACGTTGTCAATATAATGAAAATGGACAAAGGAGAAAAAGTAGCAACAGCTTCTTTTATCGTCACTTTTGGAAAGCCGGAAATACCCGAATACTTACATGCAGGTTACCAAAGGCTCTCAGTGAGACCATACGTGGCTAACCCTAGGCGCTGCTTCAAGTGCCAGCGATTTGGGCATATCAGCTCTACCTGTTCGAAGCAGAACGTATGCGGTATATGTAACGTTGAAGGCCATGATGATAAGGAATGTGTCAATTCTCCGAAATGCGCCAACTGTGGTGGTGACCACCCAGCGCGATCCTACAACTGCCCTACTTTTAAGGAAGAGAAAGCTATCCTAGGCATCATGGCGAAAGACAAGCTGTCGTTTCCAGAGGCCAAAAAACTCTATAGATCTACTCAGCCGAAGGCAGACAGTAAGACTTATGCCGCTACTCTGACCGCTTCCAAATCGTCCTGTAACAACTGTGCCGAGCTGTCGAAAAAAATTGAAGTTCTAACTGAACAAGTTTCTCGCCTTTTGTCCATAGTCACGAATGGTCCGTCCTTGAATTTGGTACAACCTGCAGCAACGGATAATGTTTTACCTCGTGTACCTGTCCCTTCCACTGGGGGGATTGGAGCACGAAATAAATCACTAAGCGAGCCTTGTGTTTCTGTGCAGAAGATATTATCAACGGGTAATAAACCTTCTGTGCAGAAGACGGAAAAATCCAAACCACGTAGACCAGTGTTACGACAGACCACATCGCCACCGTCATTACCGGGCATTAAGAAAAATGCTAACAAAGGAGGGAATGTGAAAACTACCCCTCCTAAACCCAAAACTTCCTCAGATTCCATCCCTGAACGGGTGGATATGGAATCTGAGAAATGTAAGCCTGAGACGTCTAAAAACGTCCCAGGCAAGAAAGGAGAGAGCACCAATGGGTGTCAGATCAATCCATTGCTGAGTTAATAAATGTCTGCAATTAACAAGTCAGTGATACAATGGAACGTCAACGGTGTTAGGAGTCACATAGAAGAACTTAAAGTACTCGTGCGAGATGTGTACCCAATGTTTGTATGTCTACAGGAGACACATCTCCACGAATCGCATAATTTCCATTTAAGGGAGTATTCAGTTTTTAGATCGGACTTCGTTACAGAAGATCGAGCTAGAGGTGGCGTAGCCATCCTAGCCCGTGACTGTATCGATGCTGTTTCTCTAAACTTAATAACTCCTTTACAAGCAGTAGCCGTTCAAACAGCTGTCCCGTATAAAATCACTGTGTGTTGTGTCTACTTGCCACCACAAGAAAACCTGCATCACAGTGATTTAGTAAATTTGATAAGCCAGTTACCAACTCCGTTCTTATTGGTAGGGGATTTTAATGCCCACCATTCGTCTTGGGGATCTCCGACTAGGAACTCTCGAGGTGATATTGTTGAAAGTGTAAGAACGGAACTAGACTTATGTCTGCTAAATGACGGTTCTCCTACTCATTTAGCAGCATCTACTGGTGGATGGACAGCTGTTGATCTATCGATTTGCAGCCCTCAATTAGCTACTAGATGCACATGGTCGGTACTCAATGATTTGTATGGAAGCGACCATGTGCCTATTAAGATCAGTTTATGTGACTCCCAAACCTGTTATGTTCGAAATTCCAGTTGGATTTTGCGAAAAGCCAACTGGGACTCCTACTCGAATTACCTTGTATCACTTGACATGGATTATCTGACACCCATTGATGAAAATATAGAAAATTTTACAAAAGCAATTTTAAATGCCGCTGAAAAGACCATTCCGAAAACCTCTGCGCATCCACGCCGACCGCCTGTGCCGTGGTGGAACGATGAATGCACAGAAATCCTCCGTTTACGACGAAGAGCTCTTAGGAGATTTAAACGACACCCAACGAATGGAAACCTTCAGGAATATAAAATACTCCGTGCGAAAGCACGGAGGATATTTAGGCTGAGTAGAAAGAACTCTTGGGAACAGTACATTAGCACAATTAGACGAACAACTCCGTCCTCCACAGTGTGGAGGAAACTAAGATCAGTTTGTGGTACTTCCATTCCGTTGCCAGCCATTGCGCTGAAGCAACCAGATGGGAGATTAATCACAAACAGTGATGACATTGCTAATGTACTTGGAACATCGTTTTCTAACTTTTCTGCTACTACAGCCTATAATAGATTATTCCAGATTTATAAACTGAAGGAAGAAGCAATACCGTTTACTGTTGGGTCGTCTGAGGACTCTCCTTTAAACACTCCTTTCTCTATAGGGGAATTGGAGTCAGCTCTTGCGTCAACGAAGGATTCTGCACCAGGTCCTGATTCCATTGTGTACTCCATGCTAAAACATCTACCATCATCGGCGAAACTTGTCCTCCTTCGAGTATACAATCGTTTATTCGAGGAGCGCTCTTTCCCCGATGCATGGTTAGAATCGACTGTAATTCCTCTTTTGAAGCCAGGTAAGGACAAAACCAACCCCAGTAGTTACAGGCCTATATCACTTACAAGCGTCTTGTGCAAACTACTGGAGAAGATGGTCAACCGCCGTCTTGTCTGGTACCTAGAAACCAACAACCTTCTTAGCAACGAACAATGTGGTTTCAGACTAGGACGCTCATCAGTTGACCAATTGGTTTTGTTAGAATCCGCTATTCAAGATGCCTTTCTCTTGCGTCAAACGCTCGTTGCGGTTTTCTTTGACCTTGAAAAGGCATATGATATGGCATGGAAAAGAGGAATTCTGAACACTCTGAAATCATGGAGTATACAAGGGAATATCCTAGCATTCATCGCTAACTTTCTTTCAAACAGATCTTTCCGCGTTCGACTTGGAGGCACGTATTCAAACAGCTGTACACAGGAGAATGGTGTACCGCAGGGCAGCGTGCTGAGCGTCACGCTGTTTGCCGTTGCAATAAATAGTATCACCAGTAATATACGATCTCCGGTACACTGTTCCCTTTTTGTGGGTGACTTTTGTATATATGTGCCTGCTCGTAGTATGGCAACTGCGGAAAGATCTTTGCAGTTACCAATATACAGATTGGAGGAATGGTCAAAATCGACAGGTTTCAAATTCTCTGCTTCGAAGACCCAATGTGTAGCATTTAGTCGTCGTAGGCAACACCAGGAGCCGATCCTTTTTCTTGACGGGGTTCAGCTTCAAACCACGGATAGTGTTCGATTTCTAGGTCTTTTATTTGATAAAAGACTCTCATGGATCCCACATGTTCGTGATTTGAAGGTGAGATGCAACAAGAAATTGGATATGTTAAGAGTCCTTAGTGGTACGAATTGGGGAGCAGACAGAACTAGTATGCTTCGATTTTATCGCGCGGTCGTTAGATCGCGCATTGATTATGGCTGTCAAGCCTATTCATCCGCACGACCTACAGTTCTGAAAACTCTTGATACCATCCACCACTCTGGACTTAGACTGGCTACTGGTGCATTTAGAACTAGCCCAATCCCTAGTCTTCTTGTCGAAGCTGGGGAACCTACCCTTTCTAGACGACGTCAGATGCTACAAATATCTTACGTTTCTGTTCTTCGAAGCAAACCCAACCACCCGGCATTTGATATAGTCTTTCATAATACGTTAAATCAAGTGTACAATACACGTCAACGTTCGACCGCTCCATTTGGCATACAAACGATAAGAATATTGGATGACCTTGAGTTGCAACTTCCAACTATGTTTGAACGACAAATGTGCTATCTACCTCCATGGATAATAAAAACGCCGCACTTCGATTTCTCATTGTCCAGTTATATAAAACACGATACTCCTGTTGTGGTCTACCACCAGGAATTTTCATCCATTTATAAATCTCATCAACACAGTGAAATTATTTTCACTGATGGATCTAAACTGGACAATGGCATTGGGTGTGCGTTTTATGCATCTGGTTGTACCTACACGTACGGATTGCCCTCAGCTTGCAGTGTTTTCACGGCAGAACTATTTGCTATTTTTAAAGCTTTGACCGTCATTCCATCTCGATCTTCGCATTATCTTTTGTGTTCGGATTCCAAAAGTGCTCTTCAGGCTCTACAGGATGTTTTCTCTAACAACCCTTTAGTTGGGGACATTTTGTGTGCTGTACACAGGCTTCAATTGAGGGGTGTGGGGGTAACTTTCTGTTGGGTTCCTGGACATTGCGGAATACTTGGAAACACAAAAGCGGATGAAGCGGCGAAGAAAGCTACAAGTTTGGTGCCTATTACTCAACTAGTTATGGCATCCGATTATGTGTGTTTCGCGAAACATTTATTGCTCGCTGCTTGGAATGACGAGTGGCATACCGTGATTGAGAATAAGCTGAGGGAAATTAAAGATACCGTCCGTCCATGGAGGTCTTCAATTCGTTCAAAACGTAGGGAGGAAGTGGTGGTTACACGCCTTCGCGTTGGCCACTCGTTTGCAACTCATGGATATTTGATGAGTCGTGAGGATCCACCAATATGCCAATATTGCGGTGATATCTTCACAATAAAACATATTTTAGTAAACTGTGTTAATGTAAGCAATATTCGTGACCTTTTTAATTTAAAAGGGAGTTTAAAGGTGGTGCTAAGGGACGATGCCTCGGCCATTGACCGAGTCATCGCTTTCTTGCACCACTTGAAAATATTTTTTAAAATTTAATACATAAATATATATATATTTTTTTATACATATAATTCTCTGTTTCTTTTATTTATTTTAATTTAATTTATTTTGTGTTCTTGTTATTGTTATTGAGATTTATTTATTGATAAATTGTTACCTATTATTGTTTTACATATTGTTATTATTTATTTACTGTTATATTGTTTTTTGTTGTAATTTTGTTATTTAATATTGTTATAGATTTATTGTTTGTTATTTATTGTTGTTGTTTTTTGTTTTGGAATTTTTGTTGTATTTAAATTTATTTTGTTTTATTTAAAATATTTGTTGTTCGTGTTAGATTTAGTTTGGCGATGATAACCACAAATGGTTTTTCGCCAGGAAAAAAAAAAAAAAAAAAAAAAAGGAAAAGTATATCGCAATATGTATTCTTGTGAATTAATAAAGAACTAAGTCAAATTACAAATACAAGAATTATACAAGTCAAATACAAAAATCCAATTATAATTCTTGTATTTGTATTTTGACTTACTTCTTTATATATATATATATATATATATATAGGAATTTTTGGACTAGATAGGAGACTGACAGACTTACCTAGTGACAATAGACCAAAACTGCAATCTCTTGAAAATAACACAAATTCTACACACAGAAAGATGGCCTCCCTATTCTAGACCTTCATTTGCTAGGATCTTTCATCAACGCGCATGCGCAACCTTCAGCTCGGTTCCTTGAGAGGGGAGAGAATGTAGGGTAACCGATGAGCCACAATGTAATAAGAGAAACAGTATCATCAATAACAGTAGAACCTCATGGCCTAATGGGTAAGGTACAAGCTTACTAATCGTAAGTTTTAGGAACATTATTGTAATTTTCATTCCTGATGATGTTGGTACTGTTTGCCAACGAAAAGCTTTGGATATAAAATAATAAATATTCTTGTATTTGAATAACCTGTGTTGTTTTAAATTTATATATATATATATATATATATATATATATATATATATATATATATATATATATATATATAGGAATTTTTGGACTAGATAGGAGACTGACCGACTTACCTAATGGCAATAGTCCAAAACTGCAATCTCTTGGAAATAAATAAATAGACACATATAAAAACTTAACATACTTTTAAAATATTTCGACCAAAAATTGTCTTTGTCTATCAAAAAAGAACAAAAGTAAAGACTGAAGTGAACCACAGATGTGTATAAATATCCAAATGTCACAGATTTATAGTTTATAATATAGTGCTATATGTGATTTGTATAAATATTGATTTAACATTTTATGTTTCTTACTCACTTTGATAAATAATAATAAATTTTTAAATTATTTCATCATATTTTATTATTGTAAGTTATATTGTTACAGACTATTATAAAGTAATAATAACTAATTTTGTGAATATTAATATCTTGGACGATCTGCGAAACTTTGTTATTTTAATAATACAAATAATGATGACTTGCTGAACTTATAACACTTTTTGCCTTAGGTGATAAATAATGCTTGTGCAACACAAGCAATTCTCAGCATTCTTCTCAACTGCAAGCATTCTGACCTTTCTCTGGGACCAACTCTGTCAGAATTCAAAGAGTTTTGTCAAAGTTTTGATGCAAACATGAAAGGACTAGCACTTAGTAATTCTCAAATAATTCGATCAGTTCATAATTCTTTTTCTAGGTAGTATTATAAATTTCTTTGAAAATATTACGCCTTTATCAAGTTATTGTATTATTTATTTAAGAGTAACTATGAGAGTGAAGTAAAACAGTTTGCAACTTATGTTAATTGTAATGATTTATTTTACAATCTTTACAAGGTACAAAAATTTTATACAAAAAATCAGTAGTAGCAATTAGACAACATGTGACTTTGTATTTTTTCAAATCTAATTTTCGAGTAACTATCATGAAATCAAGCACTAGTTACCCAGTATTGTTTCTTTCCACAATAAACTGATAAATTCAACAATAAACTTAACAGTAAATAAAATAGCTAGTATGTGATAGCTGAGGTGTGCTTAGCAATAATCATTAAACAAACTCAAATTACAAGTAATTTGCAAAATGTAGACTTCTTTTTAAGTACCATTCACTCTTTTATGTTCAAGTTGTAACACTATTTTTTCAATCGTTTAATTAAATACTTGATACATGACTTGAAATTTGTATCTTAAACATATTAAGATACATAGGCATAACAATGCAGTGAAATTGGTAATTCTTTTAAATAATTAATGTGTATTATAAAGGATTTTTCAATCAAGCAAAAGCATGTTTAAACTGATGGGTAATGACCTGGTAAGGTAGGTTAATATATTGTCATGGATATCTTAAGAGAAATTGCTGGTATTTTTCTGTGATCTCTGTTGAGATTATATATAAACTTGAATAAAATTGTGTTTTATAGTTACTTGAATTTCTTAAATGAGTTCTGATGTGTTTTTAATATGGTTAGTACCTTCGCCATTTTTTCCCTCAAGTGGGCTAAAAGATATTTCTCGTTTGTATTTTTAGTATTGTTATCACCTTCACACCTCCAAGCTCTACGTAATATTTATTTGTTACAGAGATTTGTTCTTGTACCTGAAACCAAGGTCATTAGTATAATAGTTGAATAATCTTTACATTGTGTACATCTCCACCAAGATTTTTTTTTGCTGTGGGGCAATATATTTTTTAGTAAAATTAGTAATAATCTAAAATTGAAAAACATTACTACAGTAGTGTAATTATTAATTTTTCTTTAAATAGCTCCAATTTGTATCTTAAATTGAAGTACACTCCCTGTTTATTGAGTAGTAAACATTAGATATAGTTTAGCTGCTCCCAGGATAATATAGTTTATATTTCATAAAGAAAACTGCACCAAAAGCATGATTTAATTGATAAATTGTACATTAACCTTTATACTATGTACATTTGTAAAGCATTTCATAAATTCATTAGGTAAAGATTGATCATCTAAGATTAAGATTTATTTTTATTTTTACTTACACTTTTAAAAAATGTTCTAACTTGCCTATAGTAGCACTTACTTTGCTTGTTGAGGACGGCCGTTTCGGGAGATGTGTCCCTTTGTCAACTCAGACCGTAACTGGTGATGAGTTACGGTCTGAGTTGACAAAGGGACACATCTCCCGAAACGGCCGTCCTCAACAAGCAAAGTAAGTGCTACTATAGATAAGTTAAAACATTTTTTAAAAGTGTAAGTGATTACTAGTAGCTCACGCGAAGATGGAATCAACAAATTTTTTATTTTTAATTAATATATTTAAAATTTTTTTAAGGAATATTTGTATCAATACAGGTTAACATGTAATAGTGAGTTTAATTGCAGGCAAACCTTATTTGAATTTGACTCAAAGACAGCAACAAAGGATGACGATGTATTTCATTTTGTGGGTTATATGCCTATTGACGGTAGACTTTATGAATTAGATGGACTTAAAGAAGGCCCTATAGATTTAGGAGCAATACCAAGTGACACAGACTGGGTAGATGTAGTTAAACCTATCATTGAAAAGAGAATAAACAAGTAAGTGTTTGTTTTTACAAATGTTTGAAAAATTAATCTTTTTGTTCTTATAAGTTACATAACATTATTTTAAATTAGTAAAACACCTTTAATTTTCTCTACCAATTACATATTAAGAAAATTATTTAAAAGTTTTTTCAAATGTCTAATTTCAAAATAAAAATTATAAAAGGGGTTTGTTGTAATCATCTTGAATTCACTGATTAAACTATATTAAAAGATATTTAACTAAGGGCTTACTTGCTGACGCATTTTGAAACAGTCGTTCCTTTTACGAAGCAAAGCCTATACTGGTGGCGTCGTGTTAGGTACAAAGGTTGTCAGGATGGATTTATGACTGTGGAAGGGGCAGGTTATTTTGGTTGTGTGCTCTGTAATGGAAAAGGGTATTGGCTTCACTAGATCTTACCATCACCAAACCCAATTTCAAAATATACAGAAAACCAACAACTACCGATACTGTCATATATAATGCATCTAATCACCCCAACACATACAAACTCAAACACTGCATTTAATCATATGTTACACTGCCTAATGAATATACCTATGCTACAGAAAGATTATGATGAAGAACTCAATACAATAAAATACATCGCTCAACAAAACGGTTACCAACATACACTCATAGACAACATACTCATGAAAATTAAATATAAACATCATCAAAAGGCCACCCAGACAAACCACACAAAAAACAGCAATTACATATCCCTCACCTACCACAACAAAAACACACACAAAATAGCTTCCACATTCAAAAAACTTCATTACCAAATATCTTATAAAATAGCAAACACTTAAGACAGCACATACTAACAACCTTTTCAAAAACTAACAGACAAATACAAACTATCCGGTATTTACAAATCAACATGTACTGATTGTCCTAGCTATTATATCGGCCAAACCGGTAGGTCATTTTATACACGCTTCGAAGAACACTTTGACGAAAGAAACCAAACAAACCCAAAATCATTACAAATTAACATGTAATGATTGTCCCAGCTATTATATCGGCCAAAACCGGTAAGTCATTTTATACACGCTTCGAAGAACACTTTGGCGAAAGAAACTAAACAAACCCAAAATCCAGCTACACAACACCTAAAAAAACACACACAGAGACATGCGTACTAATTTAAACATTTTCCATTTATTAAAATGAAGTAAAAAACAAACAACTTTAGAAAAATACGAGATATATAAACACTAAGCAACAGATAAAGAAAACATAATAAATGATCACACACATTTTGAAGCCAACACCCTTTTTCATTACTTAGCGCACAACGAAAATAGCCCACCCCTTCCACAGTCATAAATCCATCCCGACAACCTTTATACCTAACGCGATGCCGCCAGTAGAAGCTTTGCTTCGTAAAAGGAACAAATGTTTTGAAACACGTCAGCAAGTAAGCCCTTACGTATTTACTTAGTTAAGTATCTTTTAATTATAATTTTTTGTATTTGTATTTATGTTTGGTTTTATAAGAAATTAGTTTTTTTAAGATAAATTAAGAAGTTCTATGAAGTACTTACAGCAGTAGTACACTTCAGAATCTTTTTTAAAAGTTAAAATTAGATGTTAACAATAATTTTATTACCTTTAAAATTTCTCTCTTCAATTGAGGAAACTGACTTGATTTCAGCCTTTGTAAAATATGTCCAAACATGATAACTTATGGGAAGATATTTCAAATTCTAAAAAAAAAAATTGTTTAAGAGTCAAGTGATTCTGACTGTAGCATAATCTATGGATATTCATTGTTTATATTTTGTCAATAAATCAAATTAAGGAAACAAAATATAGAAATGAATATTGATACAGTGGTTTATATAATAGAAAAGTTTCTTTAAAAATGTTTTTTTCGGGCTTAAATTTATTAAATTTAGAATATTTATTAGACAACCACATATCAAAAGACCTTTTAGCAGAATTTGCTTATGTTTGTAAAAGGAAAAAATTGTAAATATAAAGATATAAATCAAATTGTACATTTATGAATTTCATTGCCAGCTGTCTGCTACACACCAGGAAGTATATATCACCTTAATGCAGTTTACGGTCTACTGCTATAAGGATTTTTATAAAAACATGTGAACTCTATTTTAGTTCTATTTCTAACTTGATACTTTCACTTAAGTTGAAATACATTTATATTTATATATTTTATTATTGTTGATGACATATGTATAAAGGGTTTTCTTTCTCCTACTTTTGTTATCAAGGTAATTTCCCAATATTAACAATTAACTTGTCTGTATTGACTCCATTTTTAACAATAAAAAGAATTACATCTATGTAATTCCTAGTAGGGAATTAGTTTAGAAATACTCTAGCTGTGTAATTCTATCCTCTGGACATGCATAGAAATCTATTAACTCTTGGTACTTGCTCAAGGTTATATAGAATGTCATGGCATACTAAATGTAGGAACAAATTCAATTTCTAAAATTTAAACTTATTAATTTCATATGTTTCAAGTCTTTACTGGCTATACAAATAACTTTAAATCAGGTTTTGAGTATTCTATTAATAAAGTAGGTGGTTCATTTAAGAATAAACCTTTAATGGATAATTAATACTAATGAAAATTTAAAACTTTATTTTGAGTTTTTGCCAAGGCAGTTTACTCATTTTAAAATACTGAGTTTTAAATTTATCATTTTAAGACAGTTAAAACTAAATTAACTAAATCAAAAAGTGTTAAATTTTGTTGTAATAATTAATCTGTTAGAATTAATTATGTGTAATCAAGAAAAAAATTTTTTATTTATTCTATAAATAAATTTAGTTATTCTCTATATTGGATTTTTTCAGGTACAATGAAGGTGAAATTCATTTTAATTTGATGGCTATAGTTTCTGATAGGAAACTCAAGTATGAGGCTATGCTTCTCCAGCTACAGAGACAAGTAGAGGTATTATGATATATTTAATGAGAATAATTGTATATTTTACAGTAGAGGTTGAAGTAGATTGAAATATTACTTTTAGCATTGTTATTTTGAGTAAAATTCATCTATACATTTTCAAACAGAAAGAAACTTATGACATTGGTTACTGCTTGTTAAATAGTTAAAATACTTTTTCATTTATTAAAGTGTAACTTCAAGTAGAAAAAGTCACGTATAATATTTGAACAAGAAGGTTACATCTTCATTATTAGGTATAATTAACTTTGCAATGTCATAGTTTTGCCAAGCACTGCTTGGCCTTTTAACTTAATTTATTTATAACAATGTATAAATATATTTGCTTTTATTGATTTTTTAAAAATTTTATATAAAAATTAATTAAATTTAATTATCCATTTATTAGGTACTTGTCAATTATAAAGTAGTAGTCTATTTACTCTTCCCAGTAGAGGCCAAACATAATCATGGTAATAGAGAGTGGGCGTGTAAAATTGGTATAAAATCAAGTTATAAATTGCCTGTATTATACACAAATATATCTTCGAAATTATGAAAGTCCTCCAAAATGTAACTTATCTTTCAGTTTGGCATGGTATTAAACAGGGCTAGAGATGTCGTCTTGGTGTCAGAGTATTTTCATACTCAGCACAAATAAGTAAAATAATTATTATAAATCATTTAATGTAAGTAACTAAAAAGCAATAACAAGTAATATAAACAAAATTCAAGTTCATTCCTACTGAGGTCAACAAAAAAAAATTTTATTTTAGTTACTTTTTATTTTATAATTACAATTAATATAAACATTATTATAACATACCTTTACTCAAATTGTCCTACAGGATCTTTGACTCTAAGAAAAACAAATTAATACGCAGCTACTTGTTTTTACAATAACTGATTTAATTTAATCCTGAGTTCAATAAGGTAGCCTTTATAGGTAGTTACACATAATTAGTTTTAAGTAACTCTAATTTGCCAGTAGGCATCAAAACTCTTATATTTTATTATTATATTAACAATTCTATTAAAATCTCCTTAATTATCTTAAGGCGTGTATAGGTTGCAACTGGTTTGATAAATTTTATATTTGAATTACTTATTATTGCTTTAATAAATTAATGACAAGTTTTGTAAAATTCTTAATATTTTTGACTTTAAGGAATTGGCTTTAAATTTAAGAGAAATTAATACTCATTACTTCTATGGTTCCTTGTTTCCCTTCACTGGACACTCATTCATTTATTCATATATCTCTTCAATTTCACTTTCTCTAATCACTTGAAATGCTTCTATGTCGTGACTGAATTTATTTCTGTAATATATCCCTTATTAATTCCACTTACTCTTCAATTGTCTGCTTCAAACGTCACTGCCATCGGAGGATTTAATACAACGGGAAATCATCAATTTTAATTAGCGCAATTAAACAACATAGAATCCTCCAATGGGCCATGGACAGTGCATTCAAATAAACGTACAAATTATTAACAAATATAACAAAAATAAATTGTAGTCCCTTAGCAAAACCTTTTTACCGTTCCACCCAGAAATCCTGCCTTGCAGATACCTCTCTTACATTGTAATGTCAATGCCGTCAGAGGATTTAATAAAATGGGAAATCATCAATATTAATTTTAATTAGCACAATTAAATAACATAAAATCCTTGGGCAGGCCATGGATAGTGCGTTCAAACAAATATACGAATTACTAACAAATATAAAAAGGAACATTAAATAAATCGTTTACCTGTTATGAGTTGATACAATGAGTAAGTGTTACCTCTCACTGGTTCCCTCGGGAAGCTAGCATTCGGCCGGATGCAGTCTGTTGGTTGCCAAAAAAACGTGTTCTCTCTCGACTCGCTAGTCTCAGGCCTTCTCAACGACTTCCCTATTTATTTCATTTTAAAACTATACCGGAAATATCAAGCTTTGCCCGCACAGCTGTTTTACTATCAGTCAGCTGTCGCTATCTTGCGGCAACAATTAGAATTATCCTATCGAATTAGACTATTCAGGCGGTAAAACAAAATAACGTTACACTTAATCTCACATACTATTTTTTTTTATCTCCCTCACTTAACATAACTCATTACTTAATTATCTCCCTTACTTAACATTACTCTCCATTTAATTATCTCCCTTGTTAATCTCACTTAATACGTTTACATTTCGACTTTACTTTACTTGAATTTTTACATTTCTTACTAAAATTAACGTATTTCTCGCTCGAGTCCTGCATTTTGACTCTTCGAGACCTGCAACTTGACTCTTTTCTGGTGTTTTCCTTCTTCAAATTTGCCTCTCTAGTGATTGAGTCGCATCTTGCTTTACTTACAATGAAACCTTGTAAATGTATATTATTATTTATAGCCTACCAGGTGCTTGCAGTAACCGTTTTTAGCCAAAAGATTTACAACAGACTGCCCTTTGTTAGATATGGACAGTGTGCTATGATCTCACAAGTTCAAATATTTTACAAACCATTTTCTTAACTTCGTTATAAATGAATTTTATATTAGTATATGCATATGACAGAATCAGAATATTAAGTGGCAAATCTGATCTATAATTTTTCATTCTATCCATCTCTTGTTAGGATCTCTTATTCATTATTGCAAGGAGTTTTGTCTTATAATTTCATATACATCTATAAGTAATAGATATCTAGCATTGGAAATATTGCCTCAGTGCCAAAGTCCTGGATTTTCAAACATGTAGTCATTTAGTTCGAATCCAGCAAGGACATCAGTGTTTTTATAATTTTTAATTAATGGTAAATATTTGAAAAAAAAACTGTATTGACATCAATAGTCATCCACTATAGGTTTAAAAAATGTATTTTAACTTGATTAGATGAATAAAAACGTATTTTATTAACCATTAAAAATTTGTACAAGATATATATAAGGAGAGTATGAGCCAATAGAAGGAATTGAATAATAATCTAAATTACAAACAAAAAAATAATATTTAAGAATATATCACTACTTGTTTTCAACCTTTTTTTATTTCAACTTTTTTTTCAGGAAAGTGGAATGGATACAGATGCAATTCAGGCTGAAATGTCAAAGTTGAGAATGCTTATTGAAAAAGAAGATAGCAAAGTAAAGCAGTATCAAATAGAAAATATAAGGCGAAAGCACAATTACCTGCCTCTTATAGTTGAAATTCTCAAGTTATTAGCTAAGGATGGCCAATTAGTTCCTTTATATGAAAAAGCAAAAGCCAAAACTATGGAAAAAGAATCCAAAAAAGTAAAAACATGATGGAGTTCATAAAGTTTTTATAAAAATAAACAATTATTTTTAAAATATGAAGAAAAGATTACACAAACACACACACACATGGATAAACTTTTAACAAATTTATTAAGTCAGTTGCATTAACAAAAATCTATTAAAATTAAATTATAACATTGTTAATTAATGATCAATTTAATTAATAATTGTATATGACGATGCCTTTGAATTAATAGCAACAGAAATAAATGCCTTTAAATTTATTTATAGGTTTGTTTTATTTGACAAACATGTTTTTTCACTTGTTTTTTTGATCATATTTAGGGCTATGAAAAATGAAGCTACCAGCCTTCACAAGTTTAACTTTCCACCATCTTTTTCAAGAGCCTTCATTTTCTGATATTTCAGCATTGAGTACTTGATGAATCCTTGACACACTTGACAAACCTGGTTTGTATTTTGGAAAATTATAAAATAGATTTTTATAAACACAGGTCTGAGCTTTTATATGACCATCAGCTATCTATAGGTTCAAGTGATTAGTGAATGTTGACTGACTGTTGTGTGATTGTCGTGCTTATGATGTTTACAGGTTTTACAATGTTATATGAAAGTTCATGAGCATTCCAGAGTTAAAATATAACATCTGCTATATCAACAACATAACTAATCCGTCTAAAAATACTCAAGGTGAGAATGCAGCTTGGCTAAAACTTGAGCAAAGTTATGATAGACCTAGTTTTTGTTACAGTTCAGATTTTTTCACTCAAAAAAATTGTACATTGGAAAAATTGAAAAAAAAATAACTATACTACTAACTTCTACCATTTTTAACAACTCCATTTACCTTTCTTCTGACAGACTATTAATATCTAGTTTCAAATAATCAATATTTATACAAATCACATATAGTATTATATCCTAAACTATAAATCTGTGACATATGGATATTTATACACATCTGTGATTCATTCAGTCTTTTCTTTTTCTCTTTTTTGATTGACAAAGGTCATTGTTTGATTGAAATATTTCAATAGTATAAGTTTTTATATGTGTCTATTTATTTATTTCCAAGAGATTGCAGTTTTGGACTATTGCCATTAAGTAAGTCTGTCAGTCTCCTATCTAGTCCAAAAATTCCTAAATAAGCTTTAAGCTCTACTAGAACTAACCTAAATATACATACATATACTAACTGGCCCAGCAAACTTCGTATTGTCTAGACGTCAACGAATGGTGTGTTAACATTAGCTAAACTTAATTAAGTAATTTAACATAATAATAGCTAAACCTATAGTAGTAGATTAAGAAAAGTGTGACAATGAAAGTTCTTGATTGAATGTTATTTATTAAAGCGCATTCGGATGTACAATATCTTTTGTATATTCTGTGAAATGTGTTTGAAAATAATTTTAGATTATTGAGTGTTGTCTAGCATCCACTATTTGGAATGAATTCAATGAAATGTATTAAGATAGGATAAAAAGTCATATGTTATGCTATTGTGGCACTTAAAAACTACATGTTGGAAAAAATCTGAGCGCAGAAAACTGCCCATTGTGTGTATTGTCGTCAATGGGCGTGGCTTCGTTCCGCTATATATAGGAGCCGAGTTTTCTGCGCTCTTCACTCGCTCTTCTACTGTTGTTGGGTTCACCTCGTCAATGCTGGATGAGATTCTAGCAAAACGTCGGAACTGCGAATTTATGTACTGCAGAATGAACAGATGTACTCCAGATAGTAACTATTCATCATATTTTTCCATCGGTGAAGGAATACGTACCAGCATATATATATATATATATATATATATATATATATATATATATATATATATATATATATATATATATATGAAGTTAATATATCACTATTGTAAGTAATTTCATCCACCATTAAGTGCAACGATTTTACCTTGTGTAATGAGGCACCTTTAGGTCACTTGACCATTGTTGAATCCATTGTTGTGATATTTTATTATTTTGATGTTTGGTTTGTATGTTGGAGTATAGTATTCTTTGTTGTATATATTTGTTAGTTTTTCTATTTTGTTATTGGTGTATTTATATTTTAAGTAGATTTTATTTTTGTGTTCAGGTTGTAGTGTTGTGTTGAGGTTAGGTTTTTTTGTGAATTTATTATATATATTTTTTATAAGGTGTTTGTTGTATCCATTTTCTATTGCTATTTTTGTAATGTTATCTAATTCTTCATTTAATTTCTATTTTGTTATTGGTGTATTTATATTTTAGGTAGATTTAACTTCATAAAGTCAGTGCAACAGAAAAACAATGGATAATGTAAAATATATATATTTATATATTTAGGTTAGTTCTAGTAGAGCTTAGAGCTTATTTAGTATTTTTTGGACTAGATAGGAGACTGACAGACTTACCTAATGGCAATAGTCCAAAACTACAATCTCTTGGAAATAAATAAATAGACACATATAAAAAACTTAACACACTATTGAAATATTTTGTTCAAAAATGATCTTCATCAATCAAAGGCGAGAAAAAGAAAAGACTGAAGTGAACCACAGATGTGTATATATATATCCAAATGTCACAGATTTATAGTTTATGATATAGTGTTATGTGATTTGTATAAATATTGATTATTTGAAACTAGATATTAATAGTCTGTCAGAAGGAAGGTAAATGGAGTTGTTAAAAATTATTTAAGTTTGGGGGAATGTAAAAAGAGTGTTATCTGATGTTGAGGTTAGGAGGCTCTCTAGATTTGGTGTACCACTGGTATGATAACTCCCATCTTCTCAATTCTGAGGGATTTCAATCAGGGGGAAGGGCCTTAATTATGTTGGTGGTATAACAATCATTGAAAGATATGATGTTGTGACTAGCAGCATGTTGAGCGGTTGGCCTGTCTATGTTCATGGTTCCAACGTCATGTCTGTGGCCATTCATTCTGATGCTCAGACCATCCGTGGTAAGGCCTATGTACTGTGCCGGGCAAAATTTACATTGCAACTGGTATATTACATTTCTGGATGTACAAGTATGATGACCCTGAATCTTGAAGTCCACATTGGTTGCTAGGCTATGGAAACTATTTGTTGGGATGTGTATTGGACATGTCTTGTAACTAGGTCTATTGCACGGAAAGGAGCCATGAGGAAGTTTAGGCGATTTTCAGTTCTTGGATCTGGTCATTTTGGATGTACTAAATAATTAAATTAATAATTTTTCTTAAAAAACAGAAACAAACAGTGACACGAAAATAATTACTTATGACATAACCAACATGTACCCTAGTATCCAATTGAAGAAACCATAGAAATAATAAAAAACAAACTAATACACAATAACGAAAAAGAAAACAATAAATAGTATTATTACACTAATCAAACACATATGTAACCAAAATTACTTCCAATTTAACAATAAATACTATAAACAAACAACTGGACTCCCCATGGTATCACCCATATCATCAGTCATGTCAGAAATATATCTTCAACACTTTGAACAAATAATAATTAAACCTATACTAAACACACATAATATTTTGCTATGCACTAGATACGTAGATGATATACTTGTAATATACCCACCTATCATTCACAACAAACACATTGTAATACTAAACAAATTAAATACATACAACGAAAACATACAATTCACCTTCGAAACAAAAGCAAACAGAACAATTAACTATCTTGACATTACATTAAATATAAACAATAATAAAATAGAAACTACAGTACAAAGAAAACCAACTTCCAACAACACCACAATAGTTGTTACAATTTGTAGTGACAAATCTAACCGCCCTTGGACACACAAATTTAACACTTACAGTAACATGATAAATAAAGCAAAATACACACAAGATAACAAACAAAAATTAAACAAAGAATTAGATAACATTACAAAAATAGCAATAGAAAATGGATACAACAAACACCTTAAAAAAGTTTACACCTAACCATAGTATATAACGGATACAACCCAACAATGATCGACAAATTATACAACCGCCTAAAAAATAAACCTAATAATCCAAATACAAACACAACAGGACAATCCCATAAAATACTTATCAATACCATACAGATCATCTAACCAACACACTACGAAAATATTACTACAAAATAGCTTACTCCACACACACAACACTCTCAATAAACAATTTAAACTCAACAACAAAATCAACGACATTTACAGTGCCACTGGAGTTTACAAATTAACCTGCAGTTCATGCCCCAGTTTTTACATAGGCCAGACAGGGAGGTCATACACACGTTACCAAGAACATATAAAAGCACTAACAAACAATAGCTACAAATCAAACTTCGCCGATCATCTCAACTCCACAAAACATGACTATACAGACATAACATCTAACCTACAAATTCTTCATAAACAACACAGAAATAACCAACGCTACACAACCAAACAATACGAAATATACAGGCACTTCAAACTACACCCTACACACATACTCAATACACAATTACATTACAACTCACACGCACTTTTTGACATCATAACTCATAATACATGCAAAATACACCCACACCACCAAAATATCCCACCCCCACCCTAACCTACGTAAACCTTGAGATCAGTTATGGTCTGAGTTGACAATGGGACACATCTTCCGAAACGGCCGTCCTCAACAAATATTAGTAAGTGCTACTATAGGCAAGTTTATAAATATTTATAAGTGTTTAGTGAAAACTAGTAGCTCACGTGAAGATGGAATCAACCAATATGAATACTAGTTGACCTGCAAAGTTTTATGCATTCTAATTGGCTTTTTTTTTTTCTTGACTTGGAAGCGGGTTTTAAACTGCCCAAAGCACTGCTACCTTAAGGTATATTGTACTTACCTCCCTGATCTAGTCAAATAGCCCCTTCCCTCTTACCAGGTTTAGGAGTTTTCTGACTAGTGTTTTACCTTCAGCATCCTCTTCCAGAGCTGTGCTATCTCCAAAGAAGTTGAAGCGCCTCTCGGCAAGTGCTTCACATCTATAAATGATGTGTGTAGCGGTCTCCAGTTCTTGCCCGCATAATCTGCACACTGGTTCATCTTTGTAGATACCATTTTATGCAGATGTTTCCTTAGTCCACCGTGTCCCGTGAGTAGACCTGTGGCTATCCTTAGTTCCTGCCTAGACAGATAGATGAGACTCTTCTGCAGCCCCAAGGAAGGTTTCCTAAGGGTTAGCTTACTGTGTCTCAGCCCTGATCCAGTGCTCAGAGTGTCTTTCAGTCATCCACCTTCGCACTGCCATCTTGACCATGGATTTGGAAATACCTACCACAGGCTCCGGTCCAATCAGGGAAGTCGAAGACCCCTCTCTGGCCAGCGCATCTGCGGCTTCATTTCCAAGTATTCCCCTATGCCCTGGCACCCAACCTATCTTGATTTGATTGTGCCTTGCCAGGGCTTGTAGGTTATTTAGGCACTCCCTGACTATGGCCGAGGTGACCACATGTCCGTTTAGTGCCTTAATTGCTGCCTGACTGTCGGAGAAAATAGCAATCCGGGTCCTGTGTGTTCCCCTTCTCGCTATCTCTCCCAGACAGGCATTTATAGCATATATTTCGGCCTGAAAGACAGAGGTATGCCTCCCCAAGGAAAAAACTAGTTTTACCTTTAAGTTTTTACAATACACCCCCTCCAGTGCCGAAATCCATCTTGGAGCCATCTGTGTACCAGATCTGAGCTCCCGATGTTAATGTCCCTGACCATTCCATCATAGTTTGGTGGGCCTGGTCAGGTGCAAACGTCCGAGTAATGTAGTCACTGCCCATTTCCAAGACGGGTCCTTTGACCAAGCACTCGATACTCATATGTCCCGAAACATCTGGTAGAATAGCCCAGTTGTTCGAGTTGCGCAATCTCCATGCCGCCAGCCTCGCCTCTCCCCTAAGGACAAGCTCAAGGGGGGGAGGTTAAGCATTACTTCCATTACTGCACCAGGTGTAGTTGACATCGCTCCCAGTGTGCACAGACAAGTCAATCTCTGGATAGAGCTCAGTTGAGCTCTTGTCTGTGCCTGGTTGGCCTTTGTCCACCACACCAGAGCACCATAGGTAATCATAGGTCTTATCACCCTCAGATACATCCAGTGCTTCATTGATGGCTTCAGTCCCCATTTCTTACCCACCATTCTTCTCACTGTCATCAGTGCCCTTTTGGCCCTGTTAACTGTCCTCTCAAGATGTGGGTTCCAGGTGAGTTTCCTGTCCAGAGTAACTCCCAGGTACTTCACCTCCCCCACAAACTCAATATATTCACCAAACAAGCGAGGCATCCTGGTCGTCAGATCTTTTCGCTGTCTGGTGAAGTTAATAAAAGCAGTCTTTTTCGGATTTACCCTAAGCTTCTCCTTATTACACCACTCTTCAATCAGTTGTAGAGGATTTCTGATTACCTCAAGGACTGTATCAGGGAATCTGCCCAGGATCAGAACAACTATGTCGTCCGCATATCCCAGGCAGAAGTACCCCTGTTCATTCAGGAGTTCAATAAGGTTTTCAACCACTAGGCACCACAACAGAGGAGATAGAACCCCCCCCCCCCCCCCCGTGCACAGCCCAGACTTGTCTCCGCCCTTCTGACCTCCCCTGCCACCTCTACAGCAATGCTTCTGTTTGTTAACATGGAACTTATCCAACCACAAGTGGTCGCATCCACTCCATGACGTCTTGCACCACTTACCATCGTCTCCACTGAGGGGTTATTGAAAGCCCCTTCAATGTCGAGGAAGGCACCTATGGCACAACCTTTCTTAGCGATTATATGCTCAATCCTACCAACCACTTGATGGAGAGCTTCCTCGCAGGATTTCCCCGGTTGATAAGCATACTGGTTCCAATGCAGTGGTTTTATGGCCAAAGCACTCCCCCTAATATGCCTATCAACCAGTTTTTCAAGTCCCTTAAGAACAAAGGACATGAGTGTAATAGGTCTGTATCCTTTCCCTTCCGATTTTTTACCGGTGGGCTTAGGTATAAAGACCACCTTACTAGATTTCCAGGCTGCCGGCACATGCCCTAGAGCAATGCTTAGCCTGTATAATTTAGTAAGTACCAGCACCAGCATATCCATTCCCTGCTGCAGCAGCACAGGATAGATCCCATCTGGACCTGGAGATTTGTAGGGTTTAAATGTGCCAATAGCCCATCTTACCCTTTGTGGAGTTACTATCCTCCTTGCCACTTCCCAGTCCTCTCTCTTACCACGTCTTGTGGAGAGTTTGGCAACTGGTTCAGTGTCTGCTCCTCCAAGTTTCCTCAGAGTACTGGGAGGGAAATGTGTTCTGATTAATTCTTCCACAGTTTCCCCTGCAGTTTTTGTTATATTTCCCAGTGGGGTTCTTAGCATCCCCACCGGGTTAACTGGGTCCTTAGAGAGCACTTTATGCAGTCGTGCCCCTTCCCGAGTTTTGTCAATCTCTTGACAAAACTCCTTCCAGGACTTCCTGCGTGCTTCTCTAATTGCCCTGTTGTATTCGGTTAGTGTTTTCCTATACTGGTCCCACTCCCCGTTCTTTTTTGCTCTATTAAAGAGTCTCCTGGTGGTCTTCCGAAGTTTGGCCAGCTTCTTGTTCCACAATGACGGATCCCCTACTTTTCTCCCCTCACTGAGAGGGCAGTTATCAGTAAAGGATTCTACTATAGTCTCGCCAACCAATGTGGCAGAGTCTTCTAGCTCTCTCCTCCCACCATACTCCAATCCAGCCTCCTCAATCCGAACACCCAGGTCCCCCCTGTAGGAGTCCCAGTCTGTTCTTCTTGGATCCCTGGTTGGCCGAAGCATGGCTGGATTTAGGGAGATATCATACCTAATATGTCTGTGGTCAGAAGAAGATGGTTCATCCGACACATGCCAGTTTAGTACATACCTAGCCATCTGGTTCGATGCCACCGTAATGTCCAGGACCTCCTGTCTGGCCCTAGTGACAAACGTCGGCTCTTCCCCCTGATTTAAGACTAGTAAATTCTTAGAGCTAAGATAAGCTAAAAGTTCCTCACCTCTAGTGTTGGTACCTGTACTTCCCCACGAAGTGTGATGGGAGTTAGCATCCATCCCCACCAGCAGCTCCTCATCCACAGCCCCCCAGTGCTCGACCAGCCTCCTCAGCTCTTGTGTTGGTAGAGCCCCCGCGTAGTCAAAGGGGAGATATGCAGTGGCCAGGTTCAGCCTCTTCATCCCCCCCTCCGCCCGCAGCTCCACCTTCACTGCTATCAAGTCCCTGCAGCAGAAGTCCGTTAGTACAAAAGCACTCAACCCCCTCCTAACCAGGATACACGTCCTGGGAACACCGGAGTCCTTATCGTACAACAACTTACCTCCAAATGTCGCCAGCCCGCCTATTCGTCCTCCAGAAATCCATGGCTCCTGGATGAGAATCAAGTCCACCTCTCCCCTGTCCAGCATTCTACACACGACAGCACTAGCCGCCCTGCTATGCTGTAGGTTCACTTGGAGGATCTTGATCATTGTTCTGCTTACTTCGCAGAGCAGCCCCAGGACTAGACATCGTGCTCAACTCTACAGCCACTTAACTGGTTTCTGCAGTCAGCAGCTTGACAGCCGCCCCCGCACCCCCAGTGATGGTTGCCGTTGACACATCTGCTACAGACTCACGGTTTGCCGTCTCATTAGCTCCCGCTGTCTGTGCAGTCTCAAAATCAAATCTTTTACTTACTTGGTCCATTAACGTCCCACGAGTATGGGGGAAATAACGGTCGATCAGAGCAGAGCCCCCACTGCCCTGGCAAGACAACATACAATGAGGTTTTGTCTGGTTCCTCAAGGGGATCGTGTGCGACTGCATTTTATACCCTGCAGCCATTCATCCTTCGGCACAATGCCTTCCACCTTGGATTGGGTATTCAGTCACTGACCTTGAAGAACACCCCAAGTTCAGGACATTATTAACTGTTGCTCTTGGAGCGAACAGTCTGCTTTACTCTCTTTTTTACAATTGTGTCGTTAGGGTAGTTCCCCGCCCATACTTCACCGTCGCATTGCCCTTGGTTCACCTGGGAGGTGAGACTAGCATTGTGAGGACTTAATTCTCAACTACCCCAGTCAGAGCAGTTATTTCTACCACACTGACTGACGAGGAGGGATAATTCCTCACCTTTGAACCATTGCCTTGGTCCAGGCCTGCTTATTCAGAAACCTTATTCACAGGTAACCTACATTTCTGTAGGCCGTCCCACTATCCGCCACCTGTGGACCCGCCCGGTTGCTCATGCCAGCTAGCCGGGTTCTAATTGGCTTAATAAGTGCTATGTTTAAAAATAGACACTCTAGGAAAAAAACTACATATCAAAATTTATTTTATTATGAGCTCAAAACACTCGCAAATATTTAACTAAAGAAAATCATGCACTAATTAATTTTCCAGTTTAGATTAACCTGGACGTAGCATCATCAGATGTAATTAATTAAATAATTTAGAGCAAAAAAATAAAAGAAAACAATATCTTATGAACTCAATTAAAATAATTTACATTAAACAGATTTTAACTACATTCCTTCAAGACTGCTACGGATCGTATTTTCACGATCCCTCTTATTTAGTTCATTTTCAACCGATCCACTCCCCTTGAGTGAAGGAATCATTATAGTTGCACGGCAACTACCTAACTTCTGCGCATCTTAGTTAGGACATGTTTGGTGGCCTGTGGAAATTTTACCATTTTCTTACATATTTGATTAATAATACAATTCACAATTTTTTTAAAATTTATTTTTAAATAACTACGAATTTTTCTCAATGCTGATAATAATTTTAATATGATTTTATTCATTGAAATATTGTTACAAAGGAAAACCGAAATATTTCCAAGATTATCTTTTTACTTATTCTGTAGTTAAGCAGTATAATATACCAAGGGGCTCATTTGCTCAAAATGACTGGAATTTTCGGTTTTTTGATAAGTTGTTAAAAATCAGGAAGCTGTTGCGACTTTTGAAACTATATTTAGAGGGAATGATATTCTTTACCTTTTATAGTTTTATATCACATTAGTTTAATAAAAAAACTTGGTGTTTTTTGCCCGTTATTCGAGAAAAATTCGGGTTTTGAATTTACGATACAAAAATATAAGCAAGTTAAATACAAACCAAAAGGTGTAGTATTGACTTCAAAAGCACAATAATTGGCTCATTCCATTTACTTGATGAAACATATGGTAAGTACTGGCTCAGAAAATCTTACATGTAAGTCTAAAGTAGGGTGTAAATATTGAAAATAAAAAGGCTTGAGGATGTTTCCATTTTTAAAACCTGAGAGCATAACTTGATTGGAAGAAGTATTTAACATTAGTAATAATAATGCAACGGATGTTGAATCTGATTTTTCATTTTTAATTAATTTATATTTTTTTAATGTAGGAAAAAATAAACTAATATTGTTTTGAAACTTCATTTATTTTTTCAGTGCTAATTTTTATTATTATTATAAATTATTTATTATCTAATGGTGTGTGTATATATGAAATTTGGTTTATGTTAAAAAAAAGAGTATGCAGTCAATTTTTGAAAGTACTATAATAAAACCACCGATGCCCCATATAAAACCCAACCCACATCTGTCCTAACTTTATATCTGTATGCATTGAAATAATAAAAAGGCAAGTCTAAGTTATTGAACATTATTTCCATTTGTTGATTCCATCTTCGCGTGAGCTACTAGTAATCACTTACACTTTTAAAAATTTGCCTATAGTAGCACTTACTTTGCTTGTTGAGGACGGCCGTTTTGGGAGATGTGTCCCTTTGTCAACTCAGACCGTAGTTACCTCAGACCTCAGTTACGGTCTGAGTTGACAAAGGGACACATCTCCAGAAACGGCCGTCCTCAACAAGCAAAGTAAGTGCTACTATAGGCAAGTTTTAAAACATTTTTAAAAGTGTAAGTGAACATTATTTATTTTAACAAATTTTCCATTAACTTAAATTTAGATTGAATATTGGAAGGAGCCATCTTCTTGAACACTGCTTCAATCCATTTTACGTGTTTATGGAATTTTTAAAAAAAGTTATAGCTGGATATTCAAGCTTATTTAATATTGTCCTTCAGTTGCTCAAGTATTCAAGGCTCATTGATGTAGGTTTTTTGTTTATGGTAGACCCAAAGAAACAAAATCCACTACATCAAATCTGGAGATTTCGGTGCCCACAAGCCTCAACCCATTAACACAATTACCAAAGAATTATTCAATGAAATTATAAGCTGAACCTGCAATGTCGCACCGTCATGTTTTACCTTCTTATAAAGGGTTCAATGAACTGAAATCAAATATTCTGATATCGTTCTGTATTAATGGTGTACTTGAAAAAAATAAGACCAATGATTTTTTCAGCAATGTCACGCACCAACTTCTGTAGGTGCGTTTTTCTTGAAAGATAGGGATTTCCTTCAAATTCTACTGTCTAGACTGTTTACATAACCATCTGTGAAAAATAACGAATCCAAAAAATTAATTCACTCACACACAAAACTATTGACTTTTTTCTGTCAGGCTCGTGAAGTTGATAAACCGTTTGAATGAGATAAGTTTGTAATTGTAATTGTCTTGTTGCCTGATGAAGAGATGATTTAGACACATTTTTTCAGCTGATAAACGTCTCGATTTTTTTGACAAAGCTAGTAATTGGTCTTTGATTTCAGAGACTGCATCAGTATTCATCACGGTCAGATCTTTTGAGTTCCTTGAGACAGAGCTAATTTCTCTAAATTTTGCCACTAACCTTAACAGTAATGTCTTATTAGGAGCAGGTTTATCTGACTACTTATGGAAAAATGAGTCTTGCACTCCAACCACTAATTTCATATTGAAATACCACTCAACAATGAAATGATGTTTATCTTGGAAAAACACCATATTCTCTCCAATACACTGAACTTTATGATTTCACTATAATTGTGTTTTACTGTCAGCTTGTATGTTATGATTAGATGTTGGATGAGTCCACTTTAGTTACAAATAGAGTAATGTTGCCTTCTGAAATTTCATAGATGACTGATTGATGGGTTGTGTTTTATACGGGACACACTGTATAATGTACAGCTGATGTAAACCAAATATTAGGTTACTCCACAAAAGCTAAAATAAATAAATTACAATGAATCAAAATCTGTGATAGGCATGTAGTTAAAATGATGTTTTTGGTTATGAAGCCTTTTTTGCACAAAGGCCTTCAGGGACAAATACTTACTAATTACCAAATATTTGACATAGTATATTGTTAATTAGAGCTCAACTAGTGAGAACAATTCCCACAAGTACTAAAAGAGTGCACTTAAAATCTCACCTAACACTAGTTGAATCAAACGCACTAATTTCTGGTGATGGGCCAGCACTAATATATTTTAATCAACAACATAGATTTAAGTTAAAGATAGAGCTTGTCTCATACAATGTATTGATATATTCTTAAAGGAATTAAATGAATTAAAAGCAAACTTTAGACTAAATAACTATTTACTACTTCACACACTTCTTATAGCTACTGTTATTGTCTCACTTAACGTTTTTAAAAGCACCCAAACACTGTTTTAATTAGGTCTACTAAAGCTTTTACCCTCTTCACTACATTGTAAACACTGCTTCTTTTTATTATGGTTAACAGTCCCTTTATATTAAATTGGCACTTCTAGTAAATTCTCCAACTAAAAGGTTCTAGAACAATTTTTACCTGGGTCCCATAAATCACAGGTAACGACTTTGCTGTTACAATATAAATAAAAAATAGTTAAGAAGTCAAGTAACAAAGTAATCTTAATCTACATAACCAAACTTCCTACTCAGGAGAGTAATCTTATCATTTAATTCAACAATGTTTTAACAAGTTTATAAGTTTTTTAATTAGATTCAACACTGATTTGGGGAAGATGAATTTTGGACGGAATGGGAACCATTACTCATAATGAAATCTTGGAATTCGTTTATAAACCAGGCCTCCCAAGCATCAAGAATGTTATATCTCTTTACATGTTTTAACTGCTTATTGTAATACCAAAATACGAGTGCTGAACGCCAGGTAGGCTCACTCACACAAAGCCAGAGGATTAGGACAGGCTGTATTCCTTCCGGCGCTCTGTTTATTAGTCACCTAGTGGTGCTTCCTTAATCAAACTCTATTTTTTTTATATTTGATAACACACTTCAGGAATTTTAGCATAAATTAATTATGCACATTATTACGAGAAATTAAAACCAAACCATGTATAATTTATTGTCACTGTTCATGAAATAAATTTCACCGTCTACACTCGTAAGGCCGAGTATGCGTGCGTGCGAGAGAAACTGACCTGGTGTCCAGGGGTATTCACATTTTGATGTTGCCATAGGATTATTCACTTTGGAAAATATTGCAGTTAAAATTTACTAATTCAAAAAGTATGATAAGGTGAAAAGTTACCAATATTTATAATAATTATTTTTAATCATTAATCCCAAGTGTACATAGTGCACATGATTTTCTTATATAGCAACTTTTTCTTTTTTCTACGATCATTATAAATTGTATCTCCTTTTTATTTATTACTATTCTGATTCATCCTTATCTCCTGTTCATTATTAATTAAAGATGGACGTCAACTTTATTCATTGTAACGAATACTTTCACATCTATCATTTAACTGCCTCACCCAATTCTTTACCACTCGCTCATAACATTTTGCTCATACACATCATAAAAGTTGTTGATGAATTTGTACTGGGCACCAAAGATTTTTTAATGAATTGTACTGGTTTATCGTTTTTTGCATTAAGAAAACAGGCCTTATTTCGTATATCGCAAGGTTTCCAATCAAATTCACCATGAAAGAAAAGACAAGTCAGCTTAACTTTACTTGTAATTAAATTTGAATTAAGACAAATTAATGAAATGATCAAGAAATGTTTTTGTCCAACATTAAAATTAAGTAATTACCTCAGAAACTATTTATGAAACCAAGTGATCGGCTACTTATAATATTATTATGAAAAATAAGTTGGGGGATGAGATGGAATCTGCTTTTCACTTTCATATCACATTAAATCTCAGTAAAACTTACCTTTGAAATTCTAGGAATAACATTCACTTTAAAACTGGTTATGTTCAATGATATGACTAAGTTAAAGCTACTCTATAGAAAAATCTGGGTTTATGTGTATATACATATACACATAGTGTATATGATCTATAGAGTAACTTTAACTTAGCATATTATTGAACACTAGACACGGCACCAGTAATAACATACAGAAAAATCTGCAAGTATTGAAGACATTTTCGTTTTCAATGTGTGCCTTTCTTATATTAGATTGTTAGGAAATGAAATTTCAGAACATTTAACAAAATTTACAGCTGTAACCATAGATTTGTAATATTTTGTCAGCCAGATCTCAAACACGTTACTAATTGAGTTTTCCAACATGTTAAAAGGGATCTGAACTTAAATCATGGGGTTAGGTAGAAATTAGTTTGAATCAGAATAGATGCAAATCAAGAAGTGATATTTAATTGGACCGGACATGACTGCCTGTGCATCTTCACTGCATAAAGATATTGGATGTTGAGAATTACACACTTTGCTGGCAAAAACACTCTATAAGAAACCATTCAAAGTACAATGAGCTCGAAGAAGTTCTAGAAACTTAATGTACTCTTTAATGAGGTGAAAGGAGGTGTGTGGATTAGATTAACATAACTGTAATGAAACCTCCAAATGTCTTTTTTTGCCAAAAAGAAGTAAATTTATTATAAATAAATGTAAAAGATAATATAACAATAAGAATCATTTGTATACAAACATGCTGTTAGTAAACAATAGGGTCTGTATTTATTTTCTGCATGGTATTGTAAATGTGTGTTGTGAAGTACTACAAATGAATGTCCCTCAGTAAATGTAGCTAGCCTAAACTGCCCCTACAGACAGAACAATAGTTAAAACAAATAAAATAAAAATGTCTGGTAATTAAAGTTTCTACACTGGTAGCAATACTTTTTCATTATTGTTAACACAGGCTGTAATGATTTTTCATTATTAATGAAGCAGCTTTGTTAAAATGAAATTTTAAACGTTTCTGTGATTTTAACAACTTTTCATTATTATTGAAGCAGGTTTGTAAAAATGATATTTCCATGGTTTTAATTACAATTTATGTTTTAATACATTTTTTTACATTCTGAAATGTTGAGTAAAAACTAAAATTTGGTCCATGAAAACTTTAATAGATATAAAATAAATCATAATAATTTTATGAATTAAATGTAGTAAATGCATGTAAAAATAAATACATCCAAAAAAAATCTTCTGTTAAACTGAAATATAACTTTTTAAAACTATTTTCTTTATTGTATTCAAGTATCTCAATACTTTAATATATCATATACAAAGTATAACATTATGATACTTTATAAACCATAAAATTTGAAATTTAAGATCATAATATAATTTATAACAATTCTTTATTATTGTTTACAAAATAATTATTTATTATACATGCAATAATTATAATTGAATAAGTAATAAATCATTTATTATTGTTGTGAATGCAATAATATAATACTCTATGACAATCCTCTATGAAAAAAAAAAGAAAAAGAACATTATATTAATTAACAGATGATTTGTAATTGTTTTAGTTTTTTCTCAGTTCTTTGTTTAGAGTTTTTGTTTTAAGAAAGATGTGAAGTAATAAATAGTGTTTAAATATGAAATAAGTTTTATTACCAGCATAATTATATAAATATGACGAGTGTTCCGCCTGTAGCGGCAGTGTCAAAAGTTTATAGAAATAACATATGGCGACCGTGACAGGATAATAATTTGGTTACAGTTAAAATCTATGATCCATTAGTAAGTATTTTATAATGGATGCTCTGAAAAAGAAAAGAAAATTGTTTAGAACTGGATTTTCACGTTTACACAATACATTATTAGAATCCATAAAAAATGAAGATGATGTGATTTTGTTAAAAGCTAATTTAGAGCTATTACGTGAAAAACATAATCAATTGGAGGTCTTAGACCGAGAAATTATTGAAGTTTTACTAAATGAAAATGCATCTACTGAAGTTTTAGAAAATGAGGTAGAATCTGCCGATGAATACTCAGGCAAGTTTAAAATAGTTGAGTATTTAGTTGAACAGGCTATTGACAAGGCTAGGCCTAAGACAGATACTAGTGTGAATGTAGAAAAACGTAAATTTAAGTTACCCACACTTGAGTTTAAAAAGTTTGGTGGTGATATTAGTGATTGGTTGCCGTTTTGGGGCCAATTTAAGAAAATCCATGAAGACCCCTGTATTGATTCTGATGACAAGTATCAGTATCTCCTGCAAGCGACTATCCCTAATACTAAGGCTAGGGAAATTGTCGAGAGTTTTCCCCCATGTGGACGTAGTTATGAACAGGCTATTGAACATTTAAAATCTCGCTTTGCCAAAGATGACCTGTTAGTAGAGTTTTACATAAGAGAAATCTTGAAAATTGTAATAACATTAAATAGCAGTGAAAGTAAAATTACTATTTCCTCACTTTATGATCAAATTGAGTCAAAACTAAGGTGTTTAGAAACTTTAGGTGTAACAAAGGAGAAGTACGCTGCTATGCTCTTCCCATTAGTAGAATCTTGTCTCAGGGAGGATTTATTAATAGCTTGGCAGAGAAGTAGGCCTAACTCTCAACAGGACGAGACCGCGTCAGAAAGTAAAAGTAGGCTAGATAGCCTAATGAATTTTTTGAAAATTGAAGTGGAGGGAGAAGAAAGAATAAACTTAGCTAAACAGGGATTTGGTTTACAAAAAACAAAAGTATCAACAGGTGATAATACTACGAGTTCATATAAAAGAGACTTTGCAAGTAAAGATAAGCATATTAAAAATACAAGAAGGCCTACCAGCAATGTTACAGCAGCTGGCCTTGTAAATGTAAAATCAAATACGTCTACAGTAAGCACAGATAAGACGAAGTTATCGATGTGTGTGTTTTGTGACGGTGGTCATTTAAGTGAAAACTGTTTTAAAGCTAGGGACATGTCTTTAGAAGAAAGGCAGAATATTCTTACTAGCAAAAGGTGTTGCTTTTCTTGTACAAAAGTAGGACATTTAAGTAAACATTGCAGAGCTATTGTTAAATGTATTATTTGTAATGGAAAACATGTACCACTTATGTGTTCAAAGTTGCAGAATAATTTTAATAGGTCTAACATTAAACCTAAATGCGAGGAAAAAGAAGCTGAGCCCAATTTTGAGAATTCCTTGTCCAATGTGAATGGCAATCAGGTTTACATGCAAACTCTTGTTGTCAAGGCTGTTAGTGACACAAAAGAACTCAATGTGCGTTTACTTTTTGACAGTGGATCCCAGAGGTCATACATAAGGAAATCGACTGTTGAAAAAATGAAATATGACACTTGTGGTGAAGAAACATTATTACATGGCCTGTTTGGAGGAGAGGTCACTAAGCCTCGCAATCATGCATGCTACAAAGTCAGACTACAAAGTATAGATAAAACATATTCTTGTAATTTCAAGGCACTTAGTGAAATAAATATTTGTACTTATGTTCCTGCCTTGAAACCAGGAAGATGGACTGATGAACTGATGGAAAGAGGTATTAAATTGTTTCAGGATGCAGACAGTCCAATTGAGATATTAATTGGGGCTGACATATATGGGAAACTTCTAACTGGAAGAAAAGAGGTTCTAGATTGTGGTATTATAGCCCTTGAAACTCATTTAGGATGGGTTTTGACAGGAAAATTTCAAGAAAGTAAAGAATTTAGTTCTATGACAGCACTTTCTATGTTTGTACAAAGTAATTCAATATGCAAGTTGTGGGAAATGGATGTTTTAGGTATAAAAGACCCACTACAGACCAGAAGCAAACAAGAAATTGAACATTCTGTTCAAACACAATTTTTGGAAACTGTGAGAGTAAATGAAGAAGGACGCTATGAAGTCAAATTACCTTGGTCCGAAGACCACCCAGAAGTTCCAAGAAATTTCAATCTTGCAAAAAAAAGGCTTGAAAACTCAGTGAAAAGGCTAACAAATGAAAGTTTATATAATGTATATAACAATGTGTTTTCAGATTGGCTGGAAGATGGTGTTATTGAGGAAATCCCAATAAGCAAATGGGATGAAGGTCACTATTTACCTCATAGACCAGTGATAAAAGAAAACAGCACCACTGCAGTAAGACCGGTTTTTGATGCCTCGTCTAAAGAAAAGGGTTACTATTCCCTTAATCAGTGTTTGGAAATAGGTATTAACTTAATTGAAATAATACCAGCTTTGCTTTTACGTTTTCGACTTTATAAAATAGGAGTTATCGCTGACATAAAAAAGGCGTTTTTGCAAATAAGTTTGTATGAAGAGGACAGAGATTTCCTAAGATTTCTGTGGCAAAACACAGATGGATCACTCAAGATTTTCCGACATAGAAGAGTTGTTTTTGGAGTCTCAAGTAGTCCATTTTTGCTCAATGCCGTCATCAACTACCACCTGCAGAAGTATTTAGTACAGTGTGCTGAAGACAATCAATTTTCTAAATGTACAATAGAAAAGTTGTTTAAAAGTTTCTATGTTGATAACTGTGTTACAGGTGTAAATAATGAAAGGGATTTGAAACAGTTCATTTCAGAAGCAATACAAATATTTTCTTTGGGAAAGTTTGAGCTGCGAGGATGGGAATATACTGAACCTGGTCTGGAAGACAAGACAGAGGCTTCAGTCCTAGGTCTCACATGGGACAAGAAAGAAGACACAATTTCTGTGAGTTTTCATAAAATAGTAAATTTAGAAGAGAACTTGGTAACACAACGTGTTATATTGTCCACTGCACACAGATTGTTCGATCCTATTGGATTCACTTGTCCTATTTCCATATGCCCTAAGTTATTATTGCAGGAATGCTGGAAAGATAATTGTGGGTGGGACAAAGAAGTACCAGAAGAAATCAAACAACGATTCAATATATGGTTTCAGGAACTCGATCAATTAAAAGAGATGAAGATTCCACGATGGCTACAAGGTGTGGATGACGTAATCATTTCTGTATCAGTTCACATATTTTGTGATGCCAGCAAATTTGCGTACTCAACAGCAGTATTTATGCGTTTTGAACTTAGTACATGTATTCAATTACAGCTAATCCAGGCAAAGTCACGTGTAGCACCTGTAAAGAAGATGACAATACCCAGACTTGAACTAATGGCTGCTACTATAGGTGCTAGATTAGGTTCTTCAGTAGTGCAAGAATTAAGAGATGAAAACAAATTTGAATGTAATATTAAATTTTTTTATTGGAGTGACTCTTCTACAGTAATAGCTTGGATTAAAAGAGAAGAAAACTGGGGAGTATTTGTTAGAAATAGAGTTGAAGAAATCTGCAGCCTCACTTCCAGAACATCTTGGCGGCACATTCCCGGCACTATGAATCCAGCAGACTTGCCCAGTAGAGGATGTTCAGTTTCCAGGTTGATTAGTTCCAGATGGTGGGAGGGCCCGTCATGGTTGAAGTTGCCTGAAGATACCTGGCCATCAAATGAACCTGAACCTGACGAAGAATTAATTTCTTTAGAAAAAAAAGAAAGGACCTACACCTTCACTTTTAAGTAATAATTACCCAAAAGATTGGTTTTATTACTTTTCAAATGATTTTGATAAGATTGTGTGTGTTTTTGCATGGTTGCTGAGATTTATTCATAATTGTAACCCCTCAAAGAAGGAAAAGTGTGTGAGTAAAGTTTTGTCATGTAAGGAGATTATTGAAGCTAACAATTTTATAATTAGAATTGTTCAACAGCAATCATTTGAAGGAATAAGGGACCCTAAATTGGCTTCATTGTCACCATTTATGGCTGCTGATGGTATTATAAGGCTAAAGACAAAATTAACAGAAAGAAAGGATTTGGAAAATTTTAAATTTCCTGTTGTTCTACCATCAAAACATGACATTGTAGATATTCTTATTCTTACAATACATAAGAGATCATGTCATGTGGGAGTTCAAGGTCTCTTAAGTTTATTAAGAGAAAACTATTGGATATTGAGAGGAAGAAAAACAATAAGTAATACTTTGAAAAAATGTATTCCTTGTCAGAGACATAATTCAAAAAATGTAGAAACAATCACTCCACCCTTACCTGAAAGTAGAGTACGAGATGCCGCAGTATTTGAAGTGGTTGGAATTGATTTTGCGGGACCTTTGTTTCTACGAGATGGCAGTAAAGTTTGGATCTGCATATTCACTTGTGCAGTATACCGTGCTGTTCATTTGGAGTTAGTAAAGTTTCTTTCTGTCGAAGCATTTATAGATACACTTAGAAGATTTATTGCAAGGCGAGGAAGACCATCAATAATATATAGTGACAATGGTACCAATTTCACAGGTACAGAAAAGGCATTTAAAATTCTAGATTGGAATGCTATCTTAAAATATAGCTCATGCCAACAAATTGACTGGAGGTTTAACCCTCCCTCTGCTGCATGGTGGGGCGGATGGTGGGAGCGACTCATCCGACTCATGAAACAGTTGCTACGCAAAACCTTGGGCAAAACGTCATTGGATTATGAGGAAATGGAGACAATCTTATGTGATTGTGAAAGTATCATGAATTCTAGACCTTTGACATATTTATCTGAAACTTCTTCAGACCTAACTGCTATTACTCCAAATATGTTTTTACATGACTTAAAAGAAATTGGAGTTCCAGATTGTGACCATGTAAATACAAAAAGTCTTAACAAGAGAGTACGTTATCGACAACACCTGAGAGAAGCATTGCGAAAAAGATTTAGGATTGAGTATTTAGGACAATTAGCTTTAAAAAGTAAGAAAAACGGCAGACAGTTGAAAGTTGGAGAATTAGTACTGATTGAAGTTGAAAATAAAAAAAGAATTGATTGGCCAATAGGACTGATAGAAAAGACTATCATTAGTAGAGATGGAGTGTGTAGATTAGTGCAATTGAAGACTGCTTTTGGAAGTTTATTGAGACCAATACAAAGACTATATCCTCTTGAAATGCAAGAAGAAACCATCCAAGAACAATTAAAAGAAAAGATTAAACCAAAAGTGACAAAAACCAATGAACATGAACTACACCTGGAAGAAGATAATGTGACAAAAGAAAATAAAATTGTGACATATTCAAGAAGTGGCAGACAAATTAAGCTTCCACAAAAATTTGTTGATTAATCTTTTAACAATATACTATTTTTTAATGTTTTGAGTTAAACCATAACTCAAAAGGTGGGAGTATGTTGTGAATGCAATAATATAATACTCTATGACAATCCTCTATGAAAAAAAAAAAGAAAAAGAACATTATATTAATTAACAGATGATTTGTAATTGTTTTAGTTTTTTCTCAGTTCTTTGTTTAGAGTTTTTGTTTTAAGAAAGATGTGAAGTAATAAATAGTGTTTAAATATGAAATAAGTTTTATTACCAGCATAATTATATAAATATGACGAGTGTTCCGCCTGTAGCGGCAGTGTCAAAAGTTTATAGAAATAACAATTATAAATAATTGTTTCATACTTAAGTGACAAGACGAGAAACTTACTATGCAGACACATTTCCAAACAATCATTTTATTTAAGAAGCTACTCAAACAGGACGGCCACTTGGATATTATAATTTTCAAATCCTCGAACATTTAACAGTTTAATCTATTTCTCAGTATTGGTAATTCTATTGTGAGCAAAAATTTGGTATTAAATACATCTTTCCACAGACGGTGATTTTGTTTTTAATGTTCTAATTTTATTGTTTCGTAATAAATGTGTTAAATAACTAAAACACATTATTATTATACAATAATATTGTGTTATTATATAATAATATAACACACAATTATAATAATATAATAATTGTAATATTACTAGAATGTAAAAAATTCTAATAATAATAAATATCATTTGTTGATTCCATCTTCGCGTGAGGTACTAGTAATCACTAAACACTTGTAAATGTTTTAAACTTGCCTATAGTAGCACTTACTTTGCTTGTTGAGGACGGTCGTTTCGAGAGATGTGTCCCTTTGTTGACTCCGACCGTAACTCCCGAGCAAAGTAAGTGCTACTATAGGCAAGTTTAAAACATTTAAAAGTATTTAATAATAAATATGTTATTTAGCTGTGTCAAAATAAACTCGTTATTTTCTACTACAGCATTTTTCTTATTGTGAAATGTTTTGATGATGTAGGGGTAGCATCTTCATTTGGACTTTCGCCTACGAACTTATTAAATTCATCTATGAATCTTAACTTTTTTTTATTTGATTGTGTAAGTGTGCTGGTTGCACTGATATATTTTGTTTTTATAAATGAATTAAATTCTGTATTGCTAATACTTTCTGTTCCTTTATCTTGTAATTTAGATGTTGAGTCAAAATATCTGTCTTCTGCATTTTCAAGTGTAGGTTTTCCATTATCTTTAAATATGCTCTTCATTTTCTTTTTCTTTGTTTTATACTTATTGCTCATTTCTACCTGATCTGTGTCAATTCTTGCATCTGCTTTTTCGCTTTGGTTTTCTTTTGAACTTTTTTGGTCTTTTTTCTTTGTTTTTGTTTGCTCTGTTTCTTCTAACATACATTCTATATTGTGATTTAATTCTGCATTACTAAAACTGTCTTTACTATCTTCAGTTTTAAAAGAGTGGTCCAGAGTCACTCTTGTTTCACTATCAACAAATTCATCATTTTCAACCTTAATATTTTCCATAACCTGTTGTTTTGTTGTATTTGTTTCTTCAGAATTTTTATAAAATTGTATTTCTCCCTTCTCCTTATACAATGGTATTTTTTTACCATCTAGATTTTTATGTTTTGAATTATTTAGTTTTTTGGGCAAACTCATTTCTTGTTTTTGAAGTAAAATACTTTCTTTATCTGTAGAAATTTCTTCCAAGTTTTCATTTTTCTCCATCGTTATATTTTTAGATATGTCTTTGTGAAATATTTCACTTTCAATGCTATCACTATCACTAGTACTTCTATTTTCAAAGCTTGTTTCAATATTTTTATTTTTTGAATCCAATTCTAAATCAACACACTCTGTTTCACCATTGCATGAATATCTATCTGCATTTGAATAATTCTCAGCAACTGTATTTTGATTTAGTTCCTCATTAAAACCCTCTTCTGTATTTTTGTGTTTCTGTTTACATGACTTTTTCTGAGTCTGGGAAATACCTGTTAACATTGATTTTTTCTTAATTTTATGCTTTTTTATTTTATGGTGTTTTAGATCAGTCAATTGATTATCAAAATCATTTTCAACTAATTTCTCTTTCAGACCCACATTTTCTTCTGTTTCTTCTGGCTCTTCAATTTCTTTTAAAATGTGTTCCTCAGGATAATACCGAACCCTCCCAAGTGCATAGTCTGAATTTGTATCAGATTTTAATATAGGCAGATAGTTGTGGTACAGTTCATTAATGGACTCTGAAATAAGATTTTAAAAACACAGAATTAATTGCATGATTCTTTTTAAAATAAAAATAGAAAAAGAAATATTCATATTCTTATAATTATTTATATTTTTATTTTCCCTATTATTTAGACTATAAAATAGTTATCAAACATACATTCTATACTTCATAAATCATTGGTTCCCAAACTGGAGGGCAAGCTTCCCTTGGGGAGAAAATTTAAATGAATTGTATGCACTTATAAAAGAAATATAAGTAAAGGTTGTGCAAATTTTGTAAACTTGAAATTAAATCAACATGACAGCTTGAAAAAAATTATAGTACAAAAGTGTCGCGAACGAATGTTTGCTGTTCAATGTGGCAACAGCGCCACAATGGACATATCTTCATTTTGGATAAAACACTTGAAAATGTAGTCTTAGACAAAGATGAACACTACCAGGAGTTAAACACCATAAAATATATAGCACAAACGAACGGATACAACCTAAAAATGATTGACAAATTATACAACCGCCTAAAATATAAACATAATAACCCAATTACAAACACACAAGATGACAATCCCATAAAATACTTATCAATACCATACAGATCATCCAAAACCCACAATCTAACTAACACACTACGAAAATACAACTACAAAATAGCTTACTCCACACACACAACACTCTCAACAAACAATTTATACCCAACAACAATATCAACGACATTTACAACACCACTGGAGTTTACAAACTAACTTGCAGTTCATGCCCCAGTTTTTACATAGGCCAGACATGGAGGTCATTCTACATACGTTACCAAGAACTTATAAAAGCACTAAAAACCAATAACTACCAATCAAACTTCGTCGACCATCTCAACTCCACAAAACATGACTACATAGACATAACATCTAACATACAAATTCTTCATAAACAACACAGAAATAACCAACGCTACACAACCGAACAATACGAAATATACAGGCACTTCAAACTACATCCTACACACATTACAACTCACACGCACTTTTTGACATCATAACTCCTAATACACACAAAATACACCCACACCACCAAAATATCCCACTCCCACCCTAACCTACGTAAACCTTGAGATCAGTTACGGTCTAAGTTGACAAAGGGACACATCTCCCGAAACGGCCGTCCTCAACAAGCAAAGTAAGTGCTACTATAGGCAAGTTTAAAACATTTAAAAGTGTTAGTGATTACTAGTAGCTCACGCGAAGATGGAGTCAACAAATGTACATATTACTGTTGTCCATTCACAGATAATAAAACCATGTCTACAGTACAAAGAATAATTTTGCCCTTATAGCTTGTTTTGTCACTAGTTAACCTCAGCTCTATGCAACGCCTAAATGCAAGATTTGTCTGGAGTACATATGAAAAGGAATCTCTCCATTTTGACAAAGGTTGTAACTACTTCATAAATAAATTAGTAGCTAAATTTGAAGTAAAATTTGTTTATTTACTATCATTCCTACAAAAGTAGTGTCACTCCTTTTGTACAAGACTATTTTACAGCGAATAGGTCAAAGTAACATTGAATTATTTAATTATTTTTAAAAAAAGAGAATAATTTACCATTTAAGTAATTTTAAATAGCTAGTGAAATGCAAATTTCAGATTTATATTAATTCCAATAACTGTACTGAAACAATTAATAAAATACAGCTGATTTATCACATATACCTGTCATAAATTGAAACAAGATTTTTGTAAATATTTTATCATGCTACTGTTTTGGACCAATGATAAGACCATATTATTACAATTTAAACCTGGATATATTTTACTGCACTTTTACATAAACTAATACCATAAACAAAGTAACAGTTCGAGAGTAAAATTAGGAAGCATTTTAATTTCCCCACTGTTAGTTCTCCAGTATGCCATTTAGTTTCTAAAGTTGGTTGTTGTAATCACCTTGAATTCACTGATTAAACTATCAGTTAATTATTGGATAACTAAGTAAATACTTTTGAACTTACTTACTAGCCAAAGTAGACGATTAGCTTCATAAATGAAACAATTGTTTTGAAAAGCGTCAGCAAGTAAGTTCTAAAGTATTTACTCAGTTATGCAATAATTACTTATAATTTACTCTCTACTACTTAAGTGTGATCATACTCGTATATCAAACAACTTATCACAATTACTCATGATGCAATTTCTTGACTACTTTTCTAAAATTATTCTCATCAAGAAACTCTTCTAGTAAATGGTGTCGAACCACTCCTCAAAACCATCATTTCATTGTCAAAAATTTCAAACGTTCTCTGAGCAATTCATTTACATGAATGGGATGTGTAATATCCCCCATACAGTGTTTAACGTCAATTAAATTTAATGTCATGAACTGTTAAAGCTTCTCATATTCTGTTTGTGTTTTTTGGAGTAAGGGTCATTTTAACAAGTTTAATATATTTAAATCATAGGTTATCGTCTAAACCTATTTTATAAACTCCTGACTAGTGCTAGGTTTTGTACTCATTATTAGTGTTAGACCCAAAACTCGTTATTAGTGTTAGGCCTTAAACTCGTGTTTAATGTTAGGTCCTAAGCTTGTAATTGGTGTTAGGGCCAAAACTCCTGATTAGTGCTAGGCTTTGTACTCGTTATTAGTGTTAGACCCAAAACTCGTTATTAGTGTTAGGCCTTGTTACAGGACAATGCTGTTACGTACAACCTCATGCCAGTTGACAATCTAATGGTGTTTTGAAACAGATAGTTTGACTTTATTACTGATTAACCATGGTTAAAGAAAAAGTTATCAATGTTTCACAATTCCATGTCAACTGAAATATCATTCCATAAACTAGAAAATATAACCAGAGCAATATCACTTCACTTAATACAATCTGGCTACTCTGCCAAATTACATAGTTGTAAATTTATCACAGTGCAAAATCAGTTACCATTAACCTATTGCTGATCTAATTACGTGAGTGCCGTAGACATTTGCAGGTATGACCAAATTCCTCATGTCAATTGAGTTGTAGTTCGCTACAAAAATATTCTCGCTTACAAAGCACTAAATGTTATTTATTTTATATTTGTGCATTTTTTTCATATTTTGCACCTTAGTTTATAATTTAACTGATTATTATTTGTAGTCATAATTAGTCAGAACAAATTAAAAGTTACTTACTGATTGGGCTTTGCTTTAAATTCTAGGCCCCCATTATTATTGTTAAATTCTTACATATACAAGAATACACTAATTAATGTACTGAAGGACAATACAGGTGCTGAGTAAAACCTGTATTGAGCTTCTCACACCATTTGACATGAAAACTGTAAAGCGTTCTATTATGATTAGATGTCTGACATAAATTCAATAGGTCATAAATATTTTTTTATTTATGTTGTAATTTTTAAGAGTCAATAAATATCCCTTAGAAAGCACAGGCATCTAAGTCTTGTACATAAGATATCAGAAAATAAACTCTCTTGAAGCAAATAAATCAATCAAACAATGACGACATTCATGACTAGCTTGGCTATTCTTTATACCAGCTACTAATAAACTGTTGTGACTAGTTAACCTACTCCATAAACCTCAATGGGTTAAGAAATGGAAATAACTAACTGTATGTAGTTTAAAAGAATTTTAAAGATTTTTTTAGGCAGTAAAAGTGAGTTAAAGCCATTGTATTTTATAATTATGATGCACCATTACTAAATGTTAACTACATTCTGCCAATATAAATCAATTTAATTAAATATGTGTTTCACTAAAGTAAAAAAAAAAACGTTTTAAAACTATAGACTGTTCCAGAACGGTCGAAAAACTAACCTGAATAAAAACTATTTTCACTTAGATGACGATGCTCCTCTAACAAACAAGTGTAAGAATAAGAGAGGCAATAAACCATCAACGCCAGTGACCTATAAATAGGATACTCATTGGACGCTCACGTTTTATTTTTTAAATTTGTCTCCTAACATATTATTCTATTTAGAATATTATTTATGGAAGAGAAGATACTACATTTAATAGTATAATATTTAATTTTTCATTCAATCTCCCTTTTGAAGGATTTCAAAACAGTTTGATTTGAAGGTATTATTTCAAGTCTGACCACTGTGTAGTTTTATAATGAACATTACATTTCAATTTTGAAATATTTGCCTGAACGTATTTATTATGCTTCTTAGAATATATTTTTGAAGGAGAGAGACTGCGACTCTGTTATATCTTTGTGAGTGGCCTCTTTGAATCATGCTGCCCTATTTAAAGGATACTGGGACAATCATCAGTTAATCTCGTCAGGCGCTGAGTTTGTATAACATCATCTGCTGCCTGTGATCACTGTCTGCGATTTGTTTGATTACTCATTGGTTCTTAGAGTTTGTGTTGTGTGTTTGAAAATAAATTGTCTCAGGTCTTTCTCTGTGTGATTTGTGAAAAATGAACCCAGTTTGGATTTCAAGTAAACCAGTCATGTAATTTTATAGGGAATCAGTTGTAGATCTATCAAGTGGATACTGTTTCAACTTAATTTAGAATGTGGAATAGAAGTAGTTCTAAACAAAAGATAGGGTTTGGTTTTAAGGTCTCGTATTGTTTTAAATATGTTGGATCCAGTTCAAGAGCAAAAAAGCCACCTGATATGGTCAACAATCTCTTTACCAGCAGATACTTCTTTGCTAATTTGAGAGATGTTGGATTTTAAACTACTGATACTCTGAGGAAAATCCAATCTCTGCAAATGTCTTTTGAAGGATTCCAAGGATTTTTCCAAAGACCCAAGGAGCATTTAAATTCAGAAATTTGATTTTTGGTTTGATTCAGAAGGTGAAGTTATGTTTGTGAAATGAAATGACAACTGTGTCACAGTAGGAACCAATTTCAGTACTGTTTATCCCCTGCATCATTGGTGTTTATTTATAGGAATGCTTGACATTGTGGTTGTAAATGCCTGGATTGTATACAGGAAGGTGTTTTGTTTAACCATAGATCTCTTTGAATTCAGAAAAAATGCTGCGAATTTGAAAAGAAGCCCTTAAAAGCGACATAGAGTAGCCAATACATCCTCTTGAACATCTACCACAGACTTCAGATATAATGGAAGAGATTCTTTTTATATCAAGACGAGACAAACAAGATGCCAAGGAGAGAACTAGAATGCAGAGCCTCTTACCTTTATGTAAAATGTGTAGTGTAACTTTGTGCAAGGACTGTTTAATTCCTCATTGTATCAAGGAATCACATATTCAATTTTCAAGTTTATAATTTTATTTTGACAAAATAAATTTCAATACTTAGAAAACAAATAAGATAAATAATATTTGTTATTAAATATTGTTTCTGAATATATTTTCATAATTAGTATAATTTTACTTCATTGACCCAGCGTCCTATTTTTAGGGTAAAGTGTAGGTTATTTTTTGTTGTTGTCATGTCAGAATTACATCAGTCGAGAAATTATTTTGTATTGATCGTTTTATTCAGATCAAAAGATTATCCAGTATTTTGCATTTGGTATTTTAAAATCATCAAATTTGCAAGTGCAAGTAAGAGAAAAGATGGAAAAAGAATGATTATTCAGACAAAGTTGCTTCTCTAAAATATAACTACACTCTATAACAGTTATTTGAACGGATAAGTATACAAATTTATATTAATTTATATGAAAATCTTCTATGATAGAAAAATTACCTCTAAAATCGCTCCACTTTTCTCGAGGAACATTAGATTGAACCATTCTTCGAAATCTAACATATGCAAATACCTTTCCCACATCATAAAACCTTTTGGATATTTTTCTCCAAGAGAGATCAGTCCACTTATCAAAAGGTAATTTATAAAGCCTGAAATGATACAAAAAATTGAGTGTAGATGAAAATTAGTTTACTTATAACTTAACTGTAACATAAATTTACTTATAATTAAGATCTTAGCTATATAAAACATTTGGAAACCGTTGCTATTCAGATGTTGACAGAATTGTAAGTCTTTAATCTGTCGGTTGGTCCAAAGATTTCTCAAGTTAAGTACGTATATTGGAAATTATGATAAATTTAAACAATAATACAATTTTAAATAAATCACAATTACAAGCAAACGACATGTTTTAAACAAATCTGAGCAAAAGTTAACTTCAACTTACACATGGTAAGGGAGGATCAAGAAATTAATGGAGACTAGTGCAGAAGATTACTTAAACAGCTCTTAAAGGTTATCAAAACTATGGTAATGACTGGGGATGGCATTTTGAGAGTTTTTTAAGAAAATTGCTCCCCTGATGGTATCAAAAACAAGGTAGATGTGAAAAACAAAATTGACCAATGATAAAGAAAAACTTATTATAATCAAAGGACTGTAGCTCAATGCAAATTTATTATTTTTTCAAAGCCGTGGGCTGAAATTATAAAAAGCACGTCATTCAGTCTAAAGGATCATAAAGTTCAAAAGGGAAATTCAGTGGAAGGTTTAAGCATTGGATTCGCTTAATAGTAGACAGAAGTAGAAGGAACTTCTTGGATAATTAATTAAAGAGGGTAGTCAAGAAGGATAAGCAAATGGACACAGAGATATGGTTTATTTAAGGAGGATACAAAAAGCTGACTGTTGCAGTGAGAGGAGCAAGAGAAAAATTAGAGTTTTATGTAACAGGAAATTTAGAAAAAGTTAAAAATAACAAAGAATGCCATATGAAGCATCCAACCAAAGTAGATTCTAGAGAGGATAAGGTCAAAGGAACAAAGAAAGAGGTCCGGGTAAATCGGATAGTCGAGTTGACCTGTGTGGCAAGAAGGAATTACCATCATCCAATCCACCACTATACAAGGCACAACCGTCACAAGGTCGCTGGAGAGAAGATCCAAAAAAGAGGGGCAGACCCATAATTTACAAACATCCATGCGAGTTTCAGTTGTAAACAGAGGCATCAGATGGGGAGATAATTGACTATGAAATAGTTGCATTAAGAAATTAAAATGTAGTAGAACTCTGGCAAGAACAAAAAAGAGAAAATGACAATTATGTCAACTAGGAAATTATAATAAAATTAAAATTCGTGAAACTACTACTGAACACATATATTAGGAAATTTCAGTAAGTAAGCGGTTCAGTCAATTATTTAAATCATTAAAAAGTAAACTAAAACTATCTGAACAAGTTTATTTACCTACACGATCTCTACTCAAAAGTTGTAGGATAATTTGCTTGGTTCCTGATCATTGAAAGTTCTTTCCCTGTCAAATGATACCGCCAAAAGCCAAAATGTAAAATAGCAGATAGGAACAAAGATTTCACAGCAAAATTAGTCAAACAGGTTTTAGGGCTCTCAGCCAATAAGTCAAACTGATAATTAGAAGTAGTAATGAGCTTCTCCAAACAAACATGGGTAAACTTATTAACCTTTTAAGCTGCTATTTATACAACTCGCCATATTTCCTAATAGTAGTATTTAAATGATGGAACATTACTTTTTTTATACGCCTAACACTTAATTCTTTTAATTAGACAAAATCTACAGCTTCTCAAATCTGTAATAAAAGATTTCTTACAATGTATGTCTATTATAGTATTTTTGGGAAGTGTTTGTTATAATTGGCTATTTTACACTTTTTAAATTATATCAATTACACTAAATTATTAATAATAACTACCAGTATTACTATCACTATTACTAATAGGTATGCTTAAGACTTAAGTTCTCCTAAATTTTCATGATTTAGGTAACACTTGGACCACATGTAGTAACAGGTTGTCATTATGACCTACAGAGTTTGTATGAATCATAAATAATTAATCCATGACAGGTATTTGTCATGGGTGACATCATAGTAAAAAATTGTTTCTAGGCCTTGGCTACCAAATAGTTTTGAAAATATCCTAGAGATGGTAGAGCAAAACATTTCTATAAGATGTTACAATGCAAGAGCTACAACAAACTGCGTCGTAATTGCAAATAAATTTTCATTAAATGATTAATTTATTTTATATCATAAGTAAACATTTAAATGCATAGGCTATAACTTAGTTTAGCAGCATACACTAGCCTCATATTCTGATATAGGGTTAATGCAATAAAACATATTGAAATATTAAAAATATATATTGAATTAATTAAACATTCGTTATTTAATATTAAAATACTAAACATATTAAAATAAAACTTTTAGACTATATAAGAAAAGCCAATTTCTTAAAGTAAGTAAAATCATAGGAAACTGTGTAAATCATAGGAAAACCACCATTTTGTAAGTCATAAGAAAACCACCATTGTGTAAATAATTTTAAAACCACCATTGTGTAAATCATAGGAAAACCACCATTGTGTAAGTCATAAGAAAGCAATAGCTTTGTTTAATTAAGAAGAACTTAGTTAAATTAAATAAATTTAAGTTTTGGGTGGATCTCATCAAAATTACACTTTTGGTATCAACTTGGCAAAAAAACCACTACTTACTGATATTTTTCAGCAGATGTGTTTCGTACTAGGTCAATCGTACATTGTTCAATGGTGCGAGTCTGTGGTGTATTTGGTGATCTGTGGTGGTGTATTTTTGTTCATAGAGTAGTTGTTAATTAGGTGATCAAATATAGTATTTGATTGTGAGTATGTTTTGTTGTTTAGAATGAGTTGTGAAGTTTTTGTGGTGTTTCCATATCTTGTAGTTTTTTGTTGTGTTTAGTTTTTGCTTTCCTTATGTAATGTAAGATTTTTAGATTAATGTCTATATTGGTGTGTGAGTGTAGTGTGTTTTGTATGTGTATGGTGAAATTTGATATGGATTGTGTCTTTTTTGTCTTTTATGTGTTCTTTTTACAATTCGCAATGAAGAATATGTGTCTTTGTGTGTGAGCACTCATATTTAATAGAATTTTCATGTTTTCAAATTTAAGGAAAACGTAAATAAACAATAAAAAACATTTATGTATTATGTTATTATAGTATGTAAATATACTATATAGCACAGCTATAATTAATGTTAACATTTTTAATGTGGAAAGTAACCCTCACCTTTCCATATACACTTGGTATCAAAATTACTGTTTTACTAAAAGCAGTAAATTAGGGGAACATAACCCCAGCGAATAACCCCCTCTCAAATAATTAGGGATCACTGTAAATAATTTTGTAAATAATTAACTAGTTAAATAAATAAAGATTTCAAAAATAATTAATCAATTAGTCATAATATTATTAATAATTATTATAGTGAATTTAGAAGAACAAATAATTAATTAAATGATGACAAATATTCTTAGATATATAAATAAAAATATAAATTTATAAATGTGCTTCCTATTCTTTTTAAAATAGATTGAGTTTTATTCAGTTTTAGTTGAAATAACAATGCTTGTAAAAATCATTTATCATTTTCTGTTATTAAATTATTATGTTTTAATTTTTATCATTTAATTATTGATATGATCATTCATCTTATTACTCCTATTATTATACATTTTTTTTACCCTGTAGGAGACGACAATTGAAGTTAACAGTGTTTTTAAATATTTATTGAATAATTACACTATAAAAATTTGGGGGGGGGGGTCTAAACCGGATTCGAACTGAGTATGGTCAAAGTCTAACACTATTGGCGCCAAGCCAAATTTGCCTTAGCTAGAAGTGTAATTCTCAAAGAAGTGTATGAATTTTTCTTTTGCTCTCATCTGGTTGTTGCCGAAACCCCCACTGTACAACCTTACATGTTGCGATGGTTACTACACAACACAATAAATGATGCTCAAGGATTATAAATGAATGCAAAGAATAAAATAAACAAGCAAACTGGATTAATGGTATCGAACCTTGCTTCAAAAACAGACAATGCGGAAGGAAAGTGAAAAGACACTACAATACAATGTAAATGACCAAAAAAAGAAAGTGCATAAATAGTAACAAACAAAAATAATGGTCGAACACCATACATAGAAAAAAAAATTGAAAATTGTAAGGAAAATCAAGAAGAATTTTTAAAATTATTCAACAAGCCTGTATTGTGCAAATGTGAACCTACAATACTTAGAATAAAAAGTTAAAATTTTCCATTTGGTAGAAAAAACTAAATATTAATGACCATTTTTCACAGAGCTACTCAAGATCTTGGTTTCTACATCTAGACACTTCCAAACTAACTCTACTCTAATGTACAAGATTGCCTCTTAGGCTAAAACTAACAATAGTTTTTATCCAGAAATTAACTTTCTGTGAGATTTTTTTCATAGGTTAGAGTACCAAATCTTGATTTGGACTTATGGGTTGGACTATTTCGTAGCAGTAGTGAACAAAAAGGTAAGTACAGGTCAATTTGGTGGAGTGAACATTTAGCCAAGACACAGCTCAACAACACATACTAGTAAATGGGAAGAGTGGATTCATGGTCACCTCAGCGATAATACCCCACTATGTGGATGTATAAGTATAAGCACTATCTTGCGTGTTAACACGGATAGAGGTCCTCGTTAGATTCCCATAATGCGGATGCTGAAGTAGCATAGTAGCTTAATGCATGGAGTCCAGCAAGTAGTATACTCCTAAAGAGAATTACTGGCTGTTATAAGCCTCACAGCAGTACATACCCAATGTATCGCCAGTACTACACAGGCATGTACCTAATACTCCAGTTTCAACGGTTAGTACGATATTAGTTTTAGAAAATAAGTTATTCTTTCAATTATAAAATTAATGAATATGAGTCCAAATATTACTAAGAACATAAAGCATATATTGATCTCATGCATGCATGCAACCAATAACTTCTAACCACATTAATAATAATAACAATAACAATATTTGTATTTGTTTTAATAGATCTCATGCATGCACGCATACAATAACTTCTAACCTCGTTAAAAAGAAAATAATAACATTTACAATATTTGTATTTATTTTAATAGATCTCACGCATGAACGCACCCAATAACTTCTAACCTTGTTAAAAAGAAAATAATAACATTTACAATATTTGTATTTATTTTAATAGATCTCACGCATGCATGCACCCAATAACTTCTAACTATTTAAAAAAAAGTTATAGCATTTACAATATTTGTATTTATTTTAATTATTAAAAACTGAAGAAATATAATAAATGAAATATTTACTGTATATTAACATCAGTTCATCTAAAAAATGTTAATGTGATAGAATAACATTCTAAAGCCTAATACAATTTAATTGCACTCTTTGTTATGTATTTACTAATTAAAGATATCAATATAACAAACAAACAAAAAAATATTCAATATGTATGTAAAAAGCCATGTTTTAGTTAAATGTACAAAAGCCTAATCAAAGTCAAGAGACCGACTTTAGGAATATTTATATTACAGAATTAATTAAAACATTTAGATTAATTTAAAGAATTATAACTAACCATTCAATAAGTTCTCTTTTAAAATTATTTCGATAAATTGGACGAGTAGCAAACAGTTGAGGGTAAAAATTTTCAAACCAATATCGTCTGATTCGCCGGTCATCAATTTCCATTTTAGCAGCAACAGACTTCCAAGCACTAGGCAATATATTCTTATTCCTTAGATCTTCAACACTTGAAGAATCTGTCTCCTTTAATATGTTTTCCAGTAAATCCACCATTAAACCCATTGTCCAATCAATTGGTTCTGTAACATGAAATATTGAAATAGCTAACTCAGAAGTAACTTTCTATTTGTCTACTCGAATTTTGTAGTTCATTACGTTCGGTGGATCTTAATTAATCACTTAAACAACAGTTTATAACTATCCGAACTTTAAATTTTGTAAATTTGTTACAACTTACTGAGACAGAACGTTTTTGATCGCTATGTGGTGATCTTTATCAGTGTCTTCTGCTTGGAGATGTCGGGACAAAGATGTTTGTGTAATTTGTATTGTGTTTGTTTGTTTAATATGTTTGTACTTTGTGTTTTTGTGTGTCTCTAAATTTCATATTATTCTAGTGTGTTGAGATGTGGTCTTTTTTTGTTGATGTGTTTTTTTTACAATCACATAAAAGAAACAGGACACAAATACACAGACATTTACCATAACCTAGAAATCCTACACATCAAAAAAAAGGACCACATCTCAACACACTAGAACAATATGAAATTTACAAACATACAAAAACACAAAGTACAAGCATATTAAACGAACAAACACAATACAAATTACACATACTCTTTGATACTATCGAAAACCTGCCTTTAAAACCGTCACTGCTTGACCCAACATCTCCAAGCTAAAGACACTGATGAAGATCGCCACATAGCGATCGAAAATGTTCTGTCTCAACAAGTTTTAACAAATTTACAAAATTTAAAGTTCGGATAGTCATAAACCATTGTTTAAGTGATTAATTTCTATTTGTGTTTACTAATAGTTGTTTTTTTCCCTTTATATAAAGAGTACAAGCTTTTCACTGAAAAGGGGTTCGTAACTGAAAAGTAAAGGCAAAATATTTACTGGAGTAAAATCTATATAAGGAATATACATCGCTAAATGATATATTAACATGAATTTTGTTCTAATTTTATTCAAATGTGAAATTTACAATACATATTCATGTAGTATAAAATCTACAAATTTTGTCATTTATCTAAGTCAATCTCATATTTATGAATCTATCAAATTCCTTTTACTTTACATATGGCCACCAAAATGTGTAACTTAACCACCTGTAAATCTCCCCTGTAATTTTTAACTAGTGTGATAAGGTTTTAATCTGTCTATATAAGCTATCCATGAATTTTTTTATCAACTACCTGATCTTCATCTTTTAAAATACAGTTGACGATTATATATAGATAGGAACTTCATATACAATCTTCACCTAAACCTACAACTTAAAGATATTTATAACCAAGCCTTTAAACTTTGTTCAATGGATTGGTTTTCCTACCAATACAACACTTTATAGATGTATGCTATTTTTCGCTTCATTAGGCAAGTCATTATGTAACTTGTTGTTGATCTACACAGTGCCAAGTGAATTTTTACGTATAACAAAAAATAAGTAATTAATTGGTTAAATAAAAGAAATTAATTGAATTGAATATCAAAATAAAAATAAAGAAGTTCTAAACTTAATTGATAAATTGGTTAGCCAATGTAAATTTCTGAGCACTTAGACATTTGAAAAAACAACTGTTGAGTATATTAGAAGGATAACAAAGTTTAAAATTTTGAAGATGTAATAAGCAAAGTTGAAGTTGAAAATTCAAATTAAATACGAAAATGGATAATCCAGAAAACTGACAATGAACGTAATAACACTGCAACCTCATTTTCTTTTAAATTGTGGTTCAATGGGCTTTCCAATTTCTGGACTGTTTCTGCAAACCAAAGTCTAAGAAATTGCACAAAAATTGTATGTAGAAAATTTCTAAACAAACATACACAATCTGAGTTACAATTTAACAAACATGTGTTTTATTTTTCATGTAGTAAAATGCATATCCGTAAAATGACTTCATTAATATAATGCACTGTGATATTAGGAATTTAGTTTTTATAAAAATAATAGATAAGATTTATAAATACTGAATATAATTCATAGCATACTTTTTATGAAAAAAATTATAGATATATTCCTATGAATAATAATTATGAAGAAAGTTAGTTTCTACCCATAATTGCTATCATTTAAAACATATAAGCAAGAATTGTTAATGGCTCACAAGATATCTTGAATGGTCTGTTTATTAGAACCAAGGCATTACTACAAAGGAAAAATCAAATTTACAGTCAAAGGGATGTATATTTACATTCTAAGTATTGCTGTATAAAAAATAGATTGTTTATACTTTATTTTTAAACAAAAACATTTTCGCTCTTTATTCACTGACTTGTGATCATTTAAAATCTACATGATTGTACTTTATGTTGTTTGACTTTTGAAAAAAGGAAATAAACAAAAAAGAACACCGGTAAGAATAATTTAAAAAAAAAAACAAACAAAAATAGACGGAACTCTCAAAAATTACTTTTTGTGATTTTGCGAAAAATGACAAACATGTAAAGCTGAAATCTAGGACTAATAACTGACAATGAACATAAACCACTTTCTTCAGTATGTACTCTCGTATTGAGGGTTAAGTTTATCACAGCACTATGGCGGCCATACCAAGATTAAAAAAGTGAAAAATGTTAATGTGTAGTAAATTAAATCGGATATTTTCTACTCTATTTAAAAGTTCTACCTCCAAGTTCTTTACTTACTTATTTTGTCTTGTAAATCTTTACTCTTCTCCATTTGTTTCATTCGTCTGTAAACCGACATCCAGTTACGGTCTAAAGCTTTACATATTAAAATATGTTTTCTTAAAAACGTCTCTTTCAACTTACTCTGGTTTATACTGTGTAATATCATGTCCTCTTTATAGTTCCACCTAAATAACAGTTCATTTTAATTTATTAAAATAAATTTATTTGGAACATTTTTAATAATAGATTCAATGACTTCATAGATAGATGTCAAGACGTCATGTGAGTGATATGTTACACAGTTATAGATTAAAAACATTCAAAATGATAATACAGGAAAGGAGAGAATATAAGTAGCAAAAAAACAGATAAAATACATATTTTTTTAAAACAAAAATTTGAGATTAGCAATAAAACAAAATTAAAAATAATAACTTTATAACAATAACTGTTGTAGGGATGGTTGATCCAGTGACTTTAACGGATCAGTGATTTTATTGACAGCGCCAGGCTTGGATCAGTGACTTTTACCGGTGACAAGGTACTGAGACAACTCTGTATGTGTCAATAACAAACAGACATACTACACTAGTGAAATGATTCCACATCTCGCTTTTTTCTGTTTTGGAAGGCTCATTTTATTTTAAAATAAACTCCTATGAAAATAAGAACAAACTACTGAGTGCGAAATTGTGTCTACTATACACAACACTGTCACTGTTTTGAAACCTGACACAAATCGTCCACTCACACACAATGTAAATGAGTAGATCCACAAATCAACCAATGACAGCCATGGTATAATATCAGTAACATTTCCGTCAGTGATGGCGACATTTTGCCTGATCTCAGCAGAGATAACCGCTTCCTCCTTCAGTCAACGACACTGCATGATGATAACTGCACTGTAAGCCAAGCGATGATAACAGAGCCAGTGACAGAGACATATCAACTAATGACAGCCACGGTAAAATATCAGTATCGTTTCATCCAGGAATTGCGGCTTTTTGCCTAATCGCAACAAAGAACTTCCAATCTATCCATTGTCACTAGAACCACCACCGATAAACAAGTATCAGTGACAAGTCACAGTGACTGAAAATATCGATCATCTCTAAACTATTGCTTGTAAATGTAAAATCAGATGTTTGAAAGAATTGGAAATGTTTTAAAAATAATACATACCTACTGAAATAAAAAGATCAAATTAAAATTAGGCAGAAGAGTACTTTACCTACATAAAGATAACTGATTGAAAAAATAATAATAAAAAAACATATTTTGGAAGGAAAGCATATTTTTAAAGTAGATGTCACCCTGCTACAAAATGTTACTAGTTTTAACCAAGGGGCCATATTGGAAACATTATAAATATATTAAGAAATATAAAAGAGTAACAGTAAATAATCGATCAGGCTTTATCGAAAATTCTATATTAATGTAATTTTCTTTGTAGCAAGTGAGACTTGTGAGTGTTTCTCAAAATATAAATATTAGAAGTAACAATGCTGTCATTAGTTATATTTTAGATTTTGTATAAATATTAATGATGGTTCTCAAATGATAATTTTATCACTGAATCATTTTAGAGAAATAAATTATTAATTGGAAGTTGGTGTTTGTTATCATTTAATTATTTGATGTTTTGAGGAGAAACACATCTTAATATAATTACCTGTGTTTGTTCTCCATGGCTATTAAACACTTATTCTTTTATTTATACAACACTTGACTAACTGGGCGGTTTTTTTCAAAGGACTTTTACGTATAGAATTGTTTTTGGACAAGTATACACACAAATAAAAGAACAGCTAATATTTATCCAGACTATATATTAAGTGTTATAAATTGTAAGCAGAAAATATTTGTATCAGATATTAGAACAAATGTATTTAGAATCTCTTGAGCATAAAAAAGATGTACATGGAGAACATGAGAATCAAGACCGACGGTTTTCTTTGAATCTCGAGAGTATTCCCACAAGAAGATCAAGTACCCCACACTGTCTATTAAATGCTTAAAATGTTTAAAATTAAGATGTCATATGATATAAACCACTGTAAACAAAGTATATAGTTTTGGCACTGACACATAAAATCAAGATTGTATGTAATTTCTTAACTAAAAAATATTATGGCCTTCCATTTGCTAATTTGACTCCATATAACTTTTAGCTGGACCTAAAATTAAAACTGACAAAGAAACACTTCGAGGGGATATGTAATTTCCTTTGGAGTGCTTTCAAAAGTTTTACCTCTTACAGTACTTAACTTAAAAGGCATGTATTACAATTTGAATACAAATACAAAGTCATGTTGAACACAAAGATTTGATAAGTTAAATTGTAAATTAGCTTGACTCCTCAGAAAAGATAAATAATGTCACTAAACACAAAATTTCCATCATTACATGAAATTGTGTAAAAAAAAGTGATATAGTAACTTGTTTTATTTAATTGCCAATTAATGATTCTAAAAGTGTACAAAGTTTATTTATATATTTTAAAGTTTATTTACATACAAAAACATTTTTGACTTTTTCACTTACTGAACGAACTTTACATGTTGTACATATATAAATTATTTATTTTTCATACTTTACAATGTTATGTAATACTTGCCTTCCTTTTAGAGAATACCCAAATAATTCAGTGAATTTGTGGTATACGCTATACAACGGTCTGTCAGGAAGTCCTTTTGCTAAAAATTGTTTAAATTTTAAACGCTCGGGATATTTGCAGGCTTTAACATATTGGTTAGATTGGAAGAAAACTTTGGGGTCTTTGAAACCATATAACTGAAACAAAAGAGAAAGCAGATACAGATGAGAAAACAATGTCAAAGATAATACTCAGTGGCGTAGGTACGCAAGGGAGGGTCTGGATTCCCCTCAAATATAGAAGTTACTTTTTTTTTATTTATGAGATATTGTGAATTCAACTCTATTAAGTATAATATTTTGGAATAGAAAAATTATATTAAAATGTAACAGACTAACAAGCATGATATAACAATTGCATGATAATAATTTTTTGGCAGAGTAACATATAAAAGGTAGAATTGTAAACCTTTTGTGGAATTGAGGAGACCATTTCCAGACTACCTTCATAAAAAACCCGTTTTCCTCTCCAGAAATGAGCCAAGATACATCCTTGTAGGATTTATGCTCTGAATTCTTCTGCCATCTTCTATGGAATTTTTAAACTGGATGCTTAACAAATTTGATAAGTTGCTAAATAAAAATTTGATGAACTTTTCATTTTACAAATATAAGAATAGAAACTATATAATACAATTTGTTTCTATTTTATACACAAGCTATTTTTCTACAAATATATACCCAATTTTATAAACAGATATGGTAAAAACTTCATGACCAACATGATTCACATTGATTTCAGGTTGAATATCCATATTCAGGTAGTTCCATGCATTCACTTGATCCAACAAACTGTTGAGTCACATTCAAAAACACTACAAAAACGCACTTCTGAGTTATAAAACCTAATTTAGCATAACTCAAACTGATATTAGAACTTTAATTTTATCAACCTATTATGTTTCTAATCAAAATTTTCAGTTTTTGGGATACCTTCATAAAGTCTAACCCACATTCAATGTGTTAAGATTAAAGTTTAATTAAGTGAAAATAGATTTCTGTTTAGTTGACAAATTTCTTCTAGTTTTTCAGTGTTAAAATTGTGCAAAATGTTGATTTCAGAAGTTGGATTTTATGGAATATTTTGAGAGATTTACCAGAACCCAGGCTGGACTCCCCTCTCAATAATTTCTGGCTATGCTACTACTGTTGTAGAGAATGCAATGAAGCCTATAAGCTATCAATATTTAAAAGGGAAAGGAAATAAAATATTAAAATTACTGTTGAATCACTATGTTTTCAACAAGTTGTGCATCATAAAAATATTAAGACATAGTATGAATAGTAAAATAGGTGAAGATAAAGCTAGTTTTATGTTTAGGAAATTAGAAATATGGACATGTATAAACATCATTTACTATAACATATCGAATGCTGCATTTTTTTTTTTTTTAAATAATGGAAGCACTTTCATACAAGCACATTGTAACTGAATAGAACAAAATTTTATGTTGGTGCATATGTTTTAATTTATTGGCTCTAACTGTGGGTCTTGAGTCTTTTTTTTCAACAAAATTGATTATTAGACATCCAAAATATTTCTATTGGTTTACTATACAAATTATTTCAGAATAAGATTTAAAGCTTAAATAGTAAAATACCTGTTGATAACTGAATTTAATTATAATTAAAAAATACTTAACTAAGTGAACACATAGGGCTTACTTGCTGATGCATTTCGAAACAATCGTTCCTTTAATGAAGCAAAGCAGTGAATTCAAGATGATTACATCAAGCAACTTGAATTTAATTACTTAAAATTACACTGTACTAAACTTTTCAAATGCCTGAAGTTCCTGATGTACCTGAAATTCCATCTATTGCCTTCTTAATGGTAGTGGTAGATTAACTAAATGATTGCATGCAGATTGTTTTTCATGTAAGCCCAGCCCATAATGTTTTTACCTGAGTTCATAACAGCTCATTAAAAAATAGTAATTTAAATCAACTAATTGTTTATTTACTAAGGAAAGTTAGGATACATTGCATAAAAAAATTTACACAAAAATAAGGCAATACAACATGCAATGCATCTGAACTGCTTCAAAATTGTGTTTAAAATAACAACCTTTATCTTTGTTGCACATTCTGACATGAGTAAACAAACCTATACATGGAAATGATGAAAAAATTTTTACAAACCTAAACACAATAACCATTGTGTTGACATATAGATGGTATTTTCTCAATCCACTTTGGAGACAAAGTGCTTCAACATTTGAAACATTATTGAACAGTTTATCACTATTTTCACCCTCCAAATCACTACAAAACAGTCATCAGCTTCTTAGATGTAGATATGACATTCTGAGATTGAAATATCTGCACAGAAAATCACATCAAACCCACAATCCATTCACAATAACTCTATCTCAATAGCAATCATCCTACAAACATAAATGAGCATTCCATTTACCCAAATCAGGGGTAATAGAATTTGCTTAAATAATAGAGAATTGGGGGACTCCAATAAAAAAAATCAACAGAATTTCAAAAAACATTCAAGGTATTTAAAGCGAGAAGTCTCAACATCACCCCCCTTAGTTCTATGATGGGGAGGTGGTAGCAATACAAGCTTCAACTGAGAAGCTTAAAAATATTGGCCCCTTAGCGAGAGCTGAGTTCCTTGTTGAACTTCACTCAAATCTCAGAGACAGACTACAGTTATTGAATGCATGCACAATTGAACCGTAGACAGCTACTCAGTGACCTGAAAGAGAGGATGGCAGCTGAAATTTCAATGGATCCCAAGCCATGTCTACATTAGTGGCAATGAAAAGGCAGACAAACTTACCAAAGAGGCTAAACTGGTATCACAGCCCAAATTTTCATCGCCCCTTGTCATTAAGCGATGATTGATTAAGTCAACTCCAAATGGGAAATACAGCGCCTCCTTCAACAGCCATCTGGCAAAATATAAGAAGGCCTTATTTCTCTGGGCTTACCTGTTGTGGCCTGTACTTGGCTTCTCATCTAAACCGGATCAAAATCCTTCCAACTCCTGAATGCTGACTATACAGGTTTGGGATAACGGATTCGGAACATATCAAAGACTGCCTTGCCCTTGATCACTCCATCCAGGAAAAAGATGGGCTGAACAAAAAGTTCCGACTATATAGGTCAGCGCTTCAGTTAATGGTGGGAATTGACTAGCAGTAAGTAAATAAGAATTTCAAAGAAGAGGATATCCAAAGAAGATCAAACCTGTTTAGCACAATCCTCTGATAAGCCTAAATCACCAATGAAACAAAATAATAAAATCTGCCAAAAGTAACAGAATAACACATCTGCTTACAAATGCTAAAATAATCAATATTGAGAGATAGCTTCAAATTCCTACCCATACCAAAAATCTTTTCACTAAGACACCTCAAATTTGATTCAGTTAACGTTCCAATTTAAAAAACATTATAGTACTTCCTAAACTACTAGATTCTATAACTAAAAAAGCTTACAAACTTCATCTCTGATCCTTTCCATATACCTAGATTTAAGAACATATAGTGTGTACACCAGCTTTGCACAAATGTATAGACCTTAAAAATATATTGATAAACTTAAAACCATATTATAGATATTTAATCATATTTATTTACAAAAAAAAAATAATAAGCCCGTCAGACAAAAAATGAATGTCAAGATTAGGGGTTTCTTGATGGGGTGTATCTTTAGTATGGCAAAACCCATAAGGGTTGCAGTATGGCTTTAATTGCTCTTGTTATAGTAATACTTATTGAAAGACAAGATATTGTAATTAACAGCTCTACTGTTGATATTTGGACCATTTTTGTTAGGACTCAAAACTATTTTTTTTAAGTGAACCCTTTCGATAGGGCAACTTAGCTCTAATTTTTATGAAAAGCTGAACCATGTCCTCTGACATTTGGACAGTTATACATTTTAGACAAAATCATTTTCTCTGTAACTAACAAAGAATGCGTAGTCCATTTAAATTATATCTTATATTTCGGCCTGTTTATATCTGTCAATTTCATGAAAACGAAATGTCAATCTGCTCCTATTTAAAAATGTCCACAGAAAGCTGTTATATTCATGTTTTATTTGCTTATAGTACAATAAATATTGATGCATCATCAAATTTACTAATTTTAAAAGATTAAAAAAAAGATAATCTACAAGGGCAGTCTGAAAAGTTCTAGGCCTAATAATGATTTCAATATTTTTTAAAATTTTCATCATAATCTCCTTTAATATTAATACATTTCATCCAGCGATGTCCCAATGCCATTATCCCAGTCCTATAGTGTTCTTCAGGAAATCCTGTAAAGTATCCATCTATAGCCACAATCGCATCTTCATCGGACAAAAAACGTTGACCACCGGGGAAGCCAAATATGGAAGTCGTTTGGGAAAATATGGATAATAAGGCAAATGGCTCAGTAATTCCTAACACAAATCCCTCGCACCAAAAGACTTTTGTGGGCGGGTGCATTGTCCTGATTGAAGATGGTTATTTTTTTCGGTACGCCAAGGATGTTTTTACAAATCTTTGCGTCAAGTTGTGTAAGAAGGTTAGAATAGTATTCCCCAGTTATTGTGTTACCATTTTGAAGATAATCAATCAACAGAATTCCTTTCGCATCCCAAAACACTGATGACACTATGATCTTTCCTGCCAATACACAGTGGTCCCTGTATATTAGAAATTCGAACATGGTTGGGAAAAAAGTCTTTTAATATGACAGAGAGATAGAATAAGTATGGACGTAATATGATTCGAAGTTCTTATTATCATAACTTTCCCCTGCTATGATATTGATAAGATAAGAAAACATACAGGTAAGGTATGCTTGATATTTGTTTCTAAGCATCATATGTTTTCCAACTTTAAAGACACATAAGATTAAAACTAGTGAATCAATTTTAATTTTGAAAAATGGATTCTCCTCAGGAAGGTAAGTATTTTGCTTATATTAATATACAAATTCTTGATAAAATGCTCATTTTTTACAAATTTTGATTAAAAAAAAAATTTTTAAGGAGAAAAGATGCCTCTTCGAATCCAGTTACTCATAACGATGCTCTCGACATTGTGTTGTGTTACGTAGAACAACACGCAGCTGCAAGACCCAATAATGTTATGCTACCGAGAGGGACGGTTTACGTCTCTTCGCCAGATGAAAATTACTGATTTTAAGTGAAACATATAGATTAGTGTTTGTCTTTTTTTATTTTTATTTTACTGTCAATAAATTCTATGTTAATGAAGTGATACAATAGTACACTTCATAGACTTTCGCCATAGGCAGTAGTACACAGATATAGGCCTTCATATTATATCATGTTTTTACAGTGTCAATTCCAATATACTGCACATCTCTGTCCTGTTTCGCATAAGTAGCAAACTTTCAGTATCTACTTCATTAAATTTCAAATGCTTTTTTAAAATTTGGTTTTCATCAAATCATTTTGCAAGGGTTCGGATTTCTGGGGTTTGGATTTGAGGGGTTCTACTGCGTGTGTGTGTGTGTGTGTGCGTGTGCGTGTGCGTGTGCGCGCGCGTGTGTGTGTGTGTGTGTATATATATATATACTTGTAGCTTTGCAACACTGTTATCTTGTATTCACCTATCACTTTCACTATATGTACTTAAACAAGAATCATACTTGGTATTTATGCGAGTTAACTTTCAAAGATTGGTCGTATCTCCATCATCGGGCATCACTGGCCGAGGGTTGTAGTAAACCCGCGAGCTGTGTGGAACTCCCGTTGTCACGAGGTGTGGTGTACCGTTATTTTCTATTTTCGGATTCACTCCATTGTGCGAGTCTTTTAAGTTTGGCTTGGGGTTAATTTTATCTATTAGGTTGAATAAGTTATTCGTGACAACCGGAGTTCCACACAGCTCGCAGTCTACCACAACCCCCGGCCAGTGATGCCCGATGATGGAGATATGACCAATCTTTGAAAGTTAACTCGCATAAATACCAAGTAAGATTCTTGTTTAAGTACATATAGTGAAAGTGATATATATATATATATATATATATATATATATATATATATATATATATATATTTACCAAGTAAAATTCTTGTTTAAGTACATTATAGTGTAAAATATTTATATAGGGCAATTATATGTATTTAATAGATTTGAAACACAGACTTAGTATAAAATGAAAATTGATATAATGAACAGGCTTGACTTTAATATTGACAAGAAAATATAATTAGGTCTTTTCTACAGCAGAATTTTATAATTATACACATCAACATAAAATAATACTCAACCTCTTACCTATAGTAGCACTTACTTTTAATCTAAATAAGATCACCCATTTCAAGATATTTGTCTCACGATGATCCGAGTTTTTTTGGGACTCGTCTCCCAAAATAAGGATACATATTTAGATAAAACGTAAGTACTGCTATAGACCAGTGTTTTACATTAATATGTTAATGTTCATAAGTATAAAAGAGTAACTCAAGTTGAAGATGGAAGTAAAATATACAAACTTTATAATCAGCCTGCAGGATTTCATTTTTAAAATCAGAAATAATTAAAATTTGAACTTTACTTACACTACTAAACTCTTCCCAATTCTTCATTATAATTTCACATTCATCATCAGTATATTTGACTTTATTCTTCCAAACTAAACCTTCTTTGCGTAGTGCTTTCACAATTTTTGGTTTGATACGAGATAAGTTGTGTGAACCCGTATCCAACTTATGAGATGTAGGCAAATCCCAGTTAATAATAATATTTAAATTCCCAAGTGCCTAAAACAAAATTATAACAAAAAATATAATTCCTAATGATTGTCAAAATAAGAAAATTCACAAACGTAATTTTAAATTTCTTCAAACTACAAGAAACAACTGGTTTTAAAATCGAACCTTTATAAATCTCAAAATTGTTTAAAATTAATGTTCATTAATACATACACTGATCACAGTTTATTAACCCTAAATTCTAAAAAATTGTTTGTTATTACAAAATTGTTTGATTTTATAACAATTTTTCAACTATATTCCATTTTATATAGTTTTTAAAAGTTAGCTGGAAAATTCTCTATTGCCACAGTAGAGAAAATCTAAAAAAATAACAATAACTCTGAAAGACATTAATATTCTTTACTTATCCCATCTACTTTTTATCCATCTTTCACATCCCTATCCTCGTCATCCTAATAGTTCATTTCAAAGATGTTCATACTAACCATGGGTGTCTAAACTATGACAGTTTGAGGGCCACATTGCAAAAACAAAAATTTTTTTTACTACACGTGCAATATATTTTCAACAAATTGAAATAAAAATTAACTCTATGTAAGTTTATCGAATAAATTGCCTTCTTTTTATTATATTTTTTTTTTAATTAGATATGTATAGGTACATATTTATTTTCAATTTTTTGAAAATTTTGTTTCATTTAGTTTGGATTTCATAAATATGGAAAAATTCAAATTAATGAGATGGATGAAATATTTTTTGTCAAACAAGCACTTCAATATCGAGTTCAATAAATGAGTCTATAATTCTTAATGCATTATCAAGATGTCAGTATTTCTGTTATATTCTTGTTTTTTGTAGCATAATAATTAGTGCGAAATTAATGCATCATATTTTTTGCAACTCACAGATTAATGTGCAGCCAAATAACTGAAATGTATCAAGTCTTTTACTTTTATTTAATTGTGCCAAAATTTCAACTTTCTTTCAAACTCTGTTATTGTTTAGAACATATTATGAATAGATCTTCTAAACTATTTATTAGGAATATACTGTGGTTGAATTTAATAATAAATACACAAAAACCTCTTAACCACAAACTTTCTTTAATTTACCCTAATCTACATTTCAGTTACAAAGTAACCATCCTCAGAGGGATAACATACAAAGACTGCAAAGGTCTTTGTATGTTATCCCTCTGAGGATGGTTACTTTGTAACTGAAATGTAGATTAGGGTAAATTAAAGAAAGTTTGTGGTTAAGAGGTTTTTGTGTATTTATTATTAGATCTTCTAAATATATTAGAAAAGATAAATCTAAAACCCAATCTTCGTCTTCAAATTCAGTCACAGATTTTTTTTATTACAATACGTATTTGTATTTCAGTTCTTAAAACGGTGAAATCTTTTAGCCATTTTCCCCTTACTAAGCAATGTTACCTCTGTATAGTTAATAGTATCTGCTATTCATGGCCCATCACCTTAAAAACTCTTGAAATCATCTGTGATTAGGTCCTTTTGTTTTAATAAAGTTATGGATTTTTATAACACCACTTAATACAATTACCATACTTAAAATATTTCTACATAAATTACCCTGATGTACAATGCAATGATATACCATCAAGATCATATTGCCGGCAGGGACGACTTCATTATTAACAATGCAATGATATACCATCAAAATCCTATTATCTGCAGGGACGGCTACATTATTAACAATACAATAATATACCATCAAGAACGTATTGCCGACAGGGACAGTTTCATTATTAACAATACAATTATATACCATCAAGATCGTACTGCTGGCTAGAACGTCTTCATTATTAACAATACAATTATATACCATCAAGATCGTATTGCCGGCTGGGACGTCTTCATTATTAACAATGCAAAGATATACCATCAAGACCGTATTGCCAGCAATATGGCTTCATTATTAACAATACGACATACCATCAAGAATGTATTGCCGACAGGAATATCTTCATTATTAACAATACAAAGATATACCATCAAGATCGTATTGCCGGCAAGGACAGCTTCATTATTAACAATACAATGACATACCATCAAGAACGTATTGCCGACAAGGATATCTTCATTATTAACAATACAAAGATATACCATCAAGATCGTATTGCCGGCAGGGACGGCTTCATTATCAACAACACAATAATATACCATCAAGATCGTATTGCCGGCTGTGACGGCTTCATTATTAACATTGCAATGATATACTATCAAGATCATATTGCCAGGAGGGGCGGCTTCATTATTAACAATACAATGATATACCATCAAGATCGTATTGCCGGCAGGGACGGCTTTATTATTAACAATACAATTATATACCATCAAGATCGTATTGCCGGCAGGGACGGCTTCATTATTAACAATACGATAATATACCATCAAGATCATATTGCAGGCAGGGACGGCTTCATTATTAACCATTTTAATGAGTTACTTATTTTATCAACCATTTACTCCATCACTTATAATAGCTGATAAATTTTTCATAGGTATGAAAAACCTTCCATTATTGTGTTTAATAGCTCAAATAAATATTTTTCCATGATATTATGATGTTCATCGATTCCTATTATCAATTGTGCCTTATCAGAAGTGTCTGTCCTTTCGTCCATTGTTATCTAATCAAATTAAAATTAGTACAATTGCTTTTATTCAAGACTTTTCAACTAAATTATCCAATTTCTCAATTCTTGTGGCTATAGTACAACCCCTTGATAACGGGTCCCGACAGGTGACCAGTCGGAATGCACAAACGACAGCCGTGTCCACCTGGTCTGCCAGAGACAGGAGGCCAGCTCCCCCCTCCAATGGGTCCAAGTAGACGAGCTCCTTGCTCACTCGGCGAGCCAGGTAGAGCCATGACTTGGCCATACGCCTCACCGCCTTGTCCAGTTTAATCAAAAGGGTCTTCTCCACCCTGGTACCCCTGAGTATATACTCTAGACGTGGCAGGATGAGCATCCTGACCGCTTCTAATTTCTGCCAGAGTGCCAGAAGACTCCTGTCGACTGCTTCCAAATCCCGGACCATTGTATTAATACTCTCCACCGGGGTCTGGCAGATCTCGAAGCCAGTGGGGACACCTAGGTGAGAGTACTCCTTGCCTTCCCCGAGGGTCGCCATCTCTTTACATTAATTTCAAAAACTGTAACGGTTACTTGTCGCTTCACTCAGCAGTCAACGTCGAGGCTGGCACATTTAGTAGCATTGAAATTAAGGCCAGCCCATGACGAGACCTCGACAGTGACCTTTGCACCTGACGCATATCCTCCACACCCCAGGAGAGATGAGGGCTATGTCATCAGCATAGGCCAAGACCAAGAAGTCATGGCCTGACAGGCTATACCCGTGACTCGGTGCCAACCTATTTAGCCGCCCTCACTACCGGCTTGAAGGAGATTGGGCTCAGCGGATCTCCTTGCTTCACCCCTGCCTCCAGGGTAATTGGCCCCATATAGCCCTGTTGCATCCTAATCCTGGTGCACGAGTTGTTGTACATTTATAAAATTATATCTACAAATGCACCAGGCACCTGGTATAGCAGGAGAGCATTTTTAAGATATTTGTGCGGGATCGAGCCAAACGCGTTTGAGAGGTCAAGCCACGCAATAACTACTCTCTTGTTCCTCCGCCTAGCATCATCGATGACAGGCTGCATGACAAAGTTATGTTCAAGGCATCCCTCGTGCTCCAAAAAGCCCTTTTGGGCCATGAGAGCCGAGAGGTCGCAGCTAGTCTGTCGGCTAGGTCACCCGAATAGACCTTTGCAATGCAACTGGCCAACTATAATACATTAGGGATTTCTTAATTCAGTGCTGACTCTGGCCCAGACAGTTTCAAGTCCTACCACACTGCGGGCGATAGCCTGGACCCCTAAAACATTGGATTAGTATGCTTTAGCACCGTGTATGAGAACCGTGATTTGTAGTCTGCACATACTTTATATTGGTGGCATTCACTCTGTTTTAGAGTTTACTATTGTGTTCTACTGATGGTGTTTTAAAAACTTTTTCAGTGTCTTTATATGTTTTTAGTTTTAGAATATTGTGTGTATGGACTGGTTTATTATTGTGATTAAAGCATCTACATCACTCAAAAGTCCTAGACTTTTCTCTGACTTTGGAACTGAGTCTAACACTGATAATATACTTTAATGATAGTACAAACTATAAAGCTTTAAAAATTAACTGTGAAACTGACAAAGACCCTAATCATGATTTGAATCCCCCTGTCTGGTTTCTTGACACTAATGATATGAAATCAGTCATTTTTACTAGAAAAGAACTATTTTTAGTTTTTATTTCTAATGATTTGAAACCTATTGACTTTATCATCATACTATTAAACAATAAGATTTTGGAAATTCACACCTAAAATGCTAGGATTCAAAAGAAACACACAAAAAAAAAAAATAATAAAATGGTTTAGCAGACTGCCAAATTTCTACTTGACATAAAGTCAAACAAGATTTGTGTGTGAAATTTTCCCAGGTTCACCTGTACTTTCCTGTTTTTTTTTTTTTTTTTTTTTTTTTTTTTTGACACATTCTACACTTAAAGTAAAGCTATCAATACATTGACAGAAGCTTTTAGTTATTTTAATTATTTTTAGTGCCATTGTTTTTATATGTACGTATATTTTATGTATAACAAAGTGAAATGAAACGGCAAATGATAGATAGTGGGAAAGTAACATCAGCCATTTGCTTGACACAGCCTTGGCCGTGGCATTATGAAAATCGCCATGTTACCACATTTCTGTTGAGGAATCATTTATTGCCAGGGTCTCCAACCTACGGCTTAAATTAAAAAATTTATTTAGTAACATATTTCCTTTTAAGCATTTTTACCATTAAATATGAGTACAGCACTCGTCTCTTATTTGTCACTTGTTTTCTCTATAAGTGTAAAACTTGGTATAAACAAGTAAAAACCTAAGCAAGAACATCTCAAAAACCTCTTGATTAGAAAAAACGTCGTGGTTGTATGTGGGGGGGGGCTAGACTTTCTACCCTGAAACATTGCCGGCCCACCTTTCCTCCAAAAGTTTTCGATGGCCCTTGAGAAAAAAAGGTTGGAAACCCCTGATTTATTGTCTTCATTGTTAATTATACTACCATAGGTAAGCTTTAAGATTAAAAAATATTTTAGCACGAAAAAATGTTTTTCACTGTTTAGCAACTGTGTGAAAGTTTGATTATGAATAAGCAAAACTGACAATAAATAGTTCAATAAAAAATACTTGTATCAGACATGTTGATGAAACATAAATCCGCTCAATCTAGATAAATATAGCTACTTCAAGGCTCTTTACCAAGAAGCTTCTATATTTTAAAACTCTCTCAGTAGCATATTTCTTTAATAAAAAATTTATGAAATAAATAACTGGGACATATTGGTGTCAGTCTTCCTACATAATTTAAAAAACCATTTTCTTTTAAGACTAAATTATTAACAAAAGGAAAAAGTATCATCTACAACATACAATATATAATAAAGTGTGTGTGTGTGTGTGTGTGTGTGTCTATTAATTTTATAAAAGTTACTTACGTGAAGTGCTTCATCATCCAAAACTGACTCTTGCACTACATCTTCAATGATTTTTTCTATATTCTCCGAAGTTATATTATTGTCTGTAGATTGTTGTTTATTTAACTTACTGTCTATATCTTCATCTGCCTTAGTTGACTCTGATTCTTTATTATTACCCAAATTTAATGTTTCTCTTAATTTAACATTCTTTCTCTTACTCATACGTGGCTTTTCTTTTTTCAACTTTTTAACTTGTGGTGTTAAATCAGATTTACTGATATTGTCATTATCAGAATCTGTAGCAGAATTTTGTAGACCCTGATCAAATAATCTTTTCTTTCTTGTAAATTTTTTAATACTAGAAACAGAAGGCACATTTAAATCATCTTTACTTGAGTTTTCATTTAGATTACTTTTATCAGAATCTTCAAAACTTATACTGTCATCTAAATTAATTTTTGAGATTTTGAGAGATGTGTTTACATTGTCATTACAGTTTTTTTCTGAATGGCGTAATTTTCTTTTCCTTCTTTCATTACTCAATGGAGCTTCCTGAGAATTTTCCTTTTTGTGTTCAGTGAAATGGGTTTCATCATTTTCAATCGGTACTACTTTATTACAATGATTTCCTGTTTCTGCTACTGAATCCAAATTATCTTCATCTGAATCTAAATCTATCTTGACTAATTTTAACTTGGCACTCTTATTATTAGAAACTTTGTTTTTTTGTGGATCTCCTAAATCTTTTGGGAAACTAGATTTATTTATTTTTGCCTTCTTTTTCTTATTTGGTTGAAATTTGTCCTCCATTTGAAGAAACAACTAATATGACCAACAAATCTAGCACCTATAAAAAACAAATAGCAATTACAGATATTTTTATATAATTTATAACATTTAAATATTAGGTTACGTTGTTCTATAGTTTGATTATTTAATAAAATATTACTACAAGTTAGTGATACAAGATGACAGCTGAGGTTAGATAGAAACATACATCTTTATTTGTACTGGCCATTCAAATTCTGTGAGTGGGTCAATTTTTAAGTCTAAATTAAGTTTCGCACTAAATATGTAAACTAGTTTATAAATATATAAGTATTTTTTGAAAAAATACAAGCGCAATTCCAAAAAAATTCCCCTTAGTTATAAAAAAAAAGATAACTCAGTTAAACAATATTTTATTATATATATTTGAAAACAACATGTGTCTTCTATTTTCATACTTAATTCCCACTAAGATTTAAACACTTAATATATCTTTTGATTAACTTGGAAATACCTTCTACAAAAAATTTTGTCCTCGTGCGACTTTAGCCAGCCAGTGACAGCGACTTTGAGCAAGATTCTAGTCACTTGCTCATGTCTATAAAAAGATGATAAATCACTCAAAGCCAAAACTGAGCTGCCGAGTGGATGGTTGAAAAGATCAAATTTTAATTCTAGCATAATACCTGTGGTCTGTCGAGAATAGTAAGGCCTAGCATTATCGTGCAAATACATTGCTCCGGAAGTCAATAATCCATGGCACTCGTTTTAAATGGCCTTTCTTAATATCTCACAATACATTTCTAAATTGAAGGTTGTTTCATGTTCCATAAATTTTACAAATAACACCCTTTTTGCATTCCAGAACACTATTGCCATGAGCTTTCTGCTAGAAAAATCTTGCCGGGCTTTTGTTGGTTTATTTGGGAAGGTGTATGGCTCCAAAGTTCTGACTGCTCTTTAATTTCAGGATTTACGTACTTAACACATTGAGTGCGGAGGGTGTGCATAAACCCACGTGCTCTAGTGGCGCCCGCAGTGATAGATGTTCATGTATGCTCCGCTCTCATTCATTGGATCAGTATGAGAGTAGTTTTTGCAGAAAACATTGAATCGCTAGTTGGTTATTTTGCTAGTCTTTGTGAACATTTTGGGTCATTTTGTTTTGATTCCACCATTGCTATCGAACAAGGGACTGTGTTATTGTATTAGTGTTACTTGAAGTGTTATAGTAGTGTTTATTAGTTTTTGTACAATGAATATGGATAACGAGGATGAACTATTAGAGAAAGTGTATTGTAACAACATTTGTCTAAGTAGATATTCTCGAATAATTCATCTTCATTATCTATATTCATTGTACAAAAGCTAATAAACACTACTATAACACCCTTTAAGTAACACTAATACGATAACACAGTACATAATCTGGCCGCAATGGTGAAACAAAATAATAAATGCACCGAAATGTTCACAAAGAGTGGCACAATAATCGACAAGTGACAAAAAAATTTTTTTTTAATGGGTAACCTTACACTGAACTAACAAATTGAGAGGGGAACTTGGGGCGACATGAACGCCTACCGCCACTGGCGCCAGTAGACCAAGGGTGTTCACTCACTCGTGTTAATCCATTTTTCATCACCATTCTCAGTCTTATGAAGGAATGACTCACCCTTATTGTGGTAATGTCTAAGCAAGTTAAGTTTTGTGAGCTCCATAAGGAACCTTGAGTACCCATCAAGCACTTCTGTTACAACTAGTTCTGGAAATATGTGAAAATTTATATGGAAGCTCAGAGATTGTGAAACATTGATCTTCTCTAACTGTTCTATTGATCATGTCAACAGTTTTATCACTCGCCGCTGATAGCCTGTCACTTCTTTCTTCATTGAGAATGTTTGTTTGTCCCCATTTGAATAAAAGAAACCATACATGTACACTCCCTTCACCCATAACATTTGGCCCATAAATGGCACAAAGTTATCTATGTATCACTGAATATTGTTTTGCTATAAAAGAACCTAATTATAGTATACACTTCCCATTTGGCAGGAAACTCAATTGTGTCACACCTTTTACACAGTTTAAAAAAAGGAACGAACTGTTGTTCGAACTCTTAACTTCCATGGCTAGACAACCTGCTGCGAATGGCAGTATAAGAGAAAGCACTATACCCATAACTAACAGCACAAAAAGTGAATGACAATTAGTTTTGGAATAGCCCTTGTAGTATGTTATAAATAAAACATTTCAAATTTCAATTATGAAAGGTTTAAGATACTACCTCACTTATATGAATCTCTTAATCAATTTCTGACATGTTATTTAACATTGGCATAAGTAAGAAAAGATCTAAGGGGAGAGAACCCTCCTGAAAATACAAAAGTTAATTTTACCTACGAGATATTACCTTTAATTTACTAACTATGAATTTTAATAGTAGTTAGGAGCAGGACTAATTTTGTTGAAATGTTATCAGACCGGCAAGACACAATAGAACAATTACATTTTTGTAATTCTTTGGCAGAGTAACTTTAACAGGTTGAATTATTAAATCCTTTGTGAAATTGAGGACACCATATCAGACATGATTTAACAAAACATTTCCGTCTCTTGGGAAATAAGTCAAGGATACATTTCCTATAACTAATTGAGGTAGTTGTTATTTCCACACAGGACTGTTGGCAGCAGTTGATTTTTGGAATTTTTAGACGTTTAAAATGGTGTAAAATCATTATTCGTAACGATAAATTTATGATTTCTGTTTTGTAGATTAATGTTGTTGTTACTGATAGTTAATAGTTTATGAAGATTTGGTTATGTTTTGTATGTAAATAATTTATTACGTTTATTTTTCATTTTTATATATTTTTTATAAAATAAATATGCCGCAATACTATTTTATTAAAGTAAACCTAAAACCAACATAGACAGAAAAAAATTGTTTTCTTTCTATTTACACAAATTAAAAAAATTTAAAATCAGAAGATGTAAAATCAAGTAGAGCACAGAGGCACACTAGCCTAAGATATTGTAAAGACAAATCTTTAATATGTTTGTCGAATAAGGAAAATAAAATAACTTTTTCAAGTCAAAATGTGTGCAGAGGACATACCAAGATGATTTAGGTGGTAAATAAGAAATTTCATTATCAAATATCTGTCATACCTTGACTACAAGTCATACTCGTGACTCACCATTCAGAATAGTGTCTCAATGGGTTAGGGATCTGAATTGCTCTGCCCTCTAGTATGATTTTAGAGCTCAATGTTAGAACTCATTGAACAAAGTATCGTACACTAATACTCATGAGAGAAGGTTTATGGTTCTTTTGTGTTCAGAGAACATCAGTACTTTTTCTGTCATATGCTATAGGTTATACTTATGAAATAAACTCTTGAATTTTGTAGTCCATTACGTCCGATAAAACTTAATTAATCACTTTTACATTAATCACTTAAACAATAGTTTATGACTATCCGAACTTTGAATTTATTAAATTTGTTAAAACTTACTGAGACAGAATGTTTTCGATCTCTATGTGCCGATCTTCATCAGTGTCTTCTGCTTGGAGATGTTGGGTCAAGCGGTGACGGTTTTAAAGGTAGGTTTTCGATAGTATCAAAGAGTATGTGTGATTTGTATTGTGTTTGTTCATTTAATATGTTTGTACTTTGTGTTTTTCTGTCTCTGTAAATTTCATATTGTTCTAGTGTGTTGAGATACAAAATACAACACAACACCAACAACAAGGATAAACTACAAGCACCAGGCGTATACAAACTGAACTGCGTATGAATGTAACAAGTTCTACATTGGACAAACAGGTCGCAGCTTCAAACAAAGAGTCGAAGAACACAAACAGAACACCAACTCAACATTTTAAAACCACATAAAAGAAACAGGACACAAATACACAGACATTTATCATAACCTATAAATCCTACACATCAACAAAAAAGGACCACATCTCAGCACACTAGAACAATATGAAATTTACAGACACACAAAAACACAAATTACAAACATATTAAACGAACAAACACAATACAAATCACACATACTCTTTGATACTATCGAAAACCAACCTTTAAAACCGTCACCGCTTGACCCAACATCTCCAAGCAGAATACACTGATGAAGATCGGCACATAGGGATTGAAAACGTTCTGTCTCAGTAAGTTTTAACAAATTTACTAAATTTAAAGTTCGGATAGTCATAAACTATTGTTTAAGTGATTAATAAGATTCAACCGAACGTAATGGACTATAAAATTCAAGAACTTTTACATTATACGTAAAATTGATTAATATGAAATAAGGTTTATAACTGTCATAATTGAAAATCTTTTTGAAAAAACATATATTTTTTATGAACATCCCTTTTATTTTTTGGCTTTTTTTGGTTTATCTTTGATATATTGTTTTGATGCAGCCTTATAAGTACTTTCTGTGAGTGACTAGTTTGACATTGCAGTATTAGGTGAAAAGCAGACAGTGTGTGTAATACACAAGATTTAAAATCTACAGTATATTATTTACAATATCAGCTTAGTTGGTGTGTAGAAGCTCATTTAGATTTCATTTTATAAACATAAAAGTAGGAACTGTATAAAGATTTTTTTTAAATAATATGTAAGTATTGAAATCTTGTTGCTGTTTGTAAATTACAAATTACACTTTTGTTATTACTTGCGACCAGACATTTGTTAACTAAAAGTTGTTAATTGTTAACTTACACTTGGAGGAAACGTTTTCATCTTACGACTTCATCAGCCTCGTATTTTTGTTGTAAAAGATCTGCCTGTTTGTCCAATATAGAACTTATTGCAGTTGTTGCATTTTAGTTTGTATACTCCTGGGTTATTGTATGTGTTGGTATTGTTATTAATGCTGTATATGATAGCTGTTTGGCTTTTATTTGTTGTTCTGTAAGCTACATTGTATCCTGCTTTTTTGAATTGGTGTGCTATCTTATTTGTGAGTTTGTTTGTGTATCTGAGGGTGATGAATTTGTTTGAGTTCGTGTTTTTGTTGTTACTGTTCTTGTTGAGTATTTTTCTGTGTTTAGTTTATCTATTAAATAATTGTCATATCCATTTTTGTGAGCTAAATATTTGATTGTGTTTAGTTCCTCTGTGTAGTTAGTTGTGGACATATGTATTTTATTTAAATTTTTATAAATTTTGCCGAAATATATAAAGAACACAAAAGGGCACTGCACACTACTATTGAATCCACCTTCGCAAATCGCCTCATGGACACTAAACACTCGTGCAAAAGTATGGAAAATAACATGAGCATCCTCCACACATGTAACAAAGGTCATAAATTAAACACACTAGAACAATTTGAAATATATAGACATAGCAACACACATAAAAATGACATCTTAAATGAACAAACACGGCACAAATCACACATACTTTTCGATCACATCACTTCTAACTTTAAAAAAAAAATGTTACCAAGGAAGCACAACAGCAGCATTCCTAGTGGAAAAATACGAGGCTGAAGAAGTCGTAAGACGAAAACGTTTCCTCCAAGTGTAAGTTAACAATTAACAACTTTTAGTTAACAAATGTCTGGTCGCAAGTAATAGCAAAAGTGTAATTCGTAATATGTAAGCTTTTTATCTTCAAAACATAAGTATAAATTTATAAACAAAAAGTAAACAAATATTCCAATAGTGAAATTTTTCTAATTTCAACCTAAAGAGCAATGCTAAAAAATTCTAGAGAACCTTTCAACCTAAATATCACAATTAAATTCATGTTCTCCCCAAACTAGACGTCAAATAACAATATTCCTGCTGCTCTCCAACAGATTTTAATTTAATGGGTTTAGCTTCTAAAGGCATGCAAATTTATCAATAAATTGAACTCAAACAATGATCAATTGGCGAAGTTCATCTGTCTTAAAGCAACAAACAAAAAAGATTATTATCAGAAATGATTTATATAATTAAGTTGAAAAGTATTAATAGAGTTTCAGATACTGATAATTTGAAAAGAGTTTTTAATAACTTTCTCAAATGGATTAAATGATATTTTAATCCATTAATATCAATCCTACACTAGGACTACAATTTCCACGTCGTTTGAGGAAAATTGCCCTCTCTCGCAGATAAACACTGGTAAGCTTAGGGGGAACAGCGAATTAGAGGCAAGATGGAAGGAAAGAGACTAAATGGCTCTTTAATAGAGCAAGGAAGAAGAAAGGAAAGTGGAAACCTGCCAAGCATACAAAAACAGCCAGTGTATCTATAAAAATCTCATAAAAGAGTTTAAACGTGCTTCTTGGGAAAAGTGGTGCTCAGAGACTAGTACACTGAGTGACACTACTAGACTGTTAAGGTGATACCGAAGGGAGAACTTAAGTTTCTCAAGAACGCTGATGGTGGCTTTACTGACACCCCGGAGGAAACCCTGTGTTTGCTGATGAGGAACAGTTTTCTCGTTATTAGACCGGTAGTTTCTTACTTTAGTTTCTCTCTCTACTTTACAAAGGACAGTATGTCTGAAGTATATCATTATTTTAGTCTTCAAGTGTCTCTATGGTAAAATCAAAAGATCTATTATAGAGATCTATCTATGGTAAAATCTAGATCAGCCTATTATCAAGTTAAGTCTATAACTCTCCTGTCTAGTTTTTAAAAAATCTCAAATATAATGCAACAAGTACAAAAATGGCATTTTACCAGGCAAAAAACCCCTGCCTACTGATGATTCTCAGCAAACGTGTTTTTTTACTTAGTCATCATGTTAACATTAGTTTAATTAGTCATTTTTACATTAGTTTATGACTATCCAAAGCTTAAATTTTGTAAAAATTTACTTACAAAATTTAAGTTCAGATAGCCATAAACTAAAGTAAAAGTGATTAATTAAGTTTCACCGAACTTAATGAACTACAAAATTCAAAGAGATAACCTATTTACCTTTTACCTCTTTTTATATGTTCTAACATGTTCCAGCTTTAATATTCTTCTGCATTCTTTTCTTAGATTATACATTTCAACAGTTACTTTGTAAACTATTATTTACAATAGATAAAATGTAAGAGAGCAAAACATGATAAAGTAATTTGTACAGAATTATTACATAAATATTGTTTATAAAGTGGGTAATTGTGAGAATTAGCGGCCACCTACAATATATTGCAAAATTGTTCAAAACCTTCAAATAAGACAATATGCACAAGAATTTTAAATGATTAATTAAGATTCACTGAACCTAATGGATTACAAAATACAAGATTATTTATATAAAGTTATTGATATCACTTGGCAAAAGTCCACTACTTATTGATAATTTCAGCAGACCTGTGTCATACTAGATCAGTGCATTGTTCAATGCTGTGTCTTGGGCAAGATTAAAATGATATCAATATGTATTTATTTTAAAAAAGCCTCAAGACATATATAAGCCTCAAAAAGTTTCACTATTTATGTTTTATGGTACTCACAGTTCCTTTTTTCTAATACAGAATGTATAATTACATTTTTTAAAAAGTTAATTAATATAGAACAAATGTAGTTATTTTTTACGGCAAACATAAATTAACAAAATAAACTAACAAACCTAGGTGTTTACCTTAGAATAATTTTGGTGGGTACAAAGTTGATATTGCATAGAGTTGGTTAATGTTCACTTTGGTGCGCTTTAAAATGAACTGACCTTGGCTGAAACCCTCCACCCACACTTTCCCGGCCTATTTTTGACAATGAAACAACCTTCCCACCCCTAAATTCGAAGTTGTCCGTGTTCTTTACTATGTTATCGCACTTCAAACAGTTTGTCTTTGTCGGGAGCATGTTGTGCAAACATAAAGCCTCAATAACCCGTTTTCATCGAACAAAAAGCTTCAAAAAATAATGTGTGGTAAGATCCGTCACACACTAAATATGAGCTTTTTCGGTTTAAACGTCAGGCGGCATCTGTTGACCAATTAGAAAGCATCTTGCGGGTCACGTGACTTAGGTTTATCGGTAAGATTCGTGCCTTTTTACCGAGAATAAAAACTTTTGCGTGATCAAAGCGTTATTAACACCTAGATCAGGTTAGGTTAGGTTATATAATGTTAATTTAAGTTTGAAGTTTCTTGATGTAATCATCTTGGATTCACTGATTAAACTAATTTTACACTACTTAACTGTGTAGAAGGTTAGCTTCGTAAAAATAACGATCGCTTTGAAACGTGTCAGCAAGTAAGCAATTACGTATTTACTTAGTTAAGTAGTGTAAAATTAATTTAAATTTGCCATTAAAAGTAACTTCAGATTCGTGTTCAGCATTGTCAAATTAACCGGGAATTAAAATATTTCACCGATCAGAGAGGTAGTCGCTGATCATAATAATTACCTTCAATCCTTAATAAAGAAAGAACAAACCAGGTAGGAATAAAACTACACACTGATGCCTTAAAAATTAGTAATTTTGAAAAAACACAAAATTAACCTCACTTTTCCATGCAAAACTCCAGAAACAAGTTTCTGTATAAGACACAGCACTATGTCTTATTACATTACAAATCAAGTCTTTTCAAATGTAAATTAATAATGTTCAACAATCACAAACTTACAATTAAAGGTAAAAATGCAGAAATTAAAATATTATTTACCCACTAATCACTAATATTTTACAAGTAACAGCGAATTGCAAAACATTATCTTTGAATTTTCTATGACACAATCACATACACTTTTGTATAATCTCAGAGCACCCGAACAGATGGTCACTTCCCTAATCTCTTGTAAACATCACGTGAAATACCTGTTAACGTACACAAATGACTACTTTCACACATAATTTTGGACGGACGTTACTGCGTTGCGATACCGTATGCCGAAATGTGAAAATCAAATATTATAAATAAATATTCCTCCTATGTATACTACAGTCTCTCTTCATTTTCATTTATCATTGCAAGACATTACAAGCTATACTTTCAGATCTAGATGTGAATTTTATTTCCAGAATGTTTATTTTCATATAAAGAGCTAAGTAGATTGCCAGAAAAATATGCGGTGCATGCCTATGTAAGGTCAATATCAAATCATGTAAAAAAAACTTTAGTAATTCATGAACATAAAATGTCAACCAAATTAATTCATATTTATAAACCAAGTTTTGTCAATGAATACGTTTTATCATGTTCTTAAAAAGCGATTGTTATTTCTTAGATTTCATCTCTGAAAAAAGTTTGTCCAATTATATCGTGAATACATTAACAAAAAATACAAACTTGAAAATTACATCATAATAATTGACAACACTGGAACAAATATTATTCTGAAAAGATCCAATTATATATTAGTAACATAAGAATCTCAGGTTAAAAAATATAAAACAAACTTTAATTTTCATTAAAAGCTAACTTCTTTGTTTTAAACAATTCGTCTTATTTTCTTCACACTTTTAAACGTGTGTGCATTATAAAAATAAAAACTCCACACAAAAACATAAACTAATATAACACGTAGATACATATATTAACTAATTAATTTCTTTCAAAGTTGCTTGTTGTAATGTCAGCTTAGTAAATTTAACCATTGTGTCGAAACACGCTAGCACGTAAGTTCATGAGTATTCACTCAGTAACGTAATAATTACTTATATTTTTTCTTTCATCTTAGTAATAACCACTTCCTAGGAAAGGTGTATCATTTCTTAGTTTAAAATAATTTCATAAAATATATCGTATTTAAATAAGAAATTATGTATATATATATATATATATATATATATATATATATATATATATATATATATATCACTTTCACTATATGTACTTAAACAAGAATCTTACTTGGTATTTATGCGAGTTAACTTTCAATGTCTGGCCTTGTCATCATCATCGGGCATACTGAGCGGGGGTTGTAGTAGACTGCGGCTGAGTGGAATTCCCGTTGTCACTGGTGTATCATTATGTTCTATTTTCGGATTCACTGCACTGTGCGAGTCTTTTAAGTTTGATTTGGGGTTAATTTTGTCTATTAGGTTGAATAATTTATCGTTCTTTTTTTTAATTTGTACTTCAAATTATCGTACTGATAGTAGAGGGTTCGGTTAGCTTCGTAAAAAGAACGATCGTTTTGAAACGCGTCAGCAAGTAAGCACTTACGTATTCACTTAGTTAAGTAGTTTAAATTTAGTTTAATCAGTGAATTCAAGATGATTACATCAAGAAACTTCTATATTATTTGTTGAATTTTGTAGTCCATTATGTTTGGTGAATCTTATTATTTGCTTTAAAAGTCATTCATATTTTTACAAAACGTACTAAAATTTAAACATTTACTAAAACTTTAAAATTTAATGCCTAAATTGTTTTAATAGAATAAATTAATGAATGGAAGTAATAATTATTTTTCTTTATTTCATATAATGCATTACTTTGTATATGTATGGGAACACTCTCGTTCTTTCATATTCACATGATCATAAAAGTATGACGTTTTATTTTTGCTGTAGTTGGTCACTCTGATTCTATCTTAACAATTTGAATTTTCAGTTAACAGTTAAATAGTTTAATTTGGAATTAGCTTGTCGTGTCGAAGAATTGTTTTATCTTATAGATTTTAGACTATTATCAGTTTCAGAGATTTTGTCTATTTTGTGCCACTAGATTATAATTTATTAATAGTATTGGGCCTAGAGTTTTTTTATTCATGTAATAATGTCTAATATTTTGGAGTTTGATTTTAATGCACCTAAGTATCATGATTTTAATTCTGTTTTAGAAGAAAAAGATGTAGATAGTTTCTTTGGTAAGTAACTAACTATAATAACCGAAGGATAATTTTTATATAGGATTAAAAGTTCGTATAATACTGTCTTAAGCTTCTACAAATCAGCCTAACTTTATTATGTTTTATATTTCAAGTATATGCAAGTATGTATGTAGATTCTAAGATTACATGTCATAAGTACTATTTTACTTGCCAAGACTTGTTCTAAAGATTAAAGAAATCTCATGCTAATGAGTTTGTATTGAGCTTTATGGCATTTATGCACTATAGTCCCACATAAGTTATGTTGCAATAAGATTACAAAAGGCAGGAAAATGAAAGCCCATGACTATGGCAAATTCTGAGAAATTGACTTATAAACTCGTTCATAGTTTTATATTTGGTAGTTATCAATATGGCTTCAAGACATGTTTTTGTTTCATAAAGTTTAGATTGCTAAAACACCAACAGTTGGGACATGAAACATTTGTATCACTCCACGCCCATTCACAACTTAAGCCTCTGCACTAAATTTTTTACCCTACTTTAAATTTAAAAAGAAGTAATTTTCCTCAGTCAATACAAAAGATTCTTGTGGATATCGTCCTATTTGATGGTTTTGAACAATTTTCCAAAATATTGTAGGTGGTCACTACAATGCACAATTACCCTTTTCTATAATATGTAGGATAATTTTTGGGTAATTGTGCATTGTAGCAGTCACCTACAATATTTTGGAAAATTGTTCAAAACTACCTACTAAAACGATATCCACAAGAATTTTTGGTAAAAATACAGAAGCCCGGCGCTATACGATATTTTAGGAAATGGTTTAACATCATTAAATAGGACGATATCTACAAGAATTTTTTTTAAATTGACCTCGGAAAGTTACTTTTTTTTCAATTTAAAGTAGCGAAAAAAATTCAGCGCGGATGTAGAAGTTGTGAATAGGCGCGGAGTGATACAACAGCTTCGTGATACAACTGTATTTCAATGTATAAAATTAAAACCAAATCTAACCTGACGACACTTTTTAGGTATATTTTATTATAGGTATACAGTATTGTATAAATTTAAAACCAAATCTATCCTAACTGGAGACTTTATAAGTATATTTAAATATATGTATAAAAATTACGCGAAGTTGTGAATAGGCGCAGAGTTATGCAAATGCTTCGTGATTTTACAACTGAATTTCAATGTATAAAATTAAAACCAAACCTAACCTGACTTTACACTTTTTCGGTATATTTTAATATAGGTATACAGTATTTTATAAATTTAAAACCAATCTATCCTAACTGTAGAAGTTGTTTCTCAAATATCTACACACGTAAGGTTGCGTGACGTACCGCGGACAATGCGTACAACCTTATGCGCAGCACTGTGACGTAAGTATCACTCCGCGCCTATTCACAACTTCTACATCCGCGCTGAATTTAGTACCCTACTTTAAATTGAAAAAAAGTAACTTTCCGAGGTCACAAAAAATTAATTTCTTGTGGATATCGTCCAATTTGGTGCTGTTGAACAATTTCCCAAAATATCGTATAGTGCCGGTGTACTGTATTTCAACCGAATTTTTACCAAAACATCGTAAAAATAAAAAGATCAGTGGCCACTACAATGCATAATTACCAGTTTTTGTAAGTCCTTCAAGCTTTTTGAACAATTTTTCAAAATATACCTTTTGTGAGTTTCAAATTAACTTTACATTGCAGGATTCCAATATTGTTAGTTCTAGGGTTATTATATAGCTACAAGATACCCTGTTATGTTAGATTTGTTCATAAAAGAAATTGGTAAAAATATAGTCCTAATGATGTCGGGATTTTAAATTTTATTTTAATTACTCATTTTAATGTGTAGAACACTAATATCAACTTTTTCCCACGACAAATACGAAAAGTTACTTTTTTCACATTTTAAATGTCAGTCTCTAATGCCATTTAGGAATATAGCGTGAACTAGGCACTGCACTATGTCTAGATTTGGTTGTAATTTTATACAACATTACTATATATCTATATTAAAGTATACCTACAAAGTATCCGATCAGGATAGATTTGGTTGTAATTTTGGTAAATATTTAGACTTATTGCCGATGCATAACATTACAACCAAATCAATCCTGGATTAAAATGATGGAGCTCGGCCACCTACGATATTTTGAGAAATTGTTTAACACCACTAAATAGGACGATATCCACAAGAATTTTTTTTTAATTGACCTTGGAAAGTTACTTTTGTAATTTAAAGTAGGGCAGTTGTAGAAGTTGTGAATGGGTGCGGAGTGATACAAATGTTTCCTTACGTCACAGTGCTGCGCATAAGGTTGTACTCATCGGCCCCGGTACATCACGCAACCTTACGCTTGTAGATATTTGAGAAACAACGTTTTGGCTTAATTTGTATATATATATATTTAAATATACTTATAAAGTTTCCAGTTAGGATAGATTTGTTTTTAGATTTATACATTAAAATATACCTAAAAAGTGTCCAGTCAGGTTAGATTTGGTTTTAATTTTATACTTTACCTAAATGGTTACATTTATACAATTAGAACTAAATCTATCCTGACTGGATACTTCATAGGTATATTTCAATATAAATATATAAAATTCGCCTTCTTTAGCGGTAACAAAAATAATAGTTATTAATATAGCTTAAAGACTTGTTTTGTTACATAAAGTTTAGATTGCTAAAACACAAAATACAGTTGTTACATCAAGAAGCATTTGTATCACTCCGCGCCCATTCACAACTTCTACATCCGCGCTGAATTTTTTTACACCACTTTAAATTGAAAAAAAGTAACTTTCCTAGGTCAATAAAAAAAATTCTTGTTGATATCGTCCTATTTGGTAGTGTTACGCACACAATTTCCCAAAATATCGTAGGTGGCCGAGCTTCAGCATTTTTACCCAATCCAACTGGATACTTGATAAGTCTATAGTAATGTATAAAATTATAACCAAATTTATCCTGACTGGATACTTCATAGGTATATTTTAATGTAGGTATATAGTAATGTTGTATAAAATTATAACCAAAAGTTAAATATGTAGATTTTAAGATTAGTATTAAAATAAATTTGATACCAGCTATATTTGATTCTAATGTTCAATAGTATTCTATTTTGTAAAGAAACAGTTTTGAGACAAAAGGAATGTATTTATTTCCCATTTCCACATTATCGATTTTAGCAAAAAAAGGGAATTGTGAGAATTTGAAACTACCTGAGATTAACCCTTGTAGGACCGGGGGGAGGGGGGGGCCTGTCAGGCCCATGGTTTTTAATTTTATTGTTTTTGTATAGAAAACCTTTTTGGAAAATTTATATAAAATTATTTATTGTCAATCTGTAACTGAAGAATTGGTTTCTAGACTTGTTACATTTTTTTTACAAAAATTCCTGTCCATAAGAATAAAAAAAGTCCGTTTGGGCCTCTGAGGCCTAATGGGTAGGTGAAAATCTTCAAAAAGACGCTGCACAATCCGTATTACGCAACAGTGTGAGATTCTTACTCACTAAAAACACCTCCCTTTGTCATGACCAGTTGAAGCAACTGACTAATGACTTTCATTTATAGAAAGAAAAAAAAAATAGTGTTGGAAAACTTAAGTTTCTCTTTGTTCTAAAGTGGCCAAATCATGTGTTCTAGTTCTTTGTAGATGGCGGACATGCCTAGTCACATCAAGGACTGGCTCAATCTCCTGATTAGGATGTATATGCAGTCTATGTAAATGCTTAGAGACATAAACCTTAACCTCATCTATAACAAATTTGATTTTCAGATCCCGGAGCAGGTCTTCATTTCTAACATACCATGGTGCATTTACCATGTTACGTAATACCTTATTTTGAAATGTCTGAATCATTTTCAAATTTGTTTTTTTGGTACATCCCCATAATTGAATACCATATGTCCAGATGGGTTTTAGAATTTGGTTGTATAATCTTATTTTATTATTCAGTGATAGTTCAGAACTACGGCCCATCAACCAGTATAACTTTCTATATTTGGCATTTAGTTCTTCTTTTTTACATGTTCCTTCCACTTCAATTTTGCATCCAGTGTCATACCTAAGTATTTTGCTGTGTTTGCTGTTGGTATGGCATTGCCATTTATCAGTATTTGTGGAGTAATAACCTTTCTGTTTGTATAGGTTACAAGAACGGATTTAGTTTCATTTAACTTAATGCACCATTTTTGAGTCCAGATATAAAGATTATTCATGGCAGTTTGTAAACTATTGGCTGCTTTGGTAACAGAATTATCTGTTGATAAAAGTGCGGTATCATCAGCAAACGTGGCTGTCATTATGTTACTACCCAATGGAATATCAGCCGTATATAGTAGGTAAAGTGTAGGCCCCAGTACACTACCCTGGGGTACTCCAGCAGATATCTTTTTCAAGTCTGAATAGTCTTTATCATATCTAACCCTAAAATATCTCTTCTAAATATGATGAAAGTATTTGATAAAACGGTATTGGTAAATCTCTATAGAGCTTATACTTCAACCCTTCATGCCATACTTTATCAAATGCTTGGGCTACATCCAAGAAAGCAGCCATGCAGATATTCTTTTCTTCTAAAGCATTTTCTATTGTATTAGTGATACGATGAACCTGATCGATTGTAGAATGTCTACTTCGAAAACCAAATTGGTGACCTGGAATCAGTTGCTTTTCATTTATAATCTGTGAAAGTCTTTTTAATAGAAGTCTTTCAAATATTTTTGACATAATTGGCAACAGCAAAATTGGTCGGTAGGATGTGACTTCTGTAGGAGGTTTACCTGGTTTGGGTATTACTATAATTTCAGCTATTTTCCAGTGTTTAGGTACATATTTAATTTTGAAGCATGCATTTATTATAAGCTGCAACTTCAATATAACAATGTCCGGTAGCTCTTTCATTATTTTCCCTGTCACTAGATCATAGCCAGGTGATTTTCTTTCACTTAAATGATGTTTAATTATATCCCTAATTTCTTTAAGTGTTACACATTGAATACTTGTACTGCATGAAATATTGTTAAGGTTTATTAAGATTGGATTTGAGTTTGTATTAAGTGGAGTAAACACTTCTTCTAAATAATCAGCAAATAATTCAGCTTTTTGCTTCGCACTTTTAGCCCAATTACCGTCTCTCATTTTCAAAGGCGGATTTTGAGCAATAGGCCTATTTAGCTTTCTGGCAGCCTTCCACAAAGAATAGTTGGTAGTTTCATCATCTGTTAAGCTATTTAGAAAAATGCTTAAGGATTCGTTTTTAACTTCCTTAATGCGTTTTCTCAACACATTGTTGAGACGATTAACCAATGATTTATCTTCAGGCGACCTAGATTGATGCCATTTTCTTCTAGCTCTTCTTTTAGCAAGAATCATCTCTCTAACATCTTCTGGATAGCTTATTTCTCTATACTTTTTAACATACGATATTGGAGTACTCTCTTCAGCTACATGTTGAATGTCTGCTGTTAACTGTTCAACTTCATTATCAATTTCATCTGGTGTGTCCATTAGAGATTGGAGATTTATAAAATCATAGAGCTTTTCCCTAAAAATTTCTCAATTAGTTAGTTTATTGGTAAGTTTAGGGAGGTTGTTATTTATATTCACCCTTTCACTTAATGTGAGTATCACTGGGGAATGGTCTGAGGATAGATCATCCCCCCCTTTCACAGTAATATGAATCTTTGCTATACCTTTTGAAATGAAGAAATCAATCAAATCAGGGATTTTGTCAGGGTCCGATGGCCAATACGTTGGCGATCCCGATGAGGAGAACACACATCTATAGTCCATAGCTGCTCGATATAGTTCCCTTCCTTTAGTATTTGTTAACTTTGATCCCCAGTGCGTATGCTTAGCATTAAAGTCTCCTCTAATAACGAAGCTATTGCCAAGCATTCCAAATACATTTCTATAGTCATATTGCGATAGCTTTTGTCTCGGTGAGCAATAGATGGCTGATATTTTAACATCCTTATTATTTGCTTTAATATTTATCGTAGTTACTTGCATTTTAAATGTTTCTACTTTTAACTCTTCATAGTGTTGTATTTTGTTTTTAATTAAAATGGCAGAGCCACCTCTAGCTTTATTGTCTGGGTGCAAGGCGTGGTAACATATGTACTGTGGTATTCTTATAAGAGATTGCTTTGAGCAATGAGTTTCCGATATTAAACATATATCAATATCTTCATTATTCAAAAATATTTGAAGTTCAGAAATATGTTTATGGAGTCCATTTGCATTCCATGTAACAATTCTTAGTTCATCATTCATTTCTATTTTTGCCATTCACTGGAGTTTTAGTATGATGGTTACCATTTAAAAATTTTTCAAATGTCAACCTTTTTTCATTATTATGAAAACAAACAATATTTAACATCAATAGTGTATTAATATAACAATTTAAACGATTGAGGTAATTTTTACTTAAATTTGTGTAAGATTGGTACCACTGGTTGACCTTAGTATTTTCCGCTTTTTGCCGCTTGTCATTTCAGTCTGCCAGTGTGTTTGTGTTTGCCAGCATTGTTGAGGTTGTGTCTGTGTTATTATTTACACCGTAATATGAGTAACTTATATGATCATAACAGTGAAATGGACAGAATATTTGATGAGGAGATGGAGCTTAGTTCATGGTCATGGAAGATGCTTCATTTGTGTCGGCACAGCGAGGTCGAAGAAAGTAAAATATGATAAGTTAGGGAAGTCAAAGTCTGTTTGTAATAATTGCAATAAACATATATGTGGAAATCATAGCAAGAACACTGTCACCTGTGAGAAATGCCAAGCGGGTGGAGCCGATTCTGATTAAATATTTGGTTTAAGGAACATTTTTATTGACTAAATAACATTTTTATGTTTTCATTATTTAATCAATATTTTTTATTATATTTCATCAAATATTCATGTAATAGTTTAGTCAATAATATAAATATAAAGTAAATAATGTAAAGTGATGTTTTTTATAAGTTCAATATACATATATTTAATAAAATTAATGTTTTTGTTTTGTGGGCCTGCCAGGCCCCCCCCTGGTTCTTGAAGTAACGGCCTGACCCTTGATCCTACAAGGGTTAAAATAGAAAATTGTTCAAAAAATCGTCCTAGGACGATATACACAAGAATTTTTTTAAATTTCACACGGAAAGTAATTTTTTATCAATTTAAAGTTGTATAAAAAAATTCAGTGCCGAGTACTAAGTTGTGCTTCGTCTTGCAAAGTGATACAATAACGTCACAACTGTAGTTGGTGTTAGGAATCTGAACTTTGGTGAAAATGCACATTGGAATGCGTATAAACTGTAACTTACAACTCCGCACTGAATTTTTTACCCAACTTTAAATTGATAAAAAATAAATCTCTCTAAAATGAACCCCTTCATCAAAGTATATAAAATCAACAATCTCAAAAGATATAATCAATTTCACAAATGGACCTCCCTATAAAATATTACAATTAATAGCCTATAACCTAAAATACAAACTTTAACTAGAAAATAAATTAACTATAATAAACTCAATGAATTTTACCAACATTAAAAACAATAAACAAAAACACTGTATCATTTGACATCTTGAACATGTATTCTAATATACCAATAAACGAAACCATCCATATAATAGAAAACTAATTAATTAACTTTAATACCAACCCAAACGACAAAATGCTTTAGTCCATTCTGAGCCAAAACTATTTCACTTTTAGTAATAAAATTTATAAACAAATACGTTGCTTAGCAATATGATCACCTCTCAAGTATAATATCAGAAATTTATCAATAAAACCTTGATAAAATAATCATAGAAACCATAAAAACATAAGACGGGAACATAAATCGGATACTATATGTTGACGATGGACTATACATCTCCCCATATAAAGCAATAAATAATATTGTGATCCTAATAGAAATTAACAATCTACACCCTAAGTAATAATTCATTATGAAAGAAGAAATAAACTATAAAGTAAACTATTTACAAGAAATAACAATAACAAGAAAGACTTTATTGTTCTTGTATTTATAAAGTAACAATAACAAGAAATTTAAATAACATTAAATACTCAATTTTTAGGAGACCTTCACACTACACAAACCATAAACAAAATACCACATCATTTTAACTATCCTCCACAGCATAAAATGGCTGTTTAAAATTCACTTTTATACAGAAGATTAAAGATGAAAAAAAAGAAAAACAAATATTATATTGAATAGTACAAAAGTTGCAATAAAAAACAATAAATTAGAATTTAAAATATTAAATAAATCAAAACATGAACTACAAACAACAACAAAATGTGCCACATTCACATACACAGGATACAATATAAAAGGAATAACTAAAATATAAAAAATAATAATGCTAACATAACATACAAAAATACAGGAAGCATAATCAATAAAATAAACCAAACTGGAAAACTTATGTCCCACACTTGATAGTAGAATTCATAAAATCAAATCCCCAGACTATAACAAATTATACATTGACGAAACAAAAGAAGAATTAAAAGACAGATATAAAAAACACAGAGCCTACATCAAACCAAACTCTTACAATTCTAACTTAGCCATACACACTATAAAAAATAACCATACATTTTCCACATTAGAAAACATACATTAAATAAAAAAGTACAAAAAGACCTACAATCTAAGAACAACTGGAAATTTATAAACAAAAACATGATATATTATTTAACTTATTAGGCAAAATTAACCCAAAGACAGACTAAAACTAACCCACAGTGCAGTGAAACTGAAAATAAAACAGTAACGTTTTACCACGTGACAATGGAATTCCCAAACACTTGCAAAATTACAAGAATCCGTTAGTCTTAAAATAATTTCCACAATGAGAACACGTAATTAATAGTTCTCGAAAGTCGACTCGTAAATATATCAAGTAAGATTTTTGTTTAGGTATATTAAAGTGTAAATAATACAACCGAATACAAGCAAACAGTTATATATATATTTATATATATATATATATATATATATATATATATATATATATATATATATATATATATATATATATATATATATATATGAAGTTATTATTACTTGTAAATAATTTTTTCCTGCACTATGTGAAATAATTTTACCTTATGTGATAAGGCACCTTTCGATCACTTGACTATTGTCGAATCACTGAATTAATTTTCTCTATTTTTCTGGTTTGGATGTTTGGTCCGTGATGTTGGTATTTGTTGACGTCATACATGTTTCTTCTTGAGTGGCGTGTATAATGTTTTTAAATAGTACGTCGTCTGCATATGTTGTTTGTAGGTTCATTAAATTGTTGTTTAAGTTTTTACAAATGTGGTATTTTTCTAGTGAATTTAGTTCTATAGGGTTATTATTTATTTCAAGTATGGTTAGGTTATTTTCGTAGTTTGTTATTTCATGTTTATGTGATATTAGGTGTGCTGCAATATTTAATTCTTTTGTATTTTTATTTTTGAATGCTCTGTAATGTTCCTCAAATTATTATTTTAAATGATCTGGTAGTTTTTCCTATGTAAAATGCGTTGCAGTCGTTACATGTAATTTTGTAAAATCCTGATAGGTTATGTTTTTCTGTATTTCTTTTGTTATTGTGTTACTAAGATATTTTATTATTTTGTTGTTTGGTTTGTATGTTGGAGTGTAGTATTTTATGTTGTATATATTTGTTATTTTTTCTATTTTGTTATTGGAGTATTTACACTTTAGGTAGATTTTTATTTTATTATTTTTGTGTTCAGGTTGTAGTGTTGTGTTGAGGTTAGGTTTTTTTGTAAATTTATTGTATGGTTTTTATAAGGTGTTGAATCCTTTTTCTATTGCTATTTTCTAATGTTACCTAATTCTTCTTTTAATTTTTGTTTGTTATCTTGTTTGTATTTTAATGCTTTATTTATCATGTTACTGTAAGTGTTAATTTTGTGTGTTCAGGGGTGGTTAGATTTGTAGTGTATTGTAGTTTTGTTGGAAGTTGGTTTTCTGTGTACTGTAATTTCTATTTTATTATTGTTTATATTTAATGTAATGTCAAGATAGTTAATTGTTCTGTTTGTTTCTGATTGGAAGGTGAATTGTATGTTTTCGTTGTATGTATTTAAGTTGTTTAGTATTGTGATGTGTTCGTTGTGAATGGTAGGTTGGTATATTACAAGTATATCATCTATGTATCTTGTCCACACCAAAATATTATGTGTGTTTAGTATAGGTTCAATTATTATTTGTTCAAAGTGTTGTAGATATATTTCTGACATGACTGATGATAAGGGGAGTCCAGTTGTTTGTTTATAGTATTTATTGTTAAATTGGAAGTAATTTTGGTTACATATGTGTTTGATTAGTGTAGTAGGGAACTTATTTTATCCTGAGATCAATATTGCATTTACAGGTAGTTCATATAATTCGTTTTACTAACTCTAATATTTGCCGATAGGCATCAAGACTCTTATTTGACTATTAATTTTTTTAACAATTCTACATTTACTTTCTTTAGCTATCTAAGGGTGTGTATAAGTTACTGCACTTGGTTTGATAAATTTTATATTTCAATTAACTATGACTTTTTAAGGAATTTCTAAAGTTTAAAAGATTCTCAATGTTTGTTACTTAAAGAGTTGACTTTAAGTTAAAAATAAATGTATTACTTATTACTTGCGTGGTTCCTTGTTTCACTTCACTTGCCACAAATTAACTTATTAATATTTTCCTATCAATTTCACTTTTCTTAATTTCTTGAAATGCTTCTATCCCTTAACTGACTCTATTAATCACTCCCTTATTTTAATCTCACTTGTTACCCTTTAATCTCCCTCTTTATACTTCACTTTCTATTTAATAATCTCCCTCTATTAATCTCCTTTACTTTAAATTTCCACATTACTTTGTTTGAATTTTATTTTTCTTACTAAAACTGAACATTACTTCTCCCTCGAGTCCTGCATTATGACTCCTCGAGTCGTACCACTTGATCCTTCGAGTACTGAAAATTGACTGTCTTTTCTAAACATACTCTTGGATCGTATCCATTTGTGTTTCATCCCCTCTTCAAATTTGATTGGCTCCCCCATGGCGCTCAAACTGTGGCCAGCCTATGAAATTTTGACACTTCCCTCACCTTCCCTTGGGCTTCCTGGGAATTTGTTGAACTTTCCCACAGGTGCATGTTTTTTTCTGTATTCTCAGGGATTCCTAGTCATAAATCTCCCTGGTCCGTGGATGTCTAGGTAAAGCTTCTCTCCCATGAACGAGGCACGTCTTGGTTTACTTACAATGAACCCCTTTCAAATTATTTTTATTTATGACTTGCAGGTGTGTGTGCAGTAACTTATTTCTGCCGATAGATCTGACAATAGACTAGCGCTAGCTAGGTATATCCCACAAGTTCAAATATTTTCTAACAGTTTTCTTAACTTAATGAATTTCGTTATAATATATATATATATATATATATATATATATATATATATATATATATATGATGTCTATCTGTTGACAAATAATTTGTAGTGCTTCCAGGAACATGCTTTATCTTAAGTCTAAAACAATTCTCAGAAGTTCAAATTTACATGCTAATTAAATCATATTCTATTACTAACTACTAACGTTAAATACCATAGTGGTAAATATAATAGAAATTAATTTTTTTTTTTTTGCTTTAGACAAAAACACAATGACTGATGAGGAAACAAAATGCACCAAAATTTACAGCAATTAGTAGTACAGCATGCTAATACTGTATACCCCTTCTCCAATAATTGTTAACCTCACACTGAAAAAATAATTTTTGAGAAAATATTTATTCTCTTCAAAATTAAAGTCTACATAAAATGTTTTTTGTTCCGAGGTTGGCCTATTTTGTCAGATAATTTAAAAAGTACTATTGCTTCAAGTCTGGGACGTGTTTTATTCAATTTAATTCATATTGCATAAAATCCTTTCAATTTTTTATCCAAAAAATTTGAGTATGGTTTCATTGTAACGGAGAATGAAATCTTGGAAACAAATTTTTCCAGCTGTAACTAGGGTAAGTGTTTCCACACCTGTTACATTCCAAAAAGCTATTCATTTGTGAAAGTGTAACATCACCTGCTATATGCATTTTTTTAATAATTCTACCTGAAGAATAAGTCATAAAAGTTCCTGGGACACCCTCTACATGTCAGAGGTTCCCAAACCACGCCCCCTCCTCTTGAGATGAAAGTCTCTACACTATAGATAAATGGTAAGGACATATGAAAAAGAAACAAATATTATATATATTGAAAACAATTGATTTATTTATACATACTTTCACAAGAAACACGATATAAGATTTCAAATTTTAATTCTAGAGGTGAATTTTAACTGATAAGGGGAAAATCTTCTAGTGAGATGGATGAGCTTGCATTTTTTTCACTAGCATGCCTATTAGAGGTTGTGTTTTATTAAGGGTCCAACGTAAGGCATTAGCTTGCATAGTCATTTATATTTCTTTTTTAAATGCACGCATACATTTCATTTAAATTGTTTAAACATCATAGTCAATAAAATTACTTGAGTAAAAAAAATCTAAAGTGTAAATTTAGTTTTAAATTTTAATCAAGTAAATTTTACCTAAATGTTGCGAACCCGTGCTCTATATGTATTTGTTATTTATGTTTTTTATTGATTTCATGCTTTTCACACATCTTGGTTGACAATGGTGACAAAATTAAGTTTTTTTGACAGACAAAGTTTACTTTGTAAACCCTTTGTTTATAAATGGGTGATATTTAGTTACATTTTCACTGGCACAGGCAGAACTTAATCAATTTTCATATTCTCATCAACATTTTGATTAATTTATTTTTAAACTATTTATGAAAAATGAAGTCAAAGTCTTACTCATAAATTTTATCCTTGAAAAAGAATGATATTAAATTATTCATCTTAAATGAATCTAGCAATAATTGAATACTTGTATACAGGTATATAAAAATTAGTAAATTTTACTTGGTATAAAAATCTATAATTACAAAATCACATGATTAATTTCTTTCAACATATGCCTTAGATACTGATCATGAAGTGACACATTCTGCCTCCAGAACAGTAACAAGTAAGACGTCATCATGTCTTGTAATTAAGCAAGAAATAGTTACTCCTGAAGTACAGTCTTGTACTGAATCAGTTGATATAATGGTTGACAATATAAAGGCTGAAAATAATACAGATGCTGACAAAACCAATACACCAAGAGTTGTGAAAAAAGCGCACAGAAGAATATCTGAAATAATCTCAACTCCTGGCAGTTCTCAATATAATACAGAAGAAATATTAAAGTAAGACAATTTTAAATAACATATAATTTTATTAAAACTTGATATTTTTATAAATACGCATTTATTTATAACAATATTATTTCATGGCAATGTATCCCAGAATATCTTGAAATGTATGTATAAAAATGTATTTCCTAATCTGGGGGTTAAGTGTTATTAAAACACTTTGTATGTTTTTGATAACTGAGAAATTAACATTTAGAGTTTAAATTCTTTTACTAAAAATAATGTTTCTTCATTTTCTTATAATTTTTATTTTAAGTGATGAGTGCTTAATTTGTTTTATTTGAATTCAGTTACGAACCCTCATGAATTTAAAACATTTTAGGAGAAATTTGTTATTTCATCATTTTCAAGGAGAAAGAGGGATAATTCTCTATTAGTATTTCATCTGCAATTTAATTACATTTAGAACATTTAGTACACTTACAGGCAAGTTTGTAAATATTTACAAGTGTTTAGTGAAAACTAGTAGCTCACGTGAAGATGGAATCAACTAATATAAAATATTTATTTTGTATTGAAATCATCCGAATAAGAATTTGAATGCCACATGCTAGTGTTAATCAGTCAGTTAATGAAAGTTCTTCAGTAGAGAGTTTTATCTTTACCAGTGTCATAGGTAAATTCAGTTTCTAATGAAGACATTGACTATGTATTAGCTGGCCATGGTACTCAGGAGCTATGTTGAATTTCTTATATAAAAGTAAATGATGTAACAAACAGTAATAATAATCCAACTTATTAGTTCTATATTTCTCATGCTACTTCAATCAATAGTTGTATTAAGGGAACAAATCATCATGAACTTGATGCTGTTTCAAACCTATTCTTACTTCAGTAACAAATCAATAAATGAAAAGATTTGTCTCCCAAATCTTTTTAGTTTTGGCTTGCATGATATTTCGGAAAGTTTACCTTCCGATACCATGTTATCAACACTGGTTATTGAATACACCATATACTCTGATGATTTCACTGTTTAAGCAAATAATATTAATTTCAAAGTAGAAAAGCCAGAGTGAAAGAGGCTTTATTGATTCCAATTTGTGATCCAATCAGAAAGCATTTTTTTACATGCTGTAACAAATCAGCTACATACATTGTGAATCTGTTCATCAGTAATACACTGTTAAAGTTTAATGAATTTCTAACATTTTATTTTAGAAAAAAAAGCTACTATAGAAGTACTACATTGTGGATAAATATTACAGCTGCTGAGGGTGGAAGAACCACATTGTGGATAAATGGTACAGCAGCTGAGGGTGGAAGAACCACATTGTGGATAAATATTACAGCTGCTGAGGGTGGAAGAACCACATTGTGGATAAATATTACAGCTGCTGAGGGTGGAAGAACCACATTGTGGATAAATATTACAGCTGCTGAGGGTGGAAGAACCACATTGTGGATAAATATTACAGCTGCTGAGGGTGGAAGAACCACATTGTGGATAAATATTACAGCTGCTGAGGGTGGAAGAACCACATTGTGGATAAATATTACAGCTGCTGAGGGTGGAAGAACCACATTGTGGATAAATATTACAGCTGCTGAGGGTGGAAGAACCACATTGTGGATAAATGGTACAGCAGCTGAGGGTGATGGCTTGTAATGGATGTTGAAGGGATACAGCAACCTTTGAACTTTCTATATTACTTATGAGCGTCAAGTAACCTACTGCTTGTAAGTATGGTGAGATCAAGCAGACCCACATTAGACAATTGTAGATGATCCGATCAGTACCTCTCATAGAATGTCTGAATTGCTAGAAAATGATGATAGACGCCATTAAAATTGAGTTGGCTAAGGGCCAAGATACTTACAATAGACAGGGCTCTTGTTCACTGCTTGTCTTGAAATGTTGATCAGTTTTGCATTCTGTATGGTTCAATGTCTGCTGTTGGTACTGAGACAGGCATCTTCTTATGACTATTCATATCACACCACGACATAAGGAACACTACAAAACTGAAAATCAGAACAGCTTTCAGTAGCGAAATATAATGGCTGATGAGGTAGACAAATCGATTGAACACAGTGGTGGAGAAATAGTGAAACTGGACAACATTTGTTCTCCCTGCAAAATATTTTTCAAGATCATAGAATATATAATAAAATGCAACAAACAGGAACACTCATAGTGAGGACCAGAACAGGTCGTTATACATTCATATCTAGCGAGGTTCAGTTTGTCTGAATCTGCCTAAGTTTTAGGGAAGAAGATGATACTACCAAACACATTTTACTACTGTACAAGAGATCCCATTACTTGTAAGCGATGCATTGAGGGAAGAAAAAGCTCTGTTGACACCGAGCCATTAGTGACTCGTAAACTAGAAGCTTGTATGAAGGAGCAAGATTTACATCATCCAATAAGATGTAATGAGATTTTAAACTCTTCCGGAATTGAAGTAATTTATTAGAATTTCACTACACATGGCCTTATATTGAATCCAGGATTATTTAATAACGAATTATTTATTTAACATTAGTGTCTCAAGTTGCATTGCTCAGAGTCAGAGGCAGATTTTTAAATATTATAGGGTGTCTTCATTTTTCTGATAACTTTAAGCAAACTGTTAATCATTACTTATTACACTTTTGCTATTACTTGCGACTGGACTTTTTGTTAACTAAAGGTTGTTAAATTGTCAACTTACACTTGGAGGAAACGTTTCATCCAAGTGTAAGTTAACAATTCAACAACCTTTAGTTAACAAAAAGTCTGGTTGCAAGTAATAGGAAAAGTGTAAAAAGTAATTAACAACCAGCTCGTCATGAACAGCAACAAGATTTCAATATGTTAATCATTTGTACAGGGTTTAGTCATTAATTGACCGCTTCAAAAAGATACTGGTAGTTAACTTATCTTGTCTTAGCAGAGAACTATCCCTGGCTGAAGGCATGGTATTATGGCACGGCAGATGTCTGTTTTATTGGTATATAAAACAAAACCAACATCATTTTGTCTCCATACTCAATTTCAGAGACAAGTTGCGTCATCAGAAAAAATGTAGAGAATGCTATGAGAGGTGTATAGAAAATATTTATACTTGTGTGCTTAGTGTTCTAGACAGGCAGAATTGTGTCATCTTGTTTGTTTGAATAAGTTTCACTTGAAAGTATACAAAGATTTTCTTTCAGAAATTATTTTAACACATACGTGTGAGATACATAGTTTTTAAGTACATTAGAGTCTCGGAAATCCGAGTCCCGATTTTCTGAGCTTTTGTTAATTCGATGTTATCTATTTGAAAGAAAATGAGTCGGGCGTCCAAGAAATGGTTATATCCATAAAGAAAATGAATCGGGCGTTCAAGAAATGTTTATATCAATACAGTATTTTTCTTCCTCCCCATTCTGTTCACTAGTGTTCTACAGATTGGTGTATTACCCCAACTTCATCAGTTGTGTTTGAATCCCCTTATCAGTTATGTTTAAAAGTCTGACAGAATGTTAATGGATCATAAATACCTTTCTTTATTTACACTGTAACTTTCGTCAGTCGATAAATATCTCTTAGAAAGCACGAATGTCTAGTCTTCTGTGTGACATATCAGAAAATAAAGAAAACAAATCCCCTCTTGAAGAAAACAAATCAATCAAACAATGACGACACTCAAGATTAGCTGGAATGGTCTTTATTCCCGCTATTAATAAATCCAGATCGGGCTGTCACCACATTGATCCGGGTATGATGGGTTTTGCTGTATAGAGTTCACTAGAAGCCCTATTTTTTCTAATGCACAGGAACTTATTTCTGTGTAATCCAAGGAGTCTCGGTCCCATTCACCTCGAATTATCGAGACTCTACTGTTATTTTTTAACTAATATACTTTTACTGTGAATATCTTTAACCTTTAACATAAATACATGCTAAAATGTTTTAAATAATATAAATGTACTACATTAAACACATTTTTAATCATACAGTAAAGCACAATTTTCTTAATAATTTTCTAAATTATAGTCAAGCCATGGAGAATTTAGAGGTTAAAACAGAAAAGAAAAGACCTTTGTTTGAAGGGATTTGTTTAAGTGTTCCCTCAAAGAAATCCCACAGAATGATTACACGGCTGGATGAAATCTCAAATACTCCTAAAATTGGCTTAAGATCTCGTTCAGTTATTAAAAGTGGAATTAAAATGGAAAATTATAAACGACAAGGATCTCCTACTATAAACGACCAACAGGCAAAATACATGGGTATGGCCGAAAGAATAATGCATTTTGAGAGGGATACACCACCTCGGTTTCATTCAAAACGAAAATCAGGTAAATACTTGTAAATTAGTACAATTTCCTAATTTTAGATCAGCAGTGGTTAATTACTAATATAAATTTAATGTGGAAAATAAACTTTAATGTGTGAAATAAATTTCACTTAACCCTTTTGATCCTGGGACGTTTTGCATGGGTATCTGCTCCAGTCCAGGACATGATTTATTGAAAATGTAGTGCGTTGACAAAACTTTCACCAAATTTTTATTTATCAATGGATATTCATGATTATTTTTTAAAATTAACTTCTCTAACGCTCTACTATAACATACACTTACTTAAAACTATAATAAAAATGTACAAAAAAAAAATTATAAGAAAAATGTTACTAAAAATATTTTTCCAAACTTTTATATAGAGTATATAAAAGTAAAAATCAGTTCCTAAATAAAAGCATCTTGTCTTTGTGCACATAAAAATGAGTTTTTACAAATTTTTGCTTAGTTACATCCACAAACAATGAAGATATAGGTTTATAACTAAAAATTGCACATTTAGTTCCACAGCACAACATTGCAAGAAACACATGAAAATATATAAAAGTAAAAGTAATTAATTAAGTCACTAGTAATATTACAAAATAAACACCAATAGTTCTATTTTAACTTTAATCAAAATCTGTTGTTGTCTTACTGTCACAAAAAATGGTTTTTATATTTTATACTCTAACATTTACATACACTAACACCACCTCTACAAAATCGATAAACTTGTGAATAACAAACAGACCACTAACTCACTACTTACAACAATGATAGCTGACTCAGCACTTGGCTCCGTGCAGTAACAGTCATCAAGTTTGAACTAAAACAGAGTTGCTAAATTAAACTAGAAAAGCCTTTAAGTATTATATTTTTGTAAATGAGCTCATTATAAATACTTTAATATAGACAAGAATTTTTTTTCTGATTATTTTATATTTTAAAAAAAATATTTTGTGAACGTCCGAAAAATCGAAAGTTGAGATCAAAAGGGTTAATTTAATGAAAAAAATTACTAATTCTAAAATATATATTTAGTTTTGTAGAGTTGGTATTAGTTAAAAACACTTGTAGTTGCAAAAAAACCATGATTAGTGACCAATAACAACATTAGAAAATCACAGGCTAGTAATGTTTATTATTTATAGGAATATTCATAATGAAGTAATGTTTTTGAAATTAATAAGTTAAAAATATAGTCTTAATGACGTTGATTTAAAAAAAAAAAATTATAATTACTCGTTTTAATGTGTAGAACATGAATATCAACTTTTTTTCCGCAGAAAATACGGAATGTTACTTTTTTTCACATTTTAAATGTTAGGTTGTAATGGCATGTATAGCATAAACGAGTCTTAACGATATTCTTTAAAAAAAATTTTTTAATTACTCATTTCAATGTGTAAAACACTAGCATTAACTTTTTTCTGTGTAAAATACGAAAAGTTAATTTTTGTGCAAATGTTTAATGTTATTTTGTAATAGCATGTATAGCGTGAACCGGTAGTGCAGTAGCTACAGCGCTCTGCGCTACCTCAAAGTTAGTTTATTTTAATACTAAATTTAAAATCTAAATATTTAACTTTTGGTTATAATTTTATACATTACTACATATCTACATTGAAATATACCTATGAAGTATCCAGTCAGGGAATTTGGTTATACTTTTATTCAACTTTACTATCTACTTATGAAGTATCCAGTCAGGATAGATTTGGTTATGAGTTAATTCAATATTGCTATGTACCTATATTAAAGTATACCTACGAAGTATCCAGGCAGGATAGGTTTGGTTGTAATTTTCTGCATCGGCAATAAGTTTAAATATTTACCAAAATTACAACCAAATCCATCCTGACTGGATACTTCGTAGGTATATTTTATTATAGGTATATAGTAATGTTGTATAAAATTACAACTAAATCTAGACGGAGTGCAGTGCGCTGTAGTTACTGCGAGCCTAGTTCACGCTATTGGCCTACATGACTTTACACCTTTAAAATGTGAAAAAAAATAACTTTCCGTATTTCCCGCAGAAAAAAAGTTGATATTCGTGTTCTACAAATTAAAACAAGTAATGTAAAAACAAAACAAATTTTAAAAACCAACGTCATTAAGACTATATTTTTACCATTAATAAAATATACATTATATCATACTAACTACCTTATTCTCATAAAATTTATTCTAAAGTGATTTGGCTCAAATTACAATTTACATAATATTACTAAAGTCATTGTAGTTGGGTAATTAATTGCAAAAAAATCTTTTAATTTATTTTTTTTAAATTGCTAAGACAGACAAAAGTTGAATACATAAAATTTGAATTTATAAGGTTTAAAAACCAAAAGAATTTTAAGTTTGAAACCCTAATTTAAATTTACAAATATAAAATATCCCGGAGGAATGTTATTTGACTTATCAGTTTTGAAGATCCATAGCTATGATTTTGTCTTGAAGAGTGGATTCTTCACGTCTCTCCAGGATCTCTTTAATATTTTACCTTCTTTGAGCTGTTGTCTTCGGAAATATTCTTCTGAGTCCTGATTTATTATTTCCTAATTTTTCAATATTCTCCTCTGTTTACGTGTTTCGGAGTAACTCCATTTTCAAAACTTCAATTGTTCAAGAGAAACTTTAGGAATGGCAGAAAACTACCCACACATATAGGCCTTTTTGGAATTATTCTGCTCAAACCATTTAACTTTTTACATTCAAATTGGTATTAAAATATGGTACACTTAATTACTGTTGGTACTAGTAACCAGTCAGTACTGTCAACAGGCAACCCTTTTTAATAAAAAGTGATCATAATTAAAATAATATAAGAAATTAGCATCTTCAAACATAAGCTTTACAACAATCAAAAATTAAAAATCTTATATTTAAATAACACTGAAAAACTATTGTTTTGAATATAACTTAACCAGTATAATTGTTTGCATAAACTTTGAATATTTTTTTTTAATTATAAAATTATAAATATTAAACTGGATTTATGAAAATGAAACTTTTTAATTCATTTTCTCTACAAACTTATAATTCATTATAAATATGCATTTAAAATTACAGTAAACTCCAGATTATCCGTGGAATAGGGTGGACTGGCAACGCCGGATAACGAATTCCCCGGATAATCCGCTATGAACAAAGAATACGCAAAATGATCGTGAATCGATTATTATACCATAAGTTACACAAATAATGACCCCGGCTAATGCAATTCACAAATAATCTTCAGAGGACAAAATAAATACAGAAAATAATTTAAAATGTCGATGTTTTTGACGGATTATAACATGTTCATTTATATGTCTAACTATTTACAATACGTACATAAGTATATGTCAAAAGTAAGTATGTATGTACATATGTAATTTCCTTTACACATAATACTTCACTTTTTAACAAAAAAATCTTTCACTTTCGTCTGTTTTTTTGTGAGCATTGATTTAGCTTTAATGTACGATCTAAGTTTCTTGAGAATCATTTTGTCGCACAGTGTCTACTTGTGCCAAGTGTGTCACGAAGCCATAAAAATCGATAATGTATATGGCAGACATAGATAATGCATATGTCACGTCCTAGACTATTTATAGCCGAGATTAGTTGACATTTGTTTACAATCTTATGATACACATTAAGTTTTCAGGCGTCCAAGCATTTTGTCATTGTCTCTTATATACAGTAGTCTGCTCGCCCCTTTTATTTCGCTGGCCCGCGTCGGGATGCTTCCCTTTCAATGTAAAAATTAGTACGTACATATTTACATATCTATTCCCTTCGTCTTAATTTCTATTAAGCCTTATATGTATTTACGTTGTAATTCACCATTTGGAAATTTAAACACAAGAATCTGATTGGAATAAAAATTGGATATTTGTAAAACAATGGCAGACCCCGGATAATCCGCAAACCGGTGGGAGTTTACTGTATTTTATATAGTTATGTAGTTAGTAATCTTCTGTAGTATAAATTCAAAAAAATTGTAATGATTATAAAATAATTTTATTTTTATATTTTAAAAAAAGTAAAACAAACATTTTATTTTACAAAAGTAAAAAAAAACTATACAAATTGTAAATATTTATAAATGTAATTTACAGTCATAATTGTAAATTCCAACATAAGAATGTTCACTGTATGCACCAAAATAAACAGTACTGATAAGCTGTGCCGACTTTTGATTGTTGCCGCATATTTTTGTTGATGTATTCCTTTTGATTTTAGTTTTAGCTGACATGGTGCTAATTACTACAGAGAAAACCTTTATTATAGAGCGTTATTTTCACTCATTTGGAATTGGATGTGCAAGTGGGCCAAGTTTGTTACACTTTGAATTATGTTTTCAGGAACAATTTGTCAAAACGTGCCTAGTAATGCTGTGATTATTAGTGTTGTTTAAAACTTTTGATGATCAGGTAGTGTTTTGACCCAGCGGAAGGGCTTTTCAGCTACTGTCTCTACAAATGAAAACCACGGAAGTGTGTTGCAAGTGATACAGTTACTGAAAAGAACCCTAAACCCCGGTACATGGCGCTGTCAAACCCGTTGCAGCCGCATTGCTATTCTGTTCTGACACAAAACTTGATGCCCTTTACTTGCCTTTGAATGAACAAGTGCACTGGCTATGAAAAAAATGGACGACAAACATCTAATTGAATTTGTTTGTAAACACGAGTTTTTGTACAATTTATGTTTTCATTTACAACACCTAACATAAGTTACTTCATAATTCACATCACCGCAAAATAAAATTTCCCCTCTCCTTTAAAATAAATATGTTTCCTCAAATTGTATTTAAATCAGCTTTTATAACTGATGCTCAAAATACTTTCAAAACATAATCCTGGATGAAGCCCCGGCTCTTTCTCGCAGGTTTTACAGCAGTGGACAGTTTCTCTTCTCCCTCCACACATTTTTCCAAACTGAAATCATGATCACTAATTAAATCACATTCAAAATAATCTTTATTAGTCATTCTGCTTTGATTCACCATTTTCACTACTTTGATTACTAGAAACAGTTGTCATAGAAATTAAGATTTGCATCGTACTTGGTTGAAACAAATTTCATGTGGTTTGCTTTATACCCAAAAGATAGCATGCTATAGAGAAACTAAAAATATTGGTCCAATGGTACCCGGCATGTCAGCTGTAGACTATTGAAATCGACACCGACTTTGGTTCGACAGACGAGGTTCAGGCAATATGTAGACTGTCAACCGGGCAAAAAGGGTTAATTTATTTTAATTTCTTCAAGGTCAAAATAAGTCTGAGCTTAGCTTTTGGGTTTAATACAATAAAAACATTTTAGTCAGACTAGGTTGTTATTAGCATTTTATTTGTATTTAAAAATATATGTTTAACTATGCAATAACAAATGACATGTTACTGATGTGTTTTTAATCATTTAGATAAATTTCAAAAGAAGCGCAAGTCCTTTATGCGCTCTCGCATCACAATTGCGCATACGCCTAATCTGGCCTCATTACATCGCAATCGTCCAATAGAAGTACCGTCACAGCAAGAGAAGGAAGAACTGGAGCTTGAAGAAATGAAAAAGTATTTTATTGAAAATTATATTTTAAATTGCTTATTTACTTATGTATTTAGGATTTGAGACCTTTGACAATCTCTAAACCAGTAAATTTTACAATTAGTTTTTGGTTGTAGACTAACTCATTTTGTAATTTTAAAGTGATCATTATTACTTCCAAAGGATAGGAAGTGATTGTGAATATAAGATTAAGGTAAGAACATAAAACCTCCTAGTAGAGACCATAGCATCTCATGTGTATCAATTCCTCCTTGTAAAAAGAATTATAAGTAATGGCAACTGGGATTAATTAGGAGTAAATTAAGATATGTTTCCCTAGTACTGGGATTATGTGAATAAAAAGATTAGTATTATCAAAGGAAATTAGTCACTATAATAATCCTATTGCCATAACTGTATAAAACAACTGTGGCGTAATGTTTAATTTAAATAAATAAAACCTTTATACCACAAATGACTTTTTCTTATACTTGAAATAAATTACAAATGGCAGTCTCAGGTTGTCGAATGTAAAGGATGTGCGACTATCTGGCAATCAGGATTTTATTACCTGAAAAAACTGCATTCCACATCCACTGGAAGTGATTGGGCCATATTTCAAGTGGGGAGGGTCATTCAATTCTACATTCCATCAATGGAGTTGTTTTACCACACAGTACTGTAATTTGACAGAAAGTTTTATAATCTTATTTTATAAAGTTTACTTGCAGTAGCTGTCCCAATTCCACTGCGACAATTGTTAACACCATTCTCTGCCTGTTGCATTAATGAAATGGTATCTGCCATTGGTGTAGCCGTTTTCTCAAGTGCTACAAAAATTGATGATGAGAGCACAGCCTCAGTAGTCAAGCCGAGAGTTGGTGGCTGTACTAGTGCAGTACCTAGATCAGCTTTGTCAAATAAATATTTGCTAGCACTTACCTCTGGAACACTGAGAAGCATGCCAACTCTTGAAGGAGTGTCAATAAATTCATGAACAATGTAGACTAATTTGGGAGTATAGTAATGTTACTCAGAATGTAGTGTAATTTTTTTACCAACATTTTAAATTGAGGGTGTTTTCAAAACAACTTAAAAAGGGGGCTGCAAAATCTAAAATGTTGGGAACTATTTGTTTAGAGGTATCCATTATTTACAAAGTTCAAAAAATAAGACTTCAAATTGTCTGTAATATTAGTACAAGACAACATATTGGGGGCTGATGTATCGAATCCAATGCACGAAGAGCATATGCATTGGTCCCAATGCAAAGGTTAATAACAAAAGTAACTTTCAGTATAAGCTTGGTTCCCAATTTGTATAGCTTGTATTTATTGTCAGTTTGTAGTGTAACATTTCCGCTTTATCTCATTGTTTTTTGCTATAGTTATTTATGCAAATTCTAAAAGCCTTTCTATTTTTGTGTTATTTAAACAAAATTGATTTTTCCTTACATATTTTTGTGATTTGTTTACAAAAGTAAAATAACAGAAACAAAATCATGTATTCAACTGTAAATTTTATTTTCTCTATGTAGTAAAATCTCGTTTCTGATAAGCTATACATGGGTGACTAGAGCCAGATGCTATTGCTTCATCAATGCTTTATAATGTCATCAGTGGCAATCATTACAGATAGAAACTGTTTATTCATTGTTTTTTTGGATTATTGTTGATAATATTAGTTACTACTAATAACAACTAATCTATAAATATTGTAACCCAACCACTGAGAATAGAACACATTTTATTCATGCTGCATTCAACATGTTAGTGAAGTTTCAGTCCTTTACTGAAGTTCAAAGTGATTTATTATAAAATATCACATGGAAAATTTGTAAGTTTAATTAGACACATAAATTTTAAGTTTTTAAATAGTCTGAGAGTTGACGTTGCGCATTTCTTTTAACATTGTAAGAGTTCTTGTTTGCAAATCTCAAAGTGAATTGAAGGTTGATTAAAAAAGAGCGCTGGTTTTAATATATCAAATTAAGAGAAAAATATATTTTAATGTAAAACTAAAATTAAATACATCAACAAGATCATCTAACCTTAAAATTTCATATATGAAAAATGATGTCATGCATGTGTCCTCTACTGCGCTGGCACACAACAACTTGTCCATGAAATTCACTATGACAAGTTTCCACTTCCACTTTGCCAATAACCTGTCGAATATTCTTCAAGTCATTGATGTTTTGTGGTTTATTGCCATACACCAATTACTTCAGGTGACCCCAAAGTTGAAAATCATAACACGTCAAGTCACACAACCTTGGTGGTCATTGATAGTCGGAAATGACAAGATCCTGGAACCGTTTACGAAGCAACACAATTGTTTGTGGGCAGCAGGCATGTGGCTCCATCTTATTGAAACCACTACTCGTCAATGTCCATTCCATCCAAATGAGGCCTCAGAAACTCCCTAATCATCGTACGGTACGGTCTCCATTTACTGTCACGGCTTGTCTTCCTTGATTTTCAAAAAAAAAATAAGGGCCAATGACATCACCCAACCAAAAGCTGCACAAAACTGTCACTCGCTGTTTGGCAACCCCAATGAGTTTAAAGGGGAATCACGTAAGTTAATAACAACTCTATTTTTGCTAATACATTATTTCTTGCATTAGTATCAACAATCTGTGTTGTTTGTTCCTTATGGGAATCTAGTGAAATGGCTTCGAAAGGGAAAAATACTTTGGTTACATTACAAGACAAACTTGTTAAAACTCTTGAACAATGGTGAAAGTGTGTCCAAATTGATCGTTGAGTTTGGAGTGAAGAATTCTACGATCCCCGACGAAGAAATATCGGTCAAAATAGAACAGATTTATATTTCTTCAGCAAATTAGTGTACTGAATTCTATCAAACAGCAAAAGCCACACCACTGGAGAAGCTTGACAGTACTCTGTTTGGTTGTCTCAAAAAAAGAGAAAAATGTATCTCGATTAGTGGACCCTTGATTTAAGAACAGGCTTCACAATTAAATCAATTAATAAACAAAGACATGTCTTTTTCTGCTAGCATAGGCTACCTTGATCGTTTTTAAACCATCATGGCATGTGTTAGTTAGGTGTTACTGGGGAACGGTTATTGTCTAATGAGACTGTTGCAACTGAAATTTTAAATACGTTTCCTGACCTGATTAATGTAGAAAACTATTCACCGCAGCAAATATATAATGTTGATGAGACTGGCTTTAACTTCAAGGCATTAGAAATGTGGCTGCTAAAGAAAAAAAATACACCCTGTTTGAAAACAAGCAAGGTTAGATTAACGGTTTTACCCTGTATGAATGCTGCAGAAAATCATAAACTCCTTCTTATGGTTATTAGTAGCAAAACCAAGGGTATTAAAGAACCTAAATGTAATTGCCTTACCTGTCACCTAAAAAAACTCCAACAATGCTTTTCAAGTCAATGCTTTGAAGTCAATCGATTTTGTAAAACAAATGGGTTATCAATTTGTGCCTTTCTTTTTGTAGACAATGATATTTCACACCCCTCACATAATGAGTTAATCTGGGGAATATTAAGGGCCATTTTCCTACCATCCAACGTGACCCCTTTCATCCAGCCTATGGATCAACAGGTACTGCAGAATCTTGAGCTTTTGTACAGGAAAAAGTTATTAAGACAAATACTGGAACATAAAGACGAAACTCATTGACTCAAAACCTCACCTCAAGATGATAAATATTAAAAATGTAATTTATTGGGTAGCAGAATCTACAAATGAACACTTGTAAGGCCAAGCCTAATTGTTGAAGAGAATTCAATACAACATTGTGAGCTGTTACAACGTACTCGACTCTGATGACGCAAATGATGTGAATGAGTGGTTACAAGCTGAAGACAACGATCATGAAATTTTAAAAAATGCATCAGATTGTTGAAATGGTTTTGAAAGAACCGGACATCTCAGGCGAGATTAAAAGTGAAGGAGATGGCGTTAGCGAGCAGAAGGTATCCCACTCTGACGCTGAGGCAACCTATGATAAAGCAACACACTACATAGAACAATAGTCCACCTCAACCCCAGAGGATCTGATGCATAGGCGTATTTTCGCTACAATAGAGAGGTCTCCTTCTCTTTAATAAAAAAATGTAACAGACCTTTTTAAACCTATATAGTTTAGAACTACATAATAACATTGTTCTGTTTTGTTCACTACACTGTCTAACTTTGAAGCGTAATGTAATTTCAGGTACATAATACACTTCTTTACTGTTCTTTTTTTTTTATTCTTATAAATAACCTAAGTTCTGTTTCGGATTATTTAGACCCCACTATGATTAATCATCCCTTCAGATTTTGTATTCTCTCTCTAGGCATTTGCAACATTTGACAGAGCCTAATCTCTCTGCCCAATTACTAATCTATTTACTAATCTTATTCTAGGCCCAATTGACTGGAAAGTAAGATAGTATATCTAGTTGAAGATCTAATAACCGCTTTTTATCCAAGCAGTGATGTTTCTTCATTTCTTAACCCTTTGATAATTTTTTTTTTTCTTAATTTCAGACACTTTATTATTATAGTCTTGGATCACTTCATTTATGGTCATTTCATTTATGTTGGTTTGTAGAATAGCTTGCAAATTGTTTCACACTTATTTGGAAATTAATTGTTTGATACATTCGAGAATGTTTGACATAAAAGTAAAGACATTTTTAAAATTTTATTTTTAATATATAATAATGAATAAAACTGAGTCATAAGCTGCTTTTTTAAAGTTTTAGTCAAATTAGAGTATGTAAGAGATAAAAGAATTATCATTCCTTTTGATAATTTCTTGTGATACCCTCAATTTAAAATATTTTAAGAGTATAGAATGTTTGGAGTTTAAAAAATTAATACTTCCTATAGTGTTTTGAACAATTATTTGTGACAATTAACTCCCAGCTTTGTAGATGATAAAACATCTCTGAAGTGCATGTCTAGAAATAACCTCTGTTATACTTTGCATTGCCTATAATTTTAAAATAGGAAAGTTCATTTCCTTTAAAAATAAGAATTCCAATCAATAATATATTTGTTGATTCTATCTTCACGTGAGCTACTATATTTCACTAAACACTTCTAAATATTTACAGACTTGCCTATAGTAGCACTTACTTATATTTGTTGAGGACGGCCATTTCGGGAGATGTGTCCCATTGTCAACTCAGACCGTAACAGTTACGGAGTTACGGTCTGAGTTGACAATGGGACACAACTCCCGAAACGGCCGTCCTCAACAAATATAAATAAGTGCTACTATAGGCAAGTTTGTAAATATTTAAAAGTGTTTAGCAAAAATATAGTAAAATACAATAAAAATATAATTAATGTATCATATAAATTTTATATGAACCTTTTAATTTTTTTAGGAATCAAGTAAAACCAATTCCTCTCAATAAAGATATATTTAAAGAACCCTCCATGCCAGTTAAGGAGTCAAAGCCAGTGACCAAACCAAGTCCTTTTAATTTGACCGAGGTTACAAAAAAGGTAAGTGTTTTGTTGAGATAATCTAAAATTCTCAGAAGACTGACTTGTTATTAGAATCTTACCTTACTCTGTAATCTTGAAATAAACACTAGCATAATATATTTTACTAACTTTAAAAATACTTAACTAAGTGAATACGTAATTGCTTACTTGCTGACACGTTTCAAAACATTTGTTCCTTTTATGAAGCTAACCCTCTACTCTGTAGAACATTTAATTATTTGGAGAAGCTTTTAAACAAAGGAGCTGTAAAAATATGGTTTTGAAATATTCCGCTGCCTTGCCTATCACTAAATTTTATTGGCATAATGTCCTATTCCCATATCTCATGATGTTATTTAAATATCAGTACTTAAATACATCAGTACAAAATACGTTTGAATAAACATGGATCATAACCAACAAAGTAAAAAAAAATAAGAAAAGCTGTTGACTCAGAGTAATGAGTCAAAGTTAAGCTCAACAATTGAGAAAACAATCAAAACTTTTCAGCAAGAATAAAACAATGAAAAGTTTGTAATGTTGGGTTAATCTTATTCATATCATTGCTAACCTTATTTATCCACCTTTAACATTAATTTTTAAGGATTAAATTAGTAATTTTATTGTCTGTTTAAAATTAAAATATAATCATATTGAAACAATAGGAAAAAAATATTCACATTTTCCTCAGCATATTTATAGAGTATTAATAAAAGATGGTTGATATATGAGTCAATAACATTTATTTTTAAAATAACAGTGACGTTTTGACAGCTAGTTTGCCATCTTCATCAGACCTAAAGTACATACATGAAATTAATATATTAAAATTGGCAAATTATTACAAAAACAATTTTAACAATGTTACCCTAAATAAATGACAACCTAGTAATTTTTGAAGTTACCACAGAATTACAACTTATTCAAAGTGTTAGTCATATCTATACAAATTAAAAATATAGTTGAAAATACAAAAACTGAGCATAGTCCAAGATAAATAATAATAATAATAGCTACTGGCCTGTTACACTTTACATTGTATAATATATATTCATCACAAATTAAAACAATAAAACCGTATATTTCATATAATAATATTTTTTTAAACAACAAAAAATGTAAATAATGCATATGCAACTAAGAAAAATTATAAGACAAAAAATTTATGAGTATAATAAAATACAAATCAGCAATAAACTGTCTATAGTGGGCTGAGAAAGTTTGTCATTACTCGCATTAAGGGTTTCTATAATAGGAATCTCAACTTAGTGTCAATTAATTAGTGGCTATTTAAAGAATAATTATTTTTATAAATTTTTCATTTTTAGAAGCAGTGGATTTGTATGTTTGCTAATTTATATGTATCCCATTTTATATTAATTCCAATTATCTTTCTTCAAAAATAGTTTAATGCCGTGTAATGCATTTTTTACTGTGTAAAAACATTTTTCTGAAACCAGCAATAATATTTATTAAAGTGAGTAATAGTATTATCTTGTTAGATTGTTGGTAACATTTGGTATTCTTTTGGTGAACTATTTTTGCCAATGAAATTATATAATGGATTATTTTGTTTAAACTTTTCTATAATGCTTGACATTCTGCTATATATTCTTTATTTATGTTTGATGTAACTACTTATAAATCTGCTTTTGAGTTTACCAATATTATTACTCTAATTTAACTGTTAGGTCTAAATATTACATTTTTTTAATGTGACACTGGTATTTAATAGAAAACATTTTTGCAGCATTTTCTTCAGAGCCAGTTATAGAGCTATTTGTCTATACTCTCTGCCAATCTGTTTCTGCATATCATTCTTAAATTGTGTTATTTTTGTGAGATGGACTTGATTCATCTTATTAAAAATGTTTTCTTATTGGTTTGTTCAGGTTTAATTCACAATTAAAATTTTACTAGTCCAAAAACACAATACGCATACTTTTGAAAGTTAGCTATATCTATCTGCCTCCCTTAAGCATACTAGACTAGGTATTACTAAGATAAATGTGTTCCTATATTTAACTAAATAATCAATCTTATGAAATAACAATTTTTAAACATAAAAATTGTCCTCTAAGCCTAAATGAAAGTTTCACAAATAACCATACACTAGTCATTTCATTTTTGAAAGAAATAAAATATTTATGAAGCAACTAAGAACCAAAGATTTAAAATACTTGATAACGATTGATTGTTAAACTTTTATTGAATGAAATTCAATATAAATACATACAAAAATTGTTTTAATTGTAGACAAAAATACTATTGTAATTATTTGTAAACTTTAATCAGAAGCAGATTGTTGCATTTTGAAGCCAGTTTGCATATTACGTGGAAGAGCTTGCCGTTTAAGGTGCTGTTACCCACTAGAACGTATCGTACAAGGACCATCCCCATACCAACGCATGCAAACAAATATTCCTTGCATTATTAGTATCGAAAAACACCCATTGGACCGTTCCGTCACTGGCCAATACAGTAGTATGCCATGCTCAGCCAGCTCATCATTTGTCGGCCAGCATATTTCGTTGGTGACGGTATACACCATGATTGCATGCTGTCAAGCCCAATAGCAGCCGCAGAAATACTGCTAAAATCTTTCTTCATCATCAAGTAGTGGCCTGTATAATATCCAATATTCTCTTTCAGCTTTCCATTTTCTTAGAGATTCGTGAGTCCAATAGCATCTCTGAATCTTGTTTTCGTTTTCCTCTTCCTCGTCCAAAATAATAGCAAACATCGTCAGTTTTGTTTATGACAATCTCCTAATAGCCATAATTTATGCGTTCACATAAAACAACTAACATAAGTTGGTTCACAATTCACAACATTGCAAAATAAAATATAAATATTAAATAAATCTATCAAGATGAATATAATTAAAACCTTGGACAATTTACTACAAAGTAATCACTTGTATTTACTATGCAGATGTCTTGGTGACGTGTCTGCAAGAAATGTACATCACAGATGCAAGACTCAACGTCTATCGAACAAATATCATATGTTGATCCGTTACAGTGGACATAGTAGTGATTGAAACCTTTTTGCTCATGCATGACACAGTCCTATGACGGTTACAACATGATACGTTCTAGTGGGTAAAGACATTTATATTGACTTCATCAGCATTGTATTTATTATTCATTAAAATTCAAGAAATGTTTCCAAAATATAAAGAATTTCTTCAAAAACAAATTTCAAGAGAGCATTATATTGCTTCTATTCATGATTAAAAAAATACAGTTCTTGTCATATGCTGTTTTTATTAGGACAGATTTATTAAAAGCTGGTGATTTTTATACAATTTGTTTTTTCAGCAACAGGTGCTAGTAAAACCATTTCAATTCACAGCAAGGCCAGTACCTAAAGCTATTTTTGAAACCCCTGATATTAAACCCCTTCGAGAGAGAGCTATCAGGGTACCTGTTTTTGAGGTAGGTTAAATGTCTATTATTTATTTATTCAGTATTTGTTAATATTACATTAATTGCTGTATCTTTATGTATATAACTGAACTTCCATATAGTGAAATGCTTACTTACTAATCAATGCTGGCAGTTGATGGTTTCATGAACCATCTCTTCATGAGATGGGGCTAGGCCCGGTCCAGGGCTGAGTAATCATTAACGTGTTCGGCATTCATAAGTTCACTAACTCACAGCAGGCACTCCAGGATGATCCATCTTCAATCTGAAAGCTGTAACAACTCAGGGCATGTTATGGTCACTCAAGGGCAGAAATGTCATAGATTCACAGATTTATAGTTCATGATATAGTACTATATTGATTATTTGAAACTAGATATTAATAGTCTGTTAGAAGGAAGGTAAATGGAGTTGTTAAAAATGGTAGAAGTTAGGGGGAAGGTAAAAGGAGTTTTATCTGATTTTGAAGTTAGGAGGTTCTCTAGCTTTGGTGTACCACTGATACGACAACTCCCATCTCCTCAATTCTAAAGGGTTGCAATCAGGGGGGAGGGCCTTAATTATTTTGGTGGTATAACAATCATTGAAAAATATGATGTTGTGACAGGTTGGCCTGTCTATGTTCATGGTTCCAACGTCATGTCTGTGGGCATTTATTCTGATGCTCAGACCATCATTCTGTTTTTTTTTTCTGTTTCGACAGTGAATTGTATGTTTTCGTTGTATATATTTAGTTTGTTTAGTATTATGTGTGTTCGTTGTGAATGGTGGGTTGGTATATGACAAGTATATCGTCTACGTATCTTGTCCATAGTAAAATATTATGTGTGTTTAGTATAGGTTTAATTATTATTTGTTCAAAGTGTTGTAGATGTCATGTCAGAAATATATCAATTCACTGTCGAAACAGAACAATTAACCATCTTGACATCACATTAAATATAAATAACAATAAAACAGAAACTACAGTACACAGAAAACCAACTTCCAACAACACTCACAATACACTACAAATCTAACCACCCCTGGACACACAAAATTAACACTTACAGTAACATGATAAATAAAGCAATAAAATACACACAAGATAACAAACAAAAATTAAATGAAGAATTAGATAACATTACAAAAATAGCAATAGAAAATGGATACAACAAACACCTTATAAAAAACATATACAATAAATTTACAAAAAATCTAACCTCAACACAACACTACAACCTGAACACAAAAATAATAAAAATAAAAAAATCTACCTAAAATATAAATACACCAATAACAAAATAGAAAAACTAACAAATATATACAACAAAGAATAGTACACTCCAACATACAAACCAAACAACAAAATAATAAAATATCGAAATAACACAAACCACAAAACAAATACAGAAAAACATAACCTATCAGGAGTTTACAAAATTACATGTAACGACTGCAATCCATTTTACATAGGGAAAACGACCAGATCATTTAAAATAAGATTTGAAGAACATTACAGAGCATTCAAAAATAAAAATACAAAAGTATTAAACGTTGCAGCACACCTAATATCACATAAACATGAAATAACAAATTATGAAAATAACCTAACCCTACTTGAAATAAATAATAACCCAATAGAATTAAACTCACTAGAAAAATATCACATTTATAAAAACACAACAATTTAATGAACCTACAGACTACATATACAGAAGACATACTATATAAAAACATCATACACACAGATCAAGAGAAAATGCGGGTAACGTCAACAAATACCAACATCGTGGTCCGAACATCTACACCAAAAAAATATCAGTGATTCGACAATGGTCAAGTGACTGAAAGGTGTCTTATCACACAAGGTAAAATCATTGCACTTATAATGGTGGATAAAATTACTTACAATAGTAATATATTAACTTCATCTATTAAAGTCCTATTGTAATTAAAGTTTCTCATATTTCTAGAAACACAAAAAGAAATATGAGAGAATGAAATAAAATAAATTGTGTTTTCTCTTCGATTGACAAAGACCACTGTGTGGTTGAAATATATCATTGTTTAAGTGCTTTTATGTGTTTCTATTTCAAGACTACAGAGTGGACTCTTACCAAGGTAAGTCTGTCAGTCTCCTAGTCCAACAAATCTAAATAATCTTTACCAACCAAAACTAATCCTAAATATATATATATATATATATATATATATATATATATATATATATATATATTGGATTAGGAGACTGACAGACTTACCTTGGTAAGAGTCCACTCTGTAGTCTTGAAATAGAAACACATAAAAGCACTTGCACAATGATATATTTCAACCACACAGAGGTCTTTGTCAATCGAAGAGAAAACACAAAAAGAAATATGAGAGAATGAAATAAAAATACACACACACACACACCATTCATCCTACCATCAATATACCTGGCCAAAGACTAGTAAACATGGCAATGAGGAGTTAAAATCTCTGCCTGAGGAGAACAATCTGAGTACTTATTGCGTTTGTATTCACATTAGAATAAAATATTACTGTCCCTAGGCACAGCCTTGTTATTTGTAATCACAGATAAAACCTTTTTAGCACAAAATATTCATCAATATTTTTTCATAATAATTTCCTCTAATGATGGTTGCTTTGCATTTGAAATGTGCATAACTGTTTAGATAAAAGATTGTATTTGTGGTTAATAAGTTTTATTTATTGTAATAAAAAAATTACACCACAGTTGCTTCAAGTTATAATTACAGAGTTTTCACACTGTTGTCAAATCAGGGCATAAGGATGTAACACAGCCATTTCTGGCAGGGATTCATTGGATTATGACAGGAGGTCCATACATGATTTAATGACAGGTTGGGTGGTATGTAGGCTTTTGCAAAATAGGAATCAGTGGTTTAAAAGCCAGGCCTCCAAAAACTATTTTCAAAACCGGTTTGATTTCACCTACTTTTTCAATTCCATACCTTTTATATATTCATAGAGTTAATATTTCCATTTATGAGGGTTACCATACTGATTGCTATCAAAATACTATAAATATATAACATATTTACCATGAGATAACTTCAATTGATATATTTTTTACGTATTATATCTAGTATGTTCATATTTAATTGAGAAATGAATTTAGTCTATAAGTTTGTAACACATTTAGATAAATTCTTAAGGAATTTAGATGTTGAATATTGCAGTTATCTGTTACATAATTAATTAAGTGACCTGCAAAGTCAAGAATTAAATTGAACTTAAGAATTTGACTGCAGCCAATGTGCTGTAATATAACATTTTTGCCTAAAATAATGTTACATATTATAGACTGAGTATATTTGAAGTGTGATTTTATCACTTAGCTGATACATTACTGGCATAAAATTAATATTCAATAAATTTGCCAATAATGTCAAATTAAAATAAATCAACTTTTAATATACACACTACACAAAAGAAAATACATTTAATACGTTTACACTGTTTTAGATTTGGTTTTACATTCGTTTAACATGATAAGAATTTATGCAAACATTTTTACTCTTTTAGAATTTATGGCATTGACATATGATATCCACAAAGAGATTGCTTCTATTTAAAAAAAAAATACATTTCAATTTAATTTATCCAACAGTTGAAAAATTGATATTGCATCATACAAATTAATTATAACTTCCTGCATTTTTAAAATATGAAAATTTGTAGTATTTTGCCGTGCCTAGTTAAATTTTGATTTCACATCACTTTACATTAAATTAATAACTTATCTGGAACTGGAATTTATGTTGTACAAGGATCAGATCTTGCCCTTATTCATTTTGGATTTGTGTTGGCTAGCACTCTCGCCCGGTGTTGAATATTCAGTGAAGAAACATTTCTTGAAAAAAAAAATAATAATAAAGGAAACTTTTAAATACTTCTACACATTAGACACATTATTTTAAATTAAATTGAAGCTGTTAAAAAAAATCCATTTTTGCTACGACCCCATCTTACGACGTGTTCAAGAGAGTTTTAGCATTTACATAGCAACTCCCGACCTTCTGCGCAACTCTCTGGCGCATTTCTAAAAAACAGGCTTGTGGATTTCATATCTCAACCAGTATTGCCATACATAGAATTATAATTTACAATTTTTTATTTTTATTTTTAAACTAATATCTCAGTTTGTTTTCTGATGCTGCTGTAATATGTAACATTTTTGCCTAAAATAATGTTACATATTATAGACTGAGTATATTTGAAGTGTGATTTTATCACTTAGCTGATACATTACTGGCATAAAGTAATATTTCCACAAATAAATAACATTCTATTTGCAAATAATTAATAATTAATTTTCTATGTTTTTTTTTTTCTCAGTGTAATTAATTTTTACTTTACCTGTAGAACATTTTTTTTGTATAAAATAAATCAGTAATTGAAATAATATTTTGTTAGACATATTGGATGCATTTGTAATGTGTCATTATATTGTTTCAGCATAACGATGCAGGCTATGTTCTGAAGCAGAAGGAGGTTGCATTGCAAGGACTTAAACCCCACAAAACTAATAAAAAATGCACAGAACCAAAGCCATTTAGCTTTGAGGGCCGTGACAAAGAAATGTTTAAGAAGAAAGAATGTAAAATTAAAGAAGTAGGTCTATTAAATTTATGTAGGAATTTATTGTATGAGGTCCTGTTAATGTGAAGACAAATAATATGGAAAAAACAGGGATCATGCCAAATTTTATTTACTCACGGCATATTTGGCCTTTTTATTTGTTTTTAATGCATAAGGTATGGTGCAGGGGCTACATCCTTTACTCAAGTTATTATAAAATTACGACCTTGATAATTTTACACATTACCTTTAACATTTTAGTTGCCAGCCACAATATCAGTGTTTTCCTGGGGAATTGCCAACATATTTGAAGCATATTTTTGAATAATATGTACTTATTTTTTTGTTCCCCTATAATATCTAAGTAAGAAAATACATTTCTTGTCATAATATATTTATGTAAATACGTGTCAGGCCAATTGGCCCGACTTGGTTTTTTTATAGCGTAAATGACGCCTAAATAAACTCTGTCGGGACCAATTGGCCCGACATTGTTTTTGAGGTATATAAATATATATGTGAAGTTGATATATTACTATTGTCAATACTTTTATCCACCACTAAGTGCAATAATTTTACCTTGTTGTGATGAGGTCATCACAACAAGGTAAAATTATCACTTCATAAAGTCAGTGCAACGGAAAAATAATGGACAACGTAAAATATCAATATATATAGTTATATTTTCTTATCTCTACAACACACTATTAATATTTTTGTGTTTTGTGTGTAAACAATAAACAACAAAACCACATTTTCATGTTATGTTTGCCCACATAATGAGCTGACTGGCGAGGAAAGAGTTTTGGCGCTATCACGAAGACATAAACGTGTCACTTGTGGTTGAATTGTGAGTTTATAGTTATTTTGTATAAAGAATGGAAGTGTAAACATACTCTATCTGATAAGTAATGCTTCAGATACGATAAATACTACACAAGATTTTATAACAAGCAAAAGTTTTAAAACTTATTAATTTACTTTTCAAGGAATTTACGTTATAATTTACTTTTTAGTAAATATGAGTTTATCTAAGTGTACCAATGTTTGTACGTAACTTCAACCAACAGAGTTCGCATGTGTTGCGTTCACGCAACGTTAGGAGTTTCCCGGCAGTTGAGATATATCGGCCGTGTTGAAAGCAATTGACCAGTAGATCCGCTATGAGTTTTAAATGTGAGTGTTATAAAACAGCAGAAGAATTGCTTGCAGTTCTTGAGGAAGAGGAAGCAGCATACGTTGTCGATGCCGTTATCATACCACCTGACGTTGATGAAAATACCGACGAAGAAGAAATCAACGATAATCAAATTGTTATCAACGACAGTGGTGATAGCGTTCCTTCGGATATTGATGTTTCTTTTGAAGTTCACCTTTCCGTAAGTACAGGGACAAGTAATCAAAAAATTTAAAAAAACCAGTAGTGAAGAAACAAAAATTATGTTCAGATTGGGAAAATACTTTACCAACTACATCAAAATTTCCAAATGATGTAGAAATAAAAAACCTTATAAAACAACTAAAAAACCGATATGGTGGGCTAACAACTCTTGAAACATTCAATTTATTTTTTGATGATTTGTTCCTGGACAAAATTGTTGATTTTTCTGTATCTTATGCTAAGGAAAAAATCACCATAGCTTTTCTTTAACTCGTCCAGAACTGAGAAAAGTTTTTGGAATTCTCATTCTGACCGGGTATCATTCGCTACCTCAGTGAAAAATCTATTGGAGTAAAGATCTTGATAAAGGTGTACGAGATACAATGTCTAGAAATAAATTTGATGAAATCAAAAAGTACATTCATTAATCAGACAACAATAAACTAGATAAATCCGATAAATTTTCAAACGTCCGTCCCTATTTTGATGAATTAAATATCAAATTTCGTCAGTTTGGAGTGTTTTCACATAAATTATCAATTGATGAGCAAATGGTGTCCTATTTTGGATGTCATTTGGCAAAAATGTTTATGAGAGGAAAAACAGTGAGATTCGGTTTCAAAATTTGGTGTATTGCTTCTGTTGATGGTTTTATGTATACAGTTTTGAGCCATATGGGGGGAAAGGGGGTGAAACAAACAACGGCTATGGTTTAGGAGAGAAGGTTGTTTATAATTTGTTGAGAATAGTTGAAAATCCAGATTTTCATAATTTTTTCAGTACTTACAGTTTAGTAAGTAAACTGACAGATGCATTTCTTAGTAGCAGGAACAATAAGGGATAATAGGTTGCACAATATTCTGCTCACATCAGTGAAAAAATTTCTAAAAGCTCCGAAAGGAAGTTATGAATTTGCCTTTGATAAAACGGAGAATATTTTTGTTGTTCAATGGCGGGATAATTCAGTTGTTACGGTCATAACAAATTACGGATCAGTTGAACCAACTCTAAATGTAAAACGCTATAATCGAAAAGAAAGGAAACAGGACTTTGTAAAGCAGCTGAATGTTGTTAATTTTTATAATAAAGGAATGGGTGGAGTGGATTCTCATGATAATTCTATTGCCAATTACAGAATTAGAATAAGAGGTAAAAAATGGTGGTTGACCTTATTTGTTAATGGAATTGATTGCGCTGTAGTAAATGCATGGAAATTTTATATTTTATCAACCGGAAATAAAATCAGTCAGATAGAGTTTAGATTGCAGCTCGTTATCTCTTTACTTCGATCAGCAAATATTGAAGAACCTGACAAGTGCAGCAAAATTCTGCTATTAGGTCACTGCAGTAAAATTACTTTAACAGTGATGTACGAAAAGACAAAACGGACTACATCGTAGACCGAAACAATAGTAATGCAAGACGGAGATGTAAAATGTGCCACAGTCAAACGGTCTACACATGCAAGAAATGTCAAGTGTTTTTACATGTTGAATGTTTTGAAACATTTCACAATTCAGATTGAAATAAATTATAAAAAGTAAAACTATGTGTATATTGTGTTTCAATAAATCGTTTCATGTAATGATTGTCGTGTTTATTTCAACACACTCCGTTTCCCAACGTAAGTTACCGCAACAGGTCATTATTCAAAACTAAAACCATCAGATTCATATTCAGGTTTTATTTTATTAATTCTATAGTAGAAATGTAGATTAAATAAGGAAGAATCACATAAAATATAGATTTTGTCCTATTGGGAAGAAATGGGTTAACTGGAAAAAAAAATCAAATCATTGTCCCTAATAATTATCTATTTGTAGTAAGTTTTTTATTTTCTAATTTGTTTGATTTTAAAATTTATTTTGACAGTTTGGCTTGTTTTAACAGTCAATTTTGTTTTAAACTGAAGATTTACTTTTTTGAGGCACCAGGTTGTTTTCTATCATTGCTGTGCCAACATGATATTCTCGCTTGCATCTCCCTAGTGCATTTGAGATACATGCTTACTAAAAACTTTTTTTACCTTGTGGCAGATACTTTTCAGACTTTCAATATCCACTTGAAAAATAAGTTAATAGATAGCCTTTTAATTTCTCTGGTAAGGATGGATGAAAGCTTGTTGATTGAAACCTATGATCCCATAAATTGAATAATTTAAATCAAACTTTACAACATTCAGCAAACATCATAGTCCTCCATGTTTAAATGTCTACAGCAACCATAGACAAAACCAAGAGCTCTTCTTATTATAGGAAGAGTAGGCTATATCTTTCCCCTCACTTCTCCCAACCAATAAATTATAACTGGCTGACATTTTTTTTTAAAGACATCATGTATTCCTAATATCATTGAAATATTATTTATAGCATATGCAGAAGCAAGGATAATTAAACAGAATTTCTTTCCTTCTTCTGAAGTGTGGAACACAATCATATCTTGTTACTTATGCTTTCTTTTATGAAAAATAAAACCTAGTTTGATGTAAAATATGGAATGATGTTGATTGATATAGTTGAAGTTTTTAAAAATTAATAATTTCACACTTAAACTAGGTATTTTATGAAAGCACTAGTTTTGCAACCTTTTTCATTTGGAACTTTAATTACTCTGTTATTTTGCACACATTTAAAAATCATTAAATATTATCAGTCTTCTAATTTTGTCTATATCATTTATTGTCACTACATTTAAAACTTTGAAGGCTACTAGCTATAAACGTGATTTTTGCCTGGAGACCAAGGCTTTTTCAACATTTCAAAATTACACTGCAGAAAAAAATTCTTTCACCAATTTAAACACTACATTTATCTAAACAATATATATATAGGAATTTTTGGACTAGATAAGAGACTGACAGACTTAACTAATGTCAATAGTCCAAAACTGCAATCTCTTGGAAATAAATAAGTAGACACATATAAAAATTTATCACACAATTGAAATATTTCGATCAAAAATTATCTTCATCAATCAAAAAAGAAAAGACTGAAGTGAACCACAGATGTGTATAAATATCCAAATGTCACAGATATTTGGATGAAGTTAATATAACCTTATTCCTACCCTTAACTGTTATTTCTTTGTGTTATTTGTAATCTGTCCACCTGTCCTATCCCTTTATCATGTATCTTCCTAAGATTTACTTAAAACAGTTGAGAAACTTTGCATTCAAACTGTCAAAAATTAACACACACATACTGTTTTTGGAAGCATGTATAAACCTAGGCCTCACCCCAAAAGGATTAACTGCTGATTCACCTCTTTCTGGTATGGCCCACTATATGAAACCTGTCATATCTTCAAACTACAGAAATAATTCCCTTGTGGTTACTTATAGTGTTACAAACAAGAACAGTTTAGATTGTCTTAACTCCTAACCTCAACAGCTAAATTTATTACATTGAATTTTCTACATCTACATCAACAAATGGAAGGCATTCTCTATAAAGCCTGCATACTACAAGATAATCTTGCAAAAGGTAAACTACAGAAGCTTTCTAAACTCTGTATCCAACAAATAAATCTTTTTGGCCAGATTCAGAAATGTGATAATCAATTTTTACCGATTAACAAACCACCTATTGTTTCCGACAAACCTAGCCTCAGCACTATTTTAAGATACCTGTACCCAGTGGACAACTACTTATATTGCCAACCAAACCAATGCAGTTTAAGAATACTGTTAATGATAATAACAAAAACAAAAAAAATAGTCTAGACCTAAAAGATAACATTCCACCGAGTACAATTTCCATTTACCAATATTTCCGACCACATACTTACAAAACATGAATTACGAATGCTTTCAAAAGGCTTGTCATTCACACCATCTAAAGAAAAAGACCAGTTCAAGTTGGGTAAAGATGTCTTTGGCTTTGACAGAAAACTGAAAATACAAAACTATATAGCACAGACACCAAATTTTAAAAAGGATACTAATGTAAACGCTTGTCTGGCAAAGTTCAAGCCACTTTCTGATTGGGACCCTCCATCTAATTCAGCTTCTGTGTAGGCCTGGATGGTAATCTGTAACTAAAGACATTTTGTTGTCTTCCATAGGTGGTCTGGGTTCATCAGATGATTGAGCTAAACGAATTTGATCCACAACAAGTTGTTTAGGATATCCTCTTTTTTGGAAAGCTAGTAAAGTCTTCCAATGCTATATCGTTGGAACAAATTCTCTTGCCCCTGAGTGCCTGACTGTATGGTATGGACCTTTTTATATTCATAGGGTATGTGCGCCTTTTTTAGATTGTCTATTTATTAATTTCCAAGAGATTGCAGTTTTGGATTATTGCCATTAGGTAAGTCTGTCAAATTCCTATCTAGTAAAAAAATTCCTAAATAAGCTTTAAGCTCTACTAGAACTAACCCAATATATATAATCTATTTCTAAAAATTATAATTTAAAAACTGTTTTTTGTTTTAAAAAAAAAATTAAAACAGCTTTTTTGCCAACACTAATTCTTGAATCACAATATTGTGTTCTACTTCTAACAAATTATAAAATATGTATTTCAATAACCATAAATGTCTATCAAAACTGTTTATAAATAAATATTTACACATAATTCCCCTTTGTATGGGATATTTTGGAACTTACATACCAGAATCACATGAAAGATATCTGCTACCTAGCGACGAAAATGTGTACTAAGATTGCCAGTATGTTTTCTGTAAACAATTAACTACGACCAGAGCCTGTATTATATCATTTAAATACAAGTAAACTGAACTATGGGCTATGTGTGTTGTGGGTCTCTAACATAATTACAACTGTCCTAACTTTAAAGAGGAAATGGCTATTCTCAGCATCATGGCTAAGGGTAGAATATCCTTTTCACAGGCAAGGAAAATTTATAGGTCCGCCCAAAGGTTGATGGTAAGACCTATGCTGCTAGTGTGACCGCTACGACATCGTCCTGTTCAAACTGTGCCGACCTGGCGAAAAAGATATAAGTTCTAACTGACCAAGTTTCCCGTCTACTGTTGCTAGTCACATGTAGTCAATCTTTGACTATTAAAGAGACCTGCGAAGACGTCGGGTGATTTGCTTCTTCTGCCGAGCACCTCTGCGGAGGGGTTAGGTGGCCGAACCAAGTCCGTCAATGAAATATGCATTTCCGAACAAAAGAAATCGCTTAGCAGTATAAAGTCTGTTGCGTCCAAAGTAGTACTACAACTGAATACAGCGAAAAAACCTAGTGTATTCCAATCTAGTAATTCGGCACCAACTATGTTGGGTTCTAAAAAACGTATAAATAAAGGAGGGCATGGTAACAAAACCTCTCCGAAATCCATATCTTCCTCAGATTCCATCCCTGAACGGGTGGATATGGAATCTGAGGACTGTAAGCCTGAGACATCTTCGAACGTCACAAGCAAACGAGAGCGATCCAATGGGTGTCAGAGAAATCCATTGCTAAATTGATAATGTCTGTAATTAGCAAATCAGTGATACAATGGAACATCAACGGTGTTAGGAGTCGCATAGAAGATCTTAAAGTACTTGGGCGAGATGTGTGTCCAATGCTTGTATGTCTACAGGAAACACATCTCCACGAAGCGCATAATTTTCATCTAAGGGCGTATTCAGTTTTTAGATCAGGCTTCGTTACAGAGGTTCGAGCTAGAGGTGGCGTAGCCATCCTTGGGGATCTCCAACCTGCAACCCCCGAGGACAACTAGTGGAGAGTGTAAGAACAGAACTGGATCTATGCCTGCTAAATGACGGTTCGCCTACTCATTTAGCAGCATCTACTGGTGGATGGACAGCTGTTGACCTATCGATCGGCAGCCCTCAATTAGTTACTAGATGCACATGGTCGGTACTCAATGATTTGTATGGAAGCGACCATGTGCCAATTAGGATCAATTTATATGACTCCTCACCCTGTTATTCTCCACATTCCCGTTAGATTTTACGAAAAGCCAACTGGTACGCCTACTCGAATTACCTTGTATTACTTGACACGGATTATCTGACACCCATTGATACAATCGTTAACAATTTTACTAAGACTATTCTGAATGCCGCTGAAAAGACCATTCCTAAGTCATTTATGTATGCACACCGTCCACCTGTTCCGTGGTGGAATGATGAATGCACAGAAAATCCTCCGTTTACGACGAAGAGCTCTTAGGAGATTTAAGTGACATCCAACAAATGGAAACCTTCAGGAATATAAAATACTCCATGCGAAAGCACGGAGGACAATTAGGCTGAGTAGAAAGAACTCTTGGGAACAGTACATTAGCACAATTAAACGAACAACTCCATCCTCCACAGTGTGGAAGAAACTAAGATCAGTTTGTGGTACTTCCATTCCGTTGCCAGCCATTGCGCTTAAGCAACCGGATTAATCACAAACAGTGATGACATTGATAATGTACTTGGAACATCATTTTCTAACTTTTGTGCTACTACAGAAGGAAGAAGCAATACCGTTTACTTTTGGGTTGTCTGGGGACTCTCCTTTGAACACTCCGTTCTCTATAGGCGAATTGGAGTCAGTTCTTGCGTCAACGAAGGACTCTGCACCAGGTCCTAATTCCATTGTGTACTCCATCCTGAAACATCTACCGTCATCGGCGAAACTTGTCCTCCTTTGAATATACAATCGTTTATTTCGAGGAGCGCTCTTTTCCTGATGCATGGTTAGAATCAACTGTAATTCCTCTTTTGAAACCAGGTAAAGACAAAACCAATTCCAGTAGTTATAGACCTATATCCCTTACAAGCGTCTTGTGCAAACTACTGGAGAAGATGGTCAACCGCCGTCTTGTCTGGTACCTAGAAACCAATGACATTATTTGCAACGAACAGTGTGGTTTCAGACAAGGACGATCATCCGTTGACCAATTGGTTTTGTTAGAATCTGCTATTCAAGATGCCTTTCTCTTGCGTTAAACACTCGTTGCTGTTTTCGTCGACCTTGAGAAGGCATACAATATGGTATGGAAAAGAGGAATTTTGAACACTTTAAAATCATGGGGTGTACAAGGGAATATCCTAGCATTCATCGCTAACTTTCTTTCAAACAGATCTTTCCGCGTTCGTCTTGGAGGCACATATTGAAACAGTTATACACAGGAGAATGGTGTACTGCAGGGCAGCGTGCTGAGTGTCACGCTTTTTGCCGTTGCCATAAATAGTATCACCAGAAATATACGATCTCTGATACACTGTTCCCTTTTTGTGGATGACTTTTGTATATATGTGCCTGCTTGGTGTATGGCAACTGCGGAAAGATCTTTGCAGTTAGCAATTTACTGATTAGAGGAATGGTAAAAAACTACAGGTTTCAAATTCTTTGCTTCGAAGACCCAATGTGTAGCATTTAGTTGTCGTAGGCAACACCAGGAGCCGATTCTTTATCTTAATGGGATTCAGCTTCAAACCACGGACAGTGTTAGGTTTTTGGGTCTTTTATTTGATAAAAGACTCTCATGGATCCCACATGTTCGTGATTTGAAGGTGAGATGCAGCAAGAAATTGGATATGTTAAGAGTCCTTAGTGGTACGAATTGGGTAGGTGACAGAACTAGTATGCTTCGATTTTATCGAGCAGTTGTTAGATCGTGCATTGATTATGGCTGTCAAGCATATTCATTCGCACGATTTACAGTTCTGAAAACTCTTGATGCTGTCTACCACTCTGGACTTATACTTGCTACAGGTGCGTTTAGAACTAGCCCACTCCCTTGTCTTCTTAAACATTGTGCTATAGATAATATTTGAAAATTGAAAAATAACCCATTTTTTGCTTGACAATAAGAATTTATTCTTTTATCAAAATGTAATGTTTGTGTTTTTATTACACAGTTTATGGCAAATATTTGAATTAATTAAATTATCCTTATATTGGGTATTAATTTTGTAATCATTAATATAATTTGTTTTCAGTATTTGGAGGAAGAAAAAAGAGCTCGAGAGTTTCATGCAAATCCATTACCTACATATCCAACTCAAAAAAAACATGTGTCATCAGCACTTCCAACTGCACCAGATCCACCCAAGTTTAAAGTAGAAGATCGTATCCATCACCGAAATGAAAAAGAGAATAATAAGGTATTATTTTATTAACAGTATATTGTAACAAATTCTTTGTCTTTAGGCACTGATAGTAAATTGGTCTATGTTGCCCTTGTTAGGTTAAAATGGAGAGAGTTACAAGGGCTATCTAGAAAGAAACATGGGTTTTGGCTGTTACATGGGTGGATAAGGTTGTAGGTACCATATTTATGTCATAATATTCCTATATTCAGTACACTTTGAGGGGTGTTAGCATATTGCCTGTTTCTGCTACTTTGCTGTTTATGATATCTTAAAGTGTACACTCTAATAAAAAGTGCCATCACTATGTTTCTATGATTATGTTTTTGTTGGTAAAAAACACAAACCAATTGAAATTTATTGCCACATTTTGAGTGTGTACTGAAAAGGAATATTGTTAAGTTAGACAAAGGTGTATATATTTTCAAACTAGCTACATCAATGTTCATGATGATGTAGTGGTATGCTTAACATTGTTACTGTTTTAATATGGTGATGCAAATTAGTAATAAGCTTTATGAACATCTTCGTTTCTTACATTATGAACATTTTCCTCGAAATTTACAATGTTTAGTGCATGAATTAATTATAAAAGCTTGACTAGAAATTGTGTGCTAAGTGTATTCCTAAAACCTAACGGATCATCACAAAAAAACAGACTAGCTTCAGCACTGATCTTTCTCCGATATGACTACAAAAATGTTTAACAAAGTTGTTGGTTTTGTTTTAACTGAAGACAAGACTTGGGTGAATCATGTCAATTATAAAGCAGAAATGCAGTTGATGAAATGGGGACATTTAAATTATCCAAAGAAACTAAGAAAGTCTTTGCAAATGCTATCGGAAAGAATGATCGTAATGAATGTGTTTTGATACTCGAATGGATTGCTTTTGATACAGTAATTAACTCAGAGAGGCTTTGTGTAACACTGAGAAAGTTATGGCGGATTTTACAAAACGAGTGTCTGGGAAAACCTATGATTTACATAATATAAAGAAAGAAAAATGGGTCCTGTATGCAATTCTAAAGTTTGTGAAGCAAATATAAAATGAAAATGTACAGAAATATCAGAAGAAATACGACATGATGTATTCAAATTGTTTTGCCGACTATTTTGAAAGGGAAAACAAGTTTACATATGTGACCATGTGAAAAAATCTGATACACAACAGAAAACAGTTAAAGATAAAATGAGCAGGAGGTATGGTTCATATAAATACTACTTAAGGCCTGCTTCTGATGATTTAAAACCTGTTTGTCATCTGATACCTTAGATATGAAAGAATGCAAAATTCTGTATCAAATATAGGTGATGTTTCAGATGGGGAGGAAGGACAGCATTTAGACCAAGAAAAAATTGGTGGTGTGCTGTCACTAAAATTTCCGATCCGTTAAAATTACTGGATTGACCATCCCTGTGCTCTACTTCATTTGGAAGTTAAAAATAAGATTAAGGTGACTCAAAAATACCTTGTGAAGGAATACCTGAATGGAGGGGGATTTGGGGCATGCGAGGATTGAAAAACTAATCAAGGGAAAAGATATATACCTACCATATGAATATGTCAAATATACCAAGCCCAGCAAACTCCTTTCCCTTACAAAGCTCTATACTCAAATCATAAATTGTTTAATGACTTCTCAAATATTTATTTGGCATTCAGTTCGTCCAGGAAGAAAGGTTTGCTGTTTCCAGTACCAACAGGAACAATTCAATAGAAACTATCTTTTAGTGAAAGTTAAACTATCTTTTAGTGAAAGTTTTGTGGATTTTCCAAGAAGACTAAAAGGTTAAAGAATAACAGGCGCCATCACAGATATTTAAAGTTAGTCATCCCAGAGGTTTACAATCACTTTTATGACTCTCTTCCTTACAAAAAATAACTTGGTACAAAGGACAACAAACAAGTTACCCAGCAGCACACCATAAGGAGATGTGAGTTTGTATTTCTGTTTTACTGTTACTAGCTTTTTTAAGAGTGATTCCAATAGTGATATATTATTTCAGTTATTAAAATCTGATCATACATTTTTTGTAATACAATTGCTTTCTTATTTTTAACATAACCCCTAACATAATACATATCTCAGATTAACTTTAGGTTAACACCATATATCATAGAAAATTGTCAATCAATCGAAGGGAAAATATATTTCAATCATAATAACGTTTTAGAATAATAAACGAATTAGTTTTCTAATTTGATGTAAATTCTGTTTCTAGTTTTCTTGACATAAAAAAAATAAGCTTGAAGAATTTTGAAGCCATCTCTCAATATCTTGTTGAGTTTATGTAGACCAGGATGGTAGTTTGTTATTAAAGACAGTTTATTTTGTTCTGTTTGTGGTTTATGGTGAACCGAGGATTGTGCTGAATGAATTTGGTTTTCAATGAGTTTTTTTGGGTATCCTCTTCTCTGGAAAGCTGTTGATATCTTTCTATTAAAATCTTCCAATTCCCTATCATTCGAACAGATTCTCTTACCCCTGATTGCTTGACTGTATGGAATGGATCGTTTTATGTTTATTGGGTGGTTGCTGTCGAATTGGAGATATTGTAGGTGGTTTGTAGGTTTGATGTGAATTCCTGTGTTGATATTTCCATTCTGGAGTGTTACCTCTACATCCAAAAAGGTGATGGCTGATGTAGATTTCTGCCAGGTAAATTGAAGTGTGGAGAATTGTGTCAGGCTGTCTAAAAATGTCTCAAGTGTTGAAGCACCCTGTGTCCAAATTAGGAAGATGTCATCAATATATCTATACCAACATAATGGCTGGTGTGTTTGTGTCTTTAGAAAACTTTCTTCCAACAATCCCATGTACAGATTTGCCTACGATGGTGCCATTCTGGTACCCATTGCTGTTCCCTTCCTTTATTTGAAGGTAGTTCCTTCCCTCAAACTGAAAGTTGTTCTTCTCGAGGATGAACCTGGTCAGGTTCACAAGAAAAGGTGTAGTGGGAGAAGGCTTGCCTGGGCGTTTGTTTAGAAAATTCTCTATTGCAGATAGGCCATGTGCATGAGGGATGTTGGTATAGAGAGAGGTGACATCTATGGTGACCAAAATAGTTACCGGGGGTAGAAGTACAGATATTTGTGAGAGTCGATCTATGAAGTGATTGGTGTCCTGGGTATGTGATGGAAGGTTCTTTACTAAGGGTTGAAGGTGTGAGTCGAGGAAAGCTGAATTTCTTTCCGTTACTAAATTGCAGCCAGCAATTATTGGTCTACCAGGTGGAGGGATTATGTTTTTGTGGATCTTTGGTAATATATAGAATTGAGGAGGAGAGGGGTTTTCATTATATAATAATTTTAAAGATGCTTCCGAAATATTTTGTTCAGGAGCTGTATATTTGAGTAGGTCCGAGAGTAAATTGTTGAATTCTGTAGTAGGGTTATCTGTAAGTATTTTGTATGTTGTGATGTCTGACAGTTGCTTATTTGCTTCTTTGATGTAGTCTTCTTTGTTCATGATGACAGTGGTTGAACCTTTATCTGCTGGAAGAATCATAATATCTTTATTGTCTTTCAACGAAAATATTGCCGCTTTTTCTAATTTGGTAAGGTTAGGTTTAGTCTTCAGATTTTTAGTGAAATTTATATCGGTGATGCTTTGCATGATAAAGTTGATGTAAAGTTCAATGGGGTGATCAGGTGGTAGTGGTGGTGGATCCCAGTTGGAGGGTGGTTTGAATTTTGCAAGACATACGTCTATGTTTGTATCCGTTTTGAAAGTTGGTGTCTGAGCTATATAATTTTTTATCCTAAGTTTTCTGGCAAAGCTGAAAACATCTTTTCCTAACTTGAATTGGTCTATTTCCTTAGTTGTTGTGAATGACAGGCCCTTAGAAATTACTTGTAGTTCATATTCCGAGAGTGTGTGGTTGGAAATATTGTGCACGGCAACTGTTTTTGGTGAAGGGTTATTTCTTATATCGGGACTGTTATTATTATTATTTTAGTTATTTAGCAATAATGATTGGGTTGGCAGTTTAGGGAGTTGTCCACAGGGTACTGGTATCTTGAAGAGAGAACTTAGGCTAGGTTTGTCACAAACAAGAGTTGGTTTGTCGGCAGGTAAAACTGGACTATCATATTTTTTGATTTGGCCAAAAAGATTTATTTCTTGAATGCAGAGTTTTGAAAGTTAATGTATTTTATTCTTTGCAAGATTGTCTTGCAGTATGTATGCTTTATTGAGAGTATATTCCATTTGTTGTATTAGATATGGAAAATTGGAGGTAATTAATTTGGCAGTTGAGGTTAATAATTCAGATAATTTGATTTGTTCTTGTTTGTGACACTGTAAGACCAAACGTGTAATTTGGAAAGAGTTGTTTTTGTAAATTGGAGAAATAACAGTTTTGATATACTGGGGCATACCTGACAGTGGTGATTTCATATTTAAACCGTTTGGTGTAATGCCTAGATTTAGGTATGCTTCTAAAAACAGTATATGCATGTTTATTTTTGAGATTTTAAAAGCCAGGTTTTTAAGCTGTTTCAAATACAGCTTAGGAAGGTTCATTATATATAATATAGGAAAGGAGGAAAGAACACATACAAAGATAGGGAAGGAATATGACCCTCCAACTGGGATCCACCACCACTACCACCTGATCACCTTATTGAACTTTACATCAACTTTATCATGCAAAGCATCACCGATATAAATTTCACTAAAAATCTGAAGACTAAACCTAACCTTACCAAATTAGAAAAAGCGGCAATATTTTCGTTGAAAAACAATAAAGATATTATGATTCTTCCAGCAGATAAATGTTCAACCACTGTCATCATGAACAAAGAAGACTACATCAAAGAAGCAAATAAGCAACTGTCAGGCATCACAACATACAAAATACTTACAGATAACCCTACTACAGAATTCAACAATTTACTCTCGGACCTACTCAAATATACAGCTCCTGAACAAAATATTTCGGAAACATCTTTAAAATTATTATATAATGAAAACCCTTCTACTCCTCAATTCTATATATTACCAAAGATCCACAAAAACATAATCCCTCCACCTGGTAGACCAATAATTGCTGGCTGCAATTCAGTAACGGAAAGAATTTCAGCTTTCCTCGACTCACACCTTCAACCCTTAGTAAAGAACCTTCCATCACATACCCAGGACACCAATCACTTCATAGATCGACTCTCACAAATATCTGTACCTCTACCCCCGGTAACTATTTTGGTCACCATTGATGTCACCTCTCTCTATACCAGCATCCCTCATGCACACGGCCTATCTGCAATAGAGAATTTTCTAAACAAACGCCCGGCCAAGCCTTCTCCCACTACACCTTTTCTTGTGAACCTGACCAGGTTCATTCTCGAGAAGAACAACTTTCAGTTTGAGGGAAGGAACTACCTTCAAATAAAGGGAACAGCAATGGGCACCAGAATGGCACCATCGTACGCAAATCTGTACATGGGATTGTTGGAAGAAAGTTTTCTAAAGACACAAACACACCAGCCATTATGTTGGTATAGATATATTGATGACATCTTCCTAATTTGGACACAGGGTGCTACAACACTTGAGGCATTTTTAGACAGCCTGACACAATTCTCCACACTTCAATTTACCTGGCAGAAATCTACATCAGCCATCACCTTTTTGGATGTAGAGGTAACACTCCAGAATGGAAATATCAACACAGGAAGTCACATCAAACCTACAAACCACCTACAATATCTCCATTTCGACAGCAACCACCCAATAAACATAAAACGATCCATTCCATACAGTCAAGCAATCAGGGGTAAGAGAATCTGTTCGAATGATAGGGAATTGGAAGATTTTAATAGAAAGATATCAACAGCCTTCCAGAGAAGAGGATACCCAAAAAAACTCATTGAAAACCAAATTCATTCAGCACAATCCTCGGTTCACCATAAACCACAAACAGAACAAAATAAACTGTCTTTAATAACAGACTACCATCCTGGTCTACATAAACTCAACAAGATATTGAGAGATGGCTTCAAAATTCTTCGAGCTTCCGTCCACACCAAAAATCTTTTCACCGATCCACCGCAAATTTGGTACAAGCAACCTCCCAACTTGAAAAACATCCTAGTACATCCTAAACTACCAGACCCTGATGCAGAGAAACCACACAAACTTCCTCATGGCTCCTTCCCATGCAATAGACCTAGATGCAAGACGTGTCCAATACACCCCTCAGCAAATAGTTTCAACAGCCAAACAACAAAAATGGTCTTCAAAATACAGGGTCATCATAATTGTACATCGAAAAATATCATATACCAGCTACAATGTAAACTTTGCTCAGCACAGTACATAGGCCTGACCACGGATGGTCTGAATATCAGAATAAATGGCCACAGGCATGATGTTAAAATTATGAATATGGGTAGACCAACAGCTCAACATACTGCGAGTCACAACATCATAACTTTTGATGACTGCTATACCACAAAAATAATTAAATCACTCCCCCCTGATTGCAATCCCTCAGAACTGAGAAGATGGGAACTATCATACCAGTGGTATACCAAGTCCAGAGAATCCCCTAACCTCAACATCAGATAAATCCATTCATTTTTTTCCCCCTAATAGCCTTATCTTTTTTCCCCTGACAGACTTATATAAACTATAATCATTCATATGCTCATGGAAACAATATATATATATCTTTAATCTGTGCATCTGTGACATCTGATTTCTACTCTACACAATCTGTAGTTACAACTTATATTTATTTTATTTCATTCTCTCATATTTCTTTTTGTGTTTTCTCTTCGATTGACAAAGACCATTGTGTGGGTGAAATATCATTGTTTAAGTGCTTTTATGTGTTTCTATTTCAAGACTACAGTGTGGACTCTTACCAAGGTAAGTCTGTCAGTCTCCTAGTCCAAAAAATCTATATATATATATATATATATATATATATATATATATATATATATATATATATATATATATCGACAATGGTCAAGTGACCGAAAGGTGCCTCATCACTCAAGGTAAAATTATTGCACTTAATGGTGGATAAAATTACTTACAATAGTAATATATTAACTTCATATATATATATATATATATATATATATATATATATATATATATATATATATGAAGTTAATATATTACTATTGTAAGTAATTTTATCCACCATTAAGTGCAATGTTTTTACCTAGAGTGATGAGGCACCTTTCGGTCACTTGACCATTGTCGAATCACTGATTACTTTCTCTTAATTTTTCTGGTGCGGATGTTCGGTCCTTCGTGTTGGTAATTGTTGATGTCATATACGTTTCCTCTTGAGTCTTGTGTATTATGTTCTTGAATAGTATGTCTTCTGTATATGTTGTTTGTAGATTCATTAAATTGTTGTGTATGTTTTTATAAATGTGGTATTTTTGTAGTGAGTTTAGTTCTATTGGGTTATTATTTATTTCAAGTATGGTTAGGTTATTTTCGTAATTTGTTATTTCCAAATATATGGGCCAGTTACTGTGGCCCAAATATATATATATTTCATGTTGTCCATTAATATCACATAAACATGAAATAATAAATTACAAAAATAACCTAACCATACTTGAAATAAATAATAAGCAAGTAGAACTAAACTCATTAGAAAAATACCACATTTATAAAAACATACACTATTTATTGAACCTACAGACAACTAATGCAGAGGACGTACTATTCAAAAACATTATACATGCGGATCAAGAAGAAACAACGTGTATGACGTCAACAAATAACAAACTTCACGGACCGAATATCTACACTAGAAAAATACAGAAAATTAATTCAGTATTTTCGACAATGTTCAAGTGACCGAAAGGTGCCTCATCATATAAGGTAAAATTATTACAACTTAGTGGTGGAAAAAATTATTTACAAGTAATAATAATAACTTTATATATATATATATATATTAGAAGTTAATATATTACTAGTGTAAATACTTTTATCCACCACTAAGTGCAATAATTTGACCTTGTGATGAGGCACCTTTCGGTCACTTGACCATTGTCGAATCACTGATATTTTTCTGGTGTAGATGTTCGGTCTGTGATGTTGGTATTTGTTTACCTTACACGCATTTTTGTCTTGATCTGTGTGTATGTTTTTATATAGTATGTCTTATGTATATGTGGTCTGTAGGTTCATTAAATTGTTGTGTGTTTTTATAAATGTGCTATTTTTCTAGTGAGTTTAATTCTATTGGGTTAATATTTATTTCAAGTAGGGTTAGGTTATTTTTGTAGTTTGTTATTTCATGTTTATGTTATATTAGGTGTGCTGCAACATTTGATACTTTTGTATTTTATTTTTGAATGCTCTGTAATGTTCTTAAAATCTTATTTTAAATGATCTGGTCGTTTTCCCAATGTATAGTGCATTGCAGCCGTTACATGTAATTTTGTAAACTCCTGATCGGTTATGTTTTTCTGTATTTGTTTTGTGGTTTGTGTATTAAGATATTTTATTATTTTGTTGTTTGGTTTGTATGCTGGAGTGTAGTGTTCTTTGTTATATATATTTATTTTTTCTATTTTATTATTTGTGTATTTATATTTTAGGTAGATTTTTTTAATTTTTGTGTTCAGGTTGTAGTGTTGTGATGAGGTTAGGTTATTTTGTAAATTTATTGTTTATGTTTTTTATAAGGCGTTTGTTGTATCTATTTTCTATTGCTATTTTTAATGTTATTTAATTCTTCATTTAATTTTTGTTTGTTATCTTGTGTGTATTTTACTTCCAACAACACCACAATACACTACAAATCTAACCACCCTGGACACACAAAATTAACACTTACAGTAACATGATAAATAAAGCAATAAAATACACACAAGATAACAAACAAAAATTAAATGAAGAATTAGTTCTTCATATATATATATAAATATATGAAGTTAATATATTACTATGTGAGTAATTTTATCCACCATTAAGTGCAATAATTTTACCTTGAGTGATGAGGCACCTTTCGGTCGTTGACCATTGTCGAATCACTGATTTTTCTCTGCTGTGGATGCTCGGTCCGTGAAGCCGGTGTTTGTTGACGTTACGCGCACTTTTTCTTGATCTGTGTGTATGATATTTCTGTATAGTATGTCTTCTGTATATGTTGTTTGTAGATTCATTAAATTGTTGTGTATGTTTTTATAAATGTGGTATTTTTCTAGTTATTATAAAAACATACACAACAATTTAATGAATCTACAAACAACATATACAGAAGACATACTATATAAAAACATCATACACACAGATCAAGAGAAAGTGCGTGTAACTTCAACAAATACCAATATCACGGACCGAACATCTACAACAGAAAAATATCAGTGATTCGACAATGGTCAAGTGACCGAAAGGTGCCTCATCACTCAAGATTAAATTATTGCACTTAATGGTGGATAAAATTACTCACATAGTAATATATTAACTTCATAAAGTCAGTGCAACGGAAAAACAATGGATAATGTTAAATATCAAGAATATATATATATATATATATATATATATATATATATATATATATATTCTTGATATTTAACGTTATCCATTGTTTTTCCGTTGCACTGACTTTATGAAGTTAATATATTACTATTGTAAGTAATTTTATCCACCATTAAGTGCAATACTTTTATTTATTTTATATATATATATATATATATATATATATATATATATATATATTGTAACATTTATAGAATGGGCTATATAATATTATTTAAGAATTGGAAGAATATATTAGAAATAACTCACACAAAATTTAAAAAGAAATTCATTAAAAGATTGGTTAGGTTAAAATTGAAACTAAATTTAGGTAAAAGCCTAGATTAGTAAATAAGATATTTGAACTGTAAATACATAAAGAAATTTGTTGTATCAAATAAAATTTAAAAACAAGATAATATAATAATAGTTATATGTTAAACAAAATTGTAAATATTAGTAAAATAGGGCATAAGTAATTACTTGAAGGAAAAAGTGAAAAACGATTGTAAACAATGTAAGGTTATGTTTGGAAAAGGCCAGTCAAAATACACACATTTCGAAATATTACAAAAGTAAAACACAAAGACACTTCACACACTAATAATAGTAATTAAATAAACACTGGAAGGTTGGTTAAGGATCGGAAAATTGAAACAGTATGTTAACAAAATTAAAACTGGTGAAAATAGTTCGTTGACATTAACAGATGTGAAAGTAAAGAAATAGGTCAAGTGTGCAGTCGACTATAGTGAGAAGAAATTGAACTAAATTATAATCCATATGTTTTTTTTAAGAAGAAGGAGGCCGTCATATTTGTAAAATTTTAAAAGAAAAAACAAAGTTTTAGTTTAGTTAGAGTCGGTCTGGCGTGGGACGCCGAGTAAGGTAGCGAATCTGCCAGGACCAGTCAAAATTCTATTTATTAGAAACTTCGTCAAAATTATACAGATTTATGAAGAAACTTTACAATATTAAACAGGGATAAGTGGATTGAAAGAGTTAATAAAGTGAGAATATATTTTGAAGGAACTAAAACGAATTTAAGTGTGTAAAAAGTGAAATTTAAAGAGAACGGAATTCTACGTGTGAGCAAGCAGCCATTCGCCGTTATTTGATAAGTTAAGTACCTAGCGCTATATAAAAAAATAAACTTTAGTGGACTCTTAGGATAATAGGGAAGTTTAATTTTGTACATTAGAATATCTTGTGATTAATAGAAATAAGATCATAATCCAGTTCAAATAGTTTCGCCTTTTTTGCTTATTCCAAATTAAAGTTTTTCCATCAGGAAAATATTTATTAAAACTAATTTCAAAATTTAGTATTGTTTTTTCAAAATTTATTTAATTAACCTAAGAATTAAAAAAATATAGCCCATGCTATAACCCCGAGATAATAAGAGATCGTAAAATTAGCCTAGGGTATATTAAAATTGTGTAACTATAAAATTAAAAGAAATAAGAGTTAAACCGAGTTTGTTAAAACTTGTTAAGTTGTAAATTTTTGTTTTGTGTATTGTTTAAATGTGAAATAAGAAATGTTATAATAAAGATATATGAATTGTTTCTGAGTAGTTGTTTATTGTTTTAACAAGAAATTAGATATCATCAATAAAATAAATATTTAATAAATAAAAAAATAATTGTAAAGCGTTTTATGAAAACTTTACATTTGGCGCCCAACGTGGGGCTCGATAAAATAAGAGATAAAATTTATTTAGAGGGATTTTGAAATGAAATTAATTTAGAACTTTTTATATGAAAAACATTTGAACTGGAAATAGATTTAGACAAAATTTTGTAAAATTAAACACTGAGTTGAATAGAATCAAGGCTAGGTTTATAGTATATATAAAAATTGTTTATGTTTGTATAATAAGTTACTTACAGATAAAAAGAAGAAAATATTATAGGCGAGCTGGTAGTTGTAGGGGACCAGGAAAAAGGGACAAGTTTGGAAATGAAAGAAATGGAAGGCACAGATATGCCAATAGGAAACATCGAGGTAGAAGAAGCTAGGGGACTACCACCTATGCAAACCCAACAAAAAAAACAGGGAAATAATGAGAATGAAGATTTAAGGGAGATGATGAGAACTCTCATGGAAATGAGTGAAAAAGGGAGAGAGAAAATAAATAGACAATTAGATAAGATAGATGAAATAAAAGGGGTAATGAAAGATATCAGTAAGGATATGAGGGAAATAAACAAAAAATTAAAGGAAAATAGAGACGAAATGAGAGGGATGAAGGAGGATTTGAAATCCATAAAAGAGGAAATAAGGGAGGAAAATAGGAAAATGATAGAGGATATGAGGACAGAGGATAATACTAAAATAGAGGATGTGAGAAGAGACATAGAGGAGAAAGATAGAGAATTAGAGGAGGAGATTAAGGAAAATTTTGAGGAAACAAATGAAATAATAGCTGATGTGGTAGAAATTAATAAAAAAGAGATAGAGAAAGTAGAAAATATAACAAAGAAAAACACAGAAGAGTTAGGAGAGTTAAAATTAAAGGTGAAGGGGGAAAGAGAGATAACAGATGAGCGTTTTAGGAAAGTTGAAGATGTAAGGGAGAAAATATTAGGAGAGCAGGGAAGGTTAAGAAATGAAGTAGGAAAGAAAGAGGTACTGCCAATAAAGAATTTAACAATTCAAACCGCAACTAATAAGAAGATTGAAAAGATTAATCAAATGAAAATGGTGATAGGAGAAATAGGAGGAGTTAAATATCCGTCTCAAGGCTTAGTGGTACAAGGCTTATTGAGAAAATTTATCAGAGGTACGGATATGTTAATGAATGTGGAGGCACAACTCGAGTTTGGAAAATGGGAGATGGAATTTAAATATGAGAATAGAAGAGAAAATAGAAACTATGAAGCAGATGAAAGATACAATGGAGATGTAAACGGTGTCAAGGCAAGGACAGGCGTGGGGACAAGAAAAGAGAATGGTGCCCACAGTCAGTCGGAAAACTAAGACAATAGGAAACCCAGGAATAGAAATTAAATAGAGGAAACAAGTTTACAGGCATTAATAGACACAGGCAATAATATGACATGTATCCAGGAGAACTGGATATTGGAAAATAAAAATAAAATAGGAAGGGAGATATTAAATATAGGTAAAGGAAGCAATATGAATAACCTCTAGGTGACTATGTGTATAAGAAAACGTTAGCAGGAGATAAGTTTTAAGGGATGGTAACTATATCTACGATAATTTATTAGAAACTTCGTCGAATAATGAATAAAGATAAATATGAATCTATGTTAATAAATATTGAAGCATCGTTGTAATAAATAAAATATGGTAATTGTGTATTTAAACTTCGTCGTATTGTAATGGAGAATCTGCGTTGATAAATAATGGAACTTCGTCGTATATATTATATATTATAAAAGAAATATGAATCTATGATAATAAATATTAAAGCATCGTTGTAATAAAAATATGGTAATTGTGTATTTAAACTTCGTCGTATTGTAAGGGAGAATCTGCGTTGATAAATAAGTATTAAAACAAAATTTATATTCGTTGATATAGGGATAGTGTAATCGAAGGAGCTATAGATATGATCAAATAGAGGATATGAGATTGCGACCTTTAAAAAATATTAGATGTTAAACTTCATACAAAATAAACTGGAATGATATAAGAAAATAATTGAACTGGATGTGAGATTGGAAGGGGAGATAAAATACTAACTTAGAACTGAGAGTTAGATGAAGCTAAAAGCAAAATAAATATGAGATCAATAATAAACAAGGAATAAACAGAAATAAGGGAAAGAGAAATGTTATAACCAATTTGACCAAATCTAGACATACTATGACTCGGATAGGCTGGGATTTAAAGACACGGTATCAGAGAATATATGTTAAATAAATATTGAATCAGACTTATGATTGGAAGGATTCCAATTGTAATAAATGTAAAAAAAAAAAAATATATATATATATATAATTATGGAAGGAATTGTAAATACAAGAACATGATTTATTGTTACTATATGTTAGAATTGTTAAAGAATTGTTGATTGAATGTTAGTTATAAGTATATTGTATTGTTAGAAGATAAGTTAAGAAATATGTAGCTTGAAGTTTTCAGCTCAGTATTTGATTGTTAAAGAATTAAGATAAAATTGTGTCGTAGAATTAAGTATAAATGGACGAAAGTGGACAGATAAAGGTATAAATGACTTTTAAGTGGACAATTCTAAAAGTTGTAAAGACAATGGACGATAAGTTAGCCAAAGTGTTGAGGTACTTACTCAATAAAAAATGTGTTCAATTACTTATTAAATAAAATGTACAATTAGGAAATAAATGTTAATTTAAATTTAATTTAAAAAAAAAAAATATGTATATTTAAACAAGCTTGTAAAATGTAAAGAATGTGTAATGTAGATATTAGTAATATTTTTTTTAATTTAAATTAAATTAGGGGGCATTGTAACATTTATAGAATGGGCTATATAATATTATTTAAGAATTGGAAGAATATATTAGAAATAACTCACACAAAATTTAAAAAGAAATTCATTAAAAGATTGGTTAGGTTAAAATTGAAACTAAATTTAGGTAAAAGCCTAGATTAGTAAATAAGATATTTGAACTGTAAATACATAAAGAAATTTGTTGTATCAAATAAAATTTAAAAACAAGATAATCTAATAATAGTTATATGTTAAACAAAATTGTAAATATTAGTAAAATAGGGCATAAGTAATTACTTGAAGGAAAAAGTGAAAAACGATTGTAAACAATGTAAGGTTATGTTTGGAAAAGTCCAGTCAAAATACACACATTTCGAAATATTACAAAAGTAAAACACAAAGACACTTCACACACTAATAATAGTAATTAAATAAACACTGGAAGGTTGGTTAAGGATCGGAAAATTGAAACAGTATGTTAACAAAATTAAAACTGGTGAAAATAGTTCGTTGACATTAACAGATGTGAAAGTAAAGAAATAGGTCAAGTGTGCAGTCGACTATAGTGAGAAGAAATTGAACTAAATTATAATCCATATGTTTTTTTTAAGAAGAAGGAGGCCGTCATATTTGTAAAATTTTAAAAGAAAAAACAAAGTTTTAGTTTAGTTAGAGTCGGTCTGGCGTGGGACGCCGAGTAAGGTAGCGAATCTGCCAGGACCAGTCAAAATTCTATTTATTAGAAACTTCGTCAAAATTATACAGATTTATGAAGAAACTTTACAATATTAAACAGGGATAAGTGGATTGAAAGAGTTAATAAAGTGAGAATATATTTTGAAGGAACTAAAACGAATTTAAGTGTGTAAAAAGTGAAATTTAAAGAGAACGGAATTCTACGTGTGAGCAAGCAGCCATTCGCCGTTATTTGATAAGTTAAGTACCTAGCGCTATATAAAAAAATAAACTTTAGTGGACTCTTAGGATAATAGGGAAGTTTAATTTTGTACATTAGAATATCTTGTGATTAATAGAAATAAGATCATAATCCAGTTCAAATAGTTTCGCCTTTTTTGCTTATTCCAAATTAAAGTTTTTCCATCAGGAAAATATTTATTAAAACTAATTTCAAAATTTAGTATTGTTTTTTCAAAATTTATTTAATTAACCTAAGAATTAAAAAAATATAGCCCATGCTATAACCCCGAGATAATAAGAGATCGTAAAATTAGCCTAGGGTATATTAAAATTGTGTAACTATAAAATTAAAAGAAATAAGAGTTAAACCGAGTTTGTTAAAACTTGTTAAGTTGTAAATTTTTGTTTTGTGTATTGTTTAAATGTGAAATAAGAAATGTTATAATAAAGATATATGAATTGTTTCTGAGTAGTTGTTTATTGTTTTAACAAGAAATTAGATATCATCAATAAAATAAATATTTAATAAATAAAAAAATAATTGTAAAGCGTTTTATGAAAACTTTACAATATATATATATATATATATATATATATATATATATATATATATATATATGAAGTTAATATATTACTATTGTAAGTAATTTTATCCACCATTAAGTGCAATAATTTTATCTTGAGTGATGAGGCACCTTTCGGTCACTTGACCATTGTCGAATCACTGATATTTTTCTGTTGTAGATGTTCGGTCCGTGATATTGGTATTTGTTGACGTTACACGCACTTTCTCTTGATCTGTGTGTATGATGTTTTTATATAGTATGTCTTCTGTATATGTTGTTTGTAGATGCATTAAATTGTTGTGTATGTTTTTATAAATGTGGTATTTTTCTAGTTATTATAAAAACATACACAACAATTTAATGAATCTACAAACAACATATACAGAAGACATACTATATAAAAACATCATACACACAGATCAAGAGAAAGTGCGTGTAACGTCAACAAATACCAATATCACGGACCGAACATCTACAACAGAAAAATATCAGTGATTCGACAATGGTCAAGTGACCGAAAGGTGCCTCATCACTCAAGATTAAATTATTGCACTTAATGGTGGATAAAATTACTTACAATAGTAATATATTAACTTCATAAAGTCAGTGCAACGGAAAAACATGGATAACGTTAAATATCAAGAATATATATATATATATATATATATATATATATATATATATATATATATATATATGTTAGTTTTGGTTGGTAAAGATTTTGGACTAGGAGACTGACAGACTTACCTTGGTAAGAGTCCACTCTGTAGTCTTGAAATAGAAACACATTTCTAATTTGTGATTACAACTTATATTTATTTTATTTCATTCTCTCATATTTCTTTTTGTATTTTCTCTTTGATTGACAACGACTACTGTGTGGTTGAAATATATCATTGGTTAAGTGCTTTTATGTGTTTCTATTTCAAGACTACAGAGTGGACTCTTACCAAGGTAAGTCTGTCAGTCTCCTAGTCCAAAAAATCTATATATATATCTTGATATTTTACGTTGCACTGATTTTAAAAAGATATATATATATATATCACTTTGTCTATTATTTTTCCGTTGCACTGACTTTATGAAGTAATTATTATTAATTGTAAATAATTTTTTCCACCACTAAGTGCAATAGTTTTACCTCATGTGATTAGACACCTTTCGGTCGCTCGGCCATTGTCGAATCACTCTGGAGTGATTTGACAATGGTCAAGTGACCAAAAGGTGCCTCATCACATAAGGTAAAATTATTGCACTTAGTGGTAGAAAAAATTATTTACAAATAGTAATAATAACTTCATATATATGAACTACAATAATAAATTTATATATTAAATTTCTATGATTCTTTATATGTAATAGAGTCTTAGTAATTCGAGGTAGATGGGACCAAGACCCCTTCGGATTATTAAAAACTTGGGTTACACGGAAATATGTTCCTGCACATTAAAAAAAATAACAGGTGTTCTATTCTAATGAAGCCTAATACTCTAATTAAGAATGCACAAAATACGTTTATAGAACTTTAATTGATTACATGAATTAATGTTGTTTTTAAATACATTGTTTATCACGGTTGCTACATTTTTTGGAACATTTAAAGATTTTATTCCACAACTTACTTGATGTTTTTTCTTTTATTTTGTTCCACGATTTTGCTGTTCAGACACAACTCCTTCAACTGTATTTCTTTTTAGAAAGCGTACAATGCTTTCTTCATCTTCAGTCGCTCAAAAGAATGATTGTAAAAAATTACTTGTGTATTCACTTTCATACGTTCCAGAACACACTGATGCATTGACTGGATTAGGCTTGTAACATTTGTGGGAAGACATAAGCACGGATATCATTGACCTTCATCGGGATGCGACAGTGCTTTGTTTCACAGTAAAATAGCCTTCCGAAGCAAATTTTTTGCTTTTAAAAACTTTTCAGTTTCAGGCAGAAACTCATTAAAAAACCACTCTTTAAATAGTTCACTATACATCTAATCAGCACTTTAGTTGTTATATGAAGCCAGCAATGCTTACGTGGAAATGGTTTTAAATGCCTGTTGCTTAGCCAGAGTCGAATTTAACTGATACTCGAAAACTCGGGACTCAGAATTTCAAGACTACTGTGTGTGTGTGTGTGTATATCACTTTTTTCAACTTAGAAACACTGTTTTCTTGTAATCACTTACACTATAATGTACGTAAACATGATTGCATGATCTTACTTATTATATGTGCGAGTTGACTTCCAAGAACATATTAATTAACATGCTATAATTTTTTGGTTTTTTAGAAGACTACTGGTTTTTGTAGTAGGTAGACGTGTAAGAATTCCGTTGTCACATGGTATAACGGTACTGTTATATTTTTGATTTCACTGCCCTTGTAGACCGATAGCCATATTTTAAACTTAGCAACACTGTTTTCATGTATTCCTTATCTCTTACACGTTAATGTACTTAAACTAGAATTTTACTTTGTATATTTACCAGTCGACTTTCAAAAGCTTATTAACTACCATGCTCTCATTGTCAAGATTTTTAGACTTGATACTTGTAATAGGTAGGCGTGTGAGAATTCTGTTGTCATGTGGTATATTGGTACTATTCTATATTAGGTTCCAATGCACTGTGGGTTAGCTTTGGATGGAGTTAGTTTTAGTGCATGTGGCTAGATTTGAATTGTTTGTTTTTTATGCTTCAAGTTCCCTTTATATCTTTCTTTTAATTTCTTTTTTGTTTGGCTGATATGTATTTAATTACAGTCTGGGCATTTAATTGTATAAATTCTGTTATTAGTTGTGGGACATTTTTCTGATTGGTTTGTTTTATTGATTATGCTTTCTGTATTTTTGTATGATACAATCATATTGTTATTTTTAAAAGGCTTGAAAATGAGAGCATGGTAATTAATAACTTCTCGAAAATTGACTCGCAAATATACCAAATAAGGTTCTTAGTTATACTAAATAAGTACATTAAAGTTATCGGTTCTATGTGCTTGGCATGAACAAGTCAACTAGAAATTTGTGTTTTAATGACATTTAAATCTCAAGTCTCTGTGAAACTTTTCAAGTTTCTGATGCTAATTTTCCGAACAAACAAAATGTCAAACAGATTTTACAATTTGTGTTGTATAAATTTCCAAAAAATAACTATTAGCATGGTGACACTTTCTCTGTCTATATTGGAACAGATTGACTTCTGCAAATCTTATGTGAAACACATGATCCTATAAAATTTAACCTTCGAGAGGGCGCATGCAGAGTTTTTCTCCGCATGTATCATTATTTGTTAAGAAAATGTCTTTCTCATTGTCATAAGTTTATTTCCGGCTCGTTACTCCACAACCTGCATTCTAGGAAATGGTCCAACCTATTTTTGTTCATATTTTCCTCATAGCTTTAGTGTGAATTTAATCTTTGTTACGCGCGGTCAGATTGTGGAGATTTCGTTATTCCTAATTTTCACTTAATGTTATAATTAATTTCATATTCTTATGTGTAGGTCCTACCATCATGATAAAATATTGTTTATGTTTAGACGTTGAATTACTTCATTACAGAAAAATAACTCGTAAAAACCTCTCCAGTAACGAAACAGTAGTATACATTGCTTACACGTTTTAACAATTCAAAATATTGTTAGAAATATGATATTTAGAAAATTAAAATTGTACAATAATGATGTCTAAAATTATTTACAATGCATTTATATGGTATTTAATTGTGAAGTCACCAAAATTAAAAATAGTAAACCGTTTAAATGTTAAAGGGTATTTGTGCTGAATAAATCTCCGCAAGCGCTGTCTCCCGTTTGAAACTCTATGCGCCCTCTTGTAGGTTAAATAATTGTATGTTCCTATGTCTTTCTATATTTCTATACCTAAATTTGCATTAACTGGTTGACGTCCTTATTAACACTGACAGCACTATAAGTAGTCCATCTTCTACTTATATGTGTCTATCTAATTATGATATTGTTATCAATCAACCTCCTTAACCCTTTGATTAGCAAGATATGCATGCCCTGATAAATCCTCTGGAAGCAACATATTTTTGATAGATTTTTTAATTTTATCTTTTTTCTAATTTTTCTCTAACTTTTTAATTATTGTACTATTTTTAATATTTGTTATGAAAGTATAAATTTTGTTAACAGTAGTAGCAGTCCACATTTTCAGTTTTGAATGGTCAGAAAGGGTAGTATTTTCACACACACAAAGTAGTAATATTCTTTGGTTTCAGTAACAATTTTGTTGACCAAATCTCTATAGAAAAATATTTTGAAAAATTCACTCTTTACGTTCCAATGGAAAAACAAATTTGTTAGAAATGCCTGATTTATTTGTATCAAAATACTGCAATGATCTGTAAAGACATGAGTGAACCATAGACTTTGCACGCAAAACTATGGTGGCTGTGTAATCTGTGTACCATATATTGCCCAGATAATATCAAATATCGAATCTAGAGTGCAGTACAATACACAGGAAACAAAATCGTAAACATACGGCAACGCTAATCTGAGAGTAATGATAAAACTTTCATATACAGGAATGCTCCGGGCAACCATTGCGCCATCTCACATACTGGTACGTGAATGCTAATCAAAGGATTAATGTGCTCTTACAGCATTAACAAAAAAATAACTAACAGATTAACATAATCCATAAATGTGTGATATTTAAGTATAGTCTTCGTGAGCAAACTAGATTTGTAAGCAATTGTGAGAAATGTATTTGTTTTGTATTTTTCACTTACCTAAATATTATTATTTATATAATTTTATTGAAAAATGTATATATTTATAAATAATATAAAAATACAAAAGGTTGTATGTCTTGTTCTTGATTTTATGAACAGAATGAGGCAGAAATTAAGGCTTTCAAAGCTCAACCTGCCACAGTTCTGTACAAGAAACCATTTGAACCAAAGAAACCTGAGCGACCATTTACTGATCCAGCAGAAATTGAATTGCACACAGAACGCAGAGCAAAAGACCGAGAAATGTTTGATTTGACTGTCAAAGAACGAGAACAAATGTTGGAGTGTCTTAGAAGAGAGGTAACTAAGATTTCTAAATGTATGCACCTTTAAATATATCTAAAACCTTCTAGAGGTACCTGTGTGTGTGAGTGTGTAGTTTTTTTAACTAGAAGCATAGTATACAAGTAGAAGAAATAATATAAAGTCTTTAAATTTCAGTTCGAATAAGGTCAGAAACTGTTTAAACTAGCTTAAGAATATGTATTTCCATAAGTGTTAGTAAATATTCAAGAGTTTGCTACCTTCATTCCATGGAGATGCTTCGTTTCCTATACAATAAATAATGGAGTCATTAAGGTATGCTCTATCAAAGTGCCCAATGTTTATTAATTAGTTAATTGGAATAATTTTGTATAGCTCTGCAGAGCTTTGATACGATGTAAGCTATAATTTTGTTTTCTAGAATGTTTTGAGCAACACAAATTAAACTTAAGATCAGGACTGTACGTTAAAAGCTAACAAACATTTAAAATCGCTTAAGAAGTGACATAATAATTCTACCCAATAGCTTACATGCTAGAGCTATCAGAACTCATCACAATATCGAGTTATGATTATTCTGCCAGTTGTTTCATTCAGTACTGCTTATTTGTACTGATGTCAAAATGAAGTTTGATGAAATCACTGAGCGACAACTCAACATCATGGTTTTGATGAAGCTCAGGAATAACTTCAAAGAAATTACAGAGCTGTTTACAGTGATAATGCTCTAAAAGAAACATCTGTTTTTAATTATATTAGATATTTAAAAACGCCTGAGAATATACCAAAGATATGCAAGCTTGGGACTACCTTCAAACTCCTGTGTTAATGAAAACATTGTGTGCAGACTCTTGAGCTTAATAATTGCTCAAATCAATTTTAGGTACACATCATAACCGAATATTTGGATTTAAAGGAAGGCAAGAAATCGAATCAAACTTGTTGATGTAAGTTGAGGTGGGTTAAATGTGTTGTCAACTGGATGTATCGTTAATGATCGCCTTATTTAGGAATCAACCATCATTTTCAACAAACCATTAGATAAAGAATTCAGCATGAAAGCAGATATCCTTTTTAAAAAAGTTGATGCATAGGAAACACGATAATTCGTGGATTATGGAATTACTTCCCAATCAAAGATTAAAAACTCAGAAAAGTTTTAAGCATGTGGTTGTTGGCAGGAAAATAAATACATCTGAAACTGAGCAACCTCTGCAATTAGTAGACCCATTAGATTTCATGCAATTTAATGTGTCCTTAGATCTTATAGAGCCAGTGAACAAGACTATTGTCATGCTGTAAAAGATATCCCAAATTGCCTTGGAAACCTTAAACTCTTGATACCCACAGGACTCCTGGGTGAGAATCTACACGGATGGGTCTAGAATGCATGGTGAGACGGGAGTGGGAATATACAGTGATTACTTCTCACACTATTTTGCACTGAGCAATAACTCAACTGTTTTTGAGGCAGAACTGTTTGCCATCAACGAGGCTCTTCAACAACTGATTCTAAGACCATGGTTTAGTACCGATATTGTTTTATTGGTTAACTCTAAATCCTCATTACAAGCAATGGCTAATAATGATAATACAGGTAGTGCAATTGTACAGAATATAAAAAAGAATTATTATTATTGTAATGCAGTGAGTCTCATCTAATATGGGAATACAGGGGAATGAGGCGGCTGCAGATAAACTTGCAAAGAGAGGGACTAAGATTGTTCAAAAACCATCAAAAGTTCTATCACTGCAAGCAAGAATAAAAAGTATTAAAACATCTTACCGACAAGGTTTTAGGAATATGATGGAGGATAAACTGAAGGACAAGTCCTATAATGTGTTTGAGCTGTTTGAGGCGAATAGAACACTCCTGAGAAAAACATATGTTGCTAACTTCAGACTGGTCACAGGGTATGACTGTCTCGCCGGACATCTCAACAGAATGAAAATATTAGAATCCAACAGGTGCACAATATGTGGATGCCGAAAATCTATTATAGACAAGGACCGCCTCTTGGTCTGCAGTGGACTAGATAAGGAAAGACAACAATGAAGGGACTTACTTGGATTCTATTGAGAGGCAAGATCTCAAATGGTGTAAATCAAGTGAGAGCCACTGGAAGAAGAAGAAAATCATCATTTTCAACTGAATTTTTCCATTCAGCAACAGGTTCAACCCTTCTCCGGAATCAGCAACTTGGTGTGATTGTACAGTTTTTTAAATCCAAATGATCACTTCGGACTCTGTGTTTCTTTAATTTACTTAAATTAAATTATTAGAGATTGTTTACACAATTTTACAGCAATTTGTAAGGTCAAGGGATTCTCACACAAGCATCCCAGCCTTTCATCCTTTGCCATCTTTAAAGTGCCACTTTAAAATTAGTGTTTCCTTGGAAGCGTAAAAGGCTTAAACATCTCTTATTCTAAATATGTAATTTCTTAAGATTTTTCGAACTTCACTAGAAAAGTTAGTGTTCTCTTGATGCTCGGTGATTTTGTCAATCTTTATTTCGATGAACAATGAAAACTCATCTAGTACAGCATGACTGACAGCTCAATGAGTATTAGGTTATATGTGGACTAGTGGTTAAACATTGTATCATATCCGCCATATTGGATCAGTTTGGTATTTATTGGATAGACCTTGTATATAAATATTAGTTGCTAATTTTAACTGGTTATTGTTTGCAAATTCTGTTCCCTTTTGATGTAGGGATCTTTATGTATAAAGAGTTATTCAATTTTTCTTCAAATTGGCATAAATTTAATTGAATAAAAAAAAATAATTGGTTTTAACTTATTCCAAGTGCAAATTATACTCTTTTAGAAATTGTTCATGTGTAATTAAAAATGTATCCATCCTGTAAATTGATCAGGTGAATGAATAGTATAGTGTCTCATTAATATTTATAAAATGCCATAAGAGATTAGAATTTTAACTGAATCACAAAATTATAATTAAAAATTAATATCTAGTAGATTGGATTTTTTCTAAGATTGTTCTATAACTTAATTTCAGGCTTATGCCAAACTGAAAAACATTTATGAATTGTGCAAACCTTTTAAAATTATTTTTGTTTTAATAAAATATTTACTAAACTTTGTCAACTAAAACAAATAAAAGACATACACAAGACTCACAAATTAATCATTAGTTTACTCATACTTCAATGACAAAGTCATTATCATCAGTTAGTGTTGCTACTACAAATTCTAACTTACAACTCATGTTATAAATTACTACTTTGTCATTGAAACACCTATGAGTAAATAAATGATTAATTTGTGAGTCTTGTGTATGTCTTATATTTGTTTTAACATAACCACACAAGCTAAGCTCAAAGAATAGTTGTATTTGTTAACTAAATTTGTCACTCATAGCAAATAATAGTGAAGGTAGGTGGGTGTCTAAATGTATTTTGTAAGATCTATTTCTATCACCTTAAATATTGAAACAAATTTTAAAATATTAATTTGAATAATTAAATTATTGGTTATATTTAGATGAATACTTATTACCAAAACATGTTTTAGCGTGAATTGAAATTGAAGAGAGAAGAAGAAGAGAAAATAGCACAACTCAGAAAAGAAGCTATACACAAAGCCAATCCAGTTCCTTCTTTCAAGACACCTGTTGTAAGAAAATCAAGAAAACCTTTAACTGAACCATGTAGTCCATTTTTAACTAGAAGATCCAAAGCTAGCCAAGACGTATAGTAAATATATATTTCCTTGTTTCATCTAACTCTTTAAAATATTTTTTAACCTTTATAATTTGTCATTTAATATCAATAAATAAATTTTTAATATATATTTATGAATGTATTTTTAATATATTTATTTTATTATGTAATAAAATTTTCTAACATTGCTTTCTTTATAACACAATTTAGAAACATTTTTCAAATGTCCTTCATACAGTGCTAGAGTTTTTCTGAAATTTATCATATCACAAAACCTGTTTGTCTATGTTGTCGATATTTCAATATGTTCAATGAATTTCACTTTGATCATTGTAAAATGTTTTGTAATGTAACTAAAGAAAACTATGTTTTTAACAATTAACTGAAATTATTTTAGCTTCCAAATTGTATTCCTGTTACATATGTCAACATACCTATTTATACAGTGCCGGCAAAACGTTTAGGGACACCCCTACATTTATATGTTTTTGCTATTGTCCTAAAACTTTCTGCCAATCATATATTAGTAACTTATCAATGAATTAAGCATGAAAAGTTACGATTTTCCTGAAATTTTCATTCATTTATAAGTAAGGGTTGGCAAATTATAAATTGTTTCCCATTTTAAAATTTTTGAGGAAACCCCTGTTTTTTTCTAATTAAAAATGTATAATAAAAAAATACACATCTGATTAAAATGATACTTTGTACAAATGTTTAGCATAACATTTAGAATGTAAATATGCATTATTTATTATTTACAAAAAATCACCTCTCATTTGGTACCAGGTTAACTTTGCTTTAGATTTTCAGATTTTTCAGCATAAAATTCTCACATTTCAATAGCGAATATCTAGTGAACGCTCTTGGGGCGGAACTGACTATACCGTTGTGTTCCTCGCGTCATGGCGGGTCGGGGGTACAGTCAGTTCCGCTCCAAGTGTCCCTAGTGTTCACTAGATATTCGCTATTGAAATGTGAGAATTTTATGCTGAAAAATCTGAAAATCTAAAGCAAAGTTAACCTGGTACCAAATGAGAGGTGATTTTTGTAAATAATAAATAATGCATATTTACATTCTAAATGTTATGCTAAACATTTGTACAAAGTATAATTTTAATCAGATGTGTATTTTTTTTATTATACATTTTTAATTAGAAAAAACAGGGGTTTCCTCAAAAATTTTAAAATGGGAAAAAAATTTATAATTTGCCAACCCTTACTTATAAATGAATGAAAATTTCAGGAAAATCGTAACTTTTCATGCTTAATTCATTGATAAGTTACTAATATATGATTGGCAGAAAGTTTTGGGACAATAGCAAAAACATATAAATGTAGGGGTGTCCCTAAACTTTTTGCCGGCACTGTATTCCAATTTTCAAATAATTGATTAGTTTTTTTAGATTTATGACAAAATTTAACCTCTGCTTACTGGCCTCTAAATCAAACTTTTATTTATAAAAGTATGTGTTTTCAATGTTTGGTTAGGTCAATGAGTGGAGTAACATCTAGCGATTGTGGCAAGACAATCTAGCACTTTATCAATGAAAATACAAGACTATGTATATAATCTGCTTAAATTTTAACACAGAGTATGTGAATAAAATCTCCAAATTCTTTTCTTTTTTCAGAAAGCCTATTTAGCCAAATATTACAGAATTTCAATTATATACTGTACTTAGCCTTGCAAATTTATGACTTTACAATGAAAATATGAAATTTAGACAATCAAGTTTCCTTGTTTAATTTTTTAAAATATTCTACATACAAACATCTTTGTTTAGAAAATCAAAAGGGTTATATTCTCTTGAACATTCTGGTAATTGGCATTACCTACATTTGCCAACAAATATCCTTTGTTGAATATTATAAAATCAGACCACTAAGAATTGAAATAAACAAAATAATAAGGAAACACATTTTACCAAAGGTACTCAAAAAACCACTCTTACTTTCCACTTTGAACTTTATTAGTTACAATAAGGCAAAATGCAATAGAATGGTTTATGTACTATTTTTCTTTTATGTCTGTAAAGAACTCAAGACTTCGTATGAATATATTGTCAACTTTGTATGAATATATTCTACTCTTACATCATTTTATTTGAATTATGAATGGTTTTTCTTCATCAGTGTCGCCTGGGATTGGATAAGTTGTTTTATTTGTATTATTGTTAAGATTTAGTAGTTACAAATATCAAGTTATTGTCAAATAAATATTTCCATGTAAATAAGAAATACAAATGTTTGTAATTGTTCATCAAATTAAATAAAGAAATAAATTGAGACAACTTAATGAACTTATATTTTTTGTTACATTGTATGGTTACGGGATTTATTTGAAAATATAATAATTACACAAAAATCTTCGCTTCCATTCATTAGTTTTGATTTCACAAATCTCCATCCTGGTAATTGCTACTAATTTTCTTTTTCGCCCTGGGAAAAAAAGCTTTTCCCCCAAACAATTTCATTTGAGAAAAGAAAACAAATCATGTGATGTACGTTCTACTTTTCTGAATGATTTACATTTACATCTTAAGAATGAAATTTATTATACTTCTAGTTTTTATAATAATTTTTCATACTAAGTCAATTCTAAATTTGCTTGCAATGATGTCATTTAGTTCAAAATGAATGCTTCTTAGACATTATTTGGGAAAAGGATGCTATTTAACTGTAGCTCAATCTGGACATTAAGTAAATTCCTGCCTAATATATGAAATTCAATCAGCTTACCCCGTCACATATTAAATGATTCACGTTTCGTGCAATCCAGGAGGTTCAGATTAATTCCAAATTCATTATAAATTAAAATATGTAAAATCAATAATAAAATGCTACTTATGGCTTAAAGCCTAGTACTTGTCTCCTAACATTCTTAAAACTTAATTCACTTATGTAAAATAAACTGTGTAACTAAAATAATTTCCAAAAACTTCTCTTGCAAAATCAGACAAGACTATTTTCCAAATATTTTTAATATTCTGAAATTGTTAGTGGTTTTACCCATTTCAGTAGCTTCTGCAAATAGAAGCTTCTCATCTCTAGGAAGACCTTAACCTTACCTGGAAAACACAAGTTCGGGAAAATAGATTGAATGGGCTTCACTGTTTGGTACAGTTGTTTAAAATTCAGATATTTCTAACCTTTCTGTAAAAGTACTAAGGCACACGCTCTACCCACAATACTCTCAGCATTTTCAGCAGTTGTACTCAACTCCTGAGAGAGTTAGTTGCGTTGCATCACCGCGTTTCTTTTCTTCGCCATTTTGGACTCATTTTTTTACACGTTTTTCATTCTTTTAAATCTTACAAATCCTTTGCAAATAAGTGTTGAGATCAATCTCAAAACAAAGAGTGGTGGATTTTATCAAATTGAACTATTTAATAACTTCACTTGTCTATTTTCTCATTAAACATTTTCAACCACAAGAGTGTTAGCACATGGTAAAAGTGAAACGATTTTATAACTTATTCTTTTACTGAACGTTTAAACTAACTCAAATAATAGTTTTAGTAAACAGTTACAGTGAAAAAGTTGTGTGGACACCAGACGACATTAACTACACCTGTGTGGAACATCTAATTCAACGTAAGGTTAGTGTGTAGAAATGTTATTCAAATTTTGCTCATAACATTTTATCAAAGCATAAACTTAAAAGTAACTCACAGATTTACTTTTAACTTTATCTGTGGGGTCCTCCGGAGTTATCATTCTTTATTTCTCTGTCAAACTTAAGGGCTGAACGCCACTTTTATCTATTCACATAGTCATTAACATAAGAGATGTTCATAGAGATGAAGTTTTAAAACAATTTTCACTATAGTCAAGAAATGTAGATTTTGTTTTGTAAAAAGACAAACACTGTTTCATGGATACTATTAGCTTTTTTCAGTTAGTTTCCTCGCAACAGTCTTAATGAAGTAGGTTGGGTTTAAAATATCTGAGTTATGTGTGAAATGAGGTTTCTAACAATTCAATGAAGGTAGCATAGATAAAATTAAACATTGACTGAAATAAATATAGTCATTGTTAACAGAACTTAGACTTTGTAAAGTTATATTTTTTCTGCACTACTTTATATATTTAAACTATCATTCTAACGAAATCCAACATAAGACCTGTATTTTGGAAACATCAATATCCAAAATATTCCCTGAGGAGGTCCGCGGAAACTCCCCGATTGTTAGAGCACCAGAAATTTTTGTCCATATACGCCACTGACCTTAACTACAAGTTTTGCTTGTACTGAGAAATTGTGCTTAGCTGATTCTCTCTTTTCCCTTTCCACATCACAATTCGTAATTATTTTATTTATGATTAAAACATTACATTTACTTGAAAATAAATAAGACATACCATTATTTTCTTGCTCTATTTTGCCATTATCCTTTAATGCAATGGTGACATGTAGACACACAGATACTTATGCACAACATTTCCTGATCCTATCCTTGTAGAAATCACATTCCTCAATGGAAATTTCTGCACGTTTTCAAATTTCTTAATAAAATCTCTCTGTGTTAATATTTTGGTTTAATCTCTCCATGTTTGATTTGGTTTTGTGGCGCAAGTGTTAGCTCCGATTCATTCTAATGTATACTAGGGGCCATTTAACCGTGCACTTCGTCTAGAGAGGTTGAAACAAGTGGGACAGGAGGTAAAGAACTGCATTCAATATAAATAGTTTCCTACAAACATGATAAGGAATGTCAAAACACTCATTGTAGCCTTCTGTGATAGCTGAATATTCAAATGCATAATTTTAAAGATATATTAAGGGCTTTACGGTAGTTCACTTCTCACAATTCAATTGATACATTTGATGTTGGTAGTCAGCCTAATAATGTGAATATATATTTGCTTCCGTCATACATTTTCTGTTTATAGTACGGAAAATAATGCTCAATAGCAAATATTTTGGTGAACTGTAACATGATTTGCATTAGACGGTTGATATTAGATAAATTAGCTTTGGTTTGAAATATGTGTAAGCATATCGGATGCAGAAACTGTTGATATATAGAATATTCTGAATACATGTTTTCAGAAGTACAAGAGAAATCAAATGTGAGCAATTACACATTAACTGGAGGCACCTATATTAGGGATGGTTGACATTTTCTGTCAAAATGACTAGTCACTGATATTCGTTTGTCGATGGTAGTACCAGTGAAAAAATATGAAAAATGCCAGTTCCAGTGACAATGGATCGATTAGAAGTTGTCTCTGTTGTGATTTGTCGCTGTTAATGGTTGATTTGTTGCTGTCACTGGTTCTGGTCTCACCACTCGGCTCACGGCGCCGATTACCGTGCAGTGTCATCATCTGAAGGGAAGCGGGGGGTCGACTGTTGTGATTGGGCAAAATGGTGCTATTGCGGGTGAAAAGTTACTGATATTTCACAACCGCTGTCATTGATAGAACGTTTTCAATCGCTACATGGCGATCTTCATCAGTGTCATCTCAGAAGACACTGATGAAGATCGAAAACGTCCTGCCTTAGTAAGTTTTCACAAAATTAAAGTTCGGATAGTCATAAACTAATGTTAAAGGGATTAATTAATATTCACTGAACGTAATGGACTACATAATTCAAGGGTTGTTATTGGTTGATTTTTCGCTGCCACTGGTTCTACTCATTTACGTCGTGTGTGGGTGGTCAATTTGTGTCGGGTTTCAAGATAGTGACAGTGTTGTGTACAGTAGACATTATTTGGCACTCAATAGTTTGTACCTAATTTGGTAGTTTATTTTTAAATAAAATGAGCCTTCCAAAAAAAAAAGCGAGTTGTGTAATTATTTTACCACTGTGGTATGCCTGCCTATTATTGGCACATACAGAGCAGTCTCAGTATCCCTTGTCATCAGTAAAAATCACTGATCCAAACCTGGTGCTGTCGCTAAAATCACTGGATCGACATCCCTAACCTATACTACAGTGTGTGAGGTTTAACTGTGTCTCTGACCTTGAGATCGCTAGTGTGAACTGGGCTGCAGTGCAGGGTAAATATCCAACACTTCTGAAAACATCTGCCTACAGTCAAAGTTGAATATGTAATGTTAGCATTCGGTTTCAGCTCCAAGACAATTGGGTCATGTTTAAAGTGTAAACAGTATGGTTTACGTTTAACTGGATTTTTAGGCTAGTTGTATTAAGTTCTTGCTAGTGTAGGGCCAGTGTTTCAGAGTTTAGTTCTATGTGGTTTGTATGGTAAAATACATAAAAGTAACTTGATTTTTTTTACAAAATGGAAAGTAGAAAAATTAAAACTAAATTGCAAAAAAAACCTTCAAAAAAATTATTTTAAATGTTGCCGATTTTATGATTAGTAAATCAAACTATTTTTCTAAACATAAAACATTTTCAGTGCTGTTACAACAATGTGATAAACGCACGTCTAAAGCGTGTGGTGTATCTGTAAGTACAGTTAAAAACATTAGGAAAGAAAATAAAATTACTGCTGTCATCAGAAGGTGAATGTTCTTTTCAAACTCCAACAAAAAAAAGAATTTTCTTGAATGGGCTAAAGAACAGTTGCTACAGATTCTTCCACCAAGTTCTGTGATAGTTTTCGATAACGCACCGTACCATAATGTTAAACTGAACAAGGTTCCTTTCTCTTCTTTAAAAAAATGTGAAATGATTTGATGGCTAAGTGAAAGAAAAATTCCGTTTACTAACGATATGCTGAAACCCGAACTCTACCGGCTTGATAAACCATTTTATAAGTTTTATGAATTTGACGAATTGTTGAAAAATAGTGGACACGTCAGCATTAGAATACCATCCTGGTATTGAAAACATTCTGTCTCAGTAAGTTTTAACAAATTTACTAAATTTAAAGTTCGGATACTCATAAACTATTGTTTAAGTGATTAATAAGATTCACCAAACGTAATGGACTACAAAGGCAAGAATAAAAGAATTAGTTAAGCCATACTATCTGTTACTTCTAGCACAAATGCATGTTATAAAACAAGTAATTTATTATTTTTTTTAATACCTACTGAGGTTAACAAAGAAAAATTGTATCATTGTTTTGGAGTGTGAGCTAATAGAAAGACTATATTTAAAAAGTACTTAACTAAGTGAATACGCAATGGCTTACTTGCTGACGCGTTTCAAAACATTCGTTTCTTTTACGAAGCTAACCCTCTACACGGAGTAGAGGGTTAGCTTCGTAAAAGGAAGGAATGTTTTGAAACGCCTCAGCAAGTACGCCATCACGTATTCATTTGGTTAAGTACTTTTTAAATATAATTTAATCAGTGAATTCAAGATGATTACATCAAGCAACTTTAATAGAAAGAATTTAATGAATATGATAATAATAGTTTGTGCAGACATGATCTTCAAATGTGTTGCTCTGCTTCTGTAAAGAGACGAAATATGTATTGAACAATGTTTTCAGTTAGGCTAGTAGTCAGATGCTAGAGTAAAACGGGAAACACCATTAAACCTCACTCACTGTACGGTAACCGATTGCAAGCGGTACAAGAATCAGGCATTTGGTTGTGGCTCAGATATTAGTGTCAATATGATTGTATTACTTCGCGGCTGGAAGGGCATAGAAGGTATGTACTTCTATGTGTCCCGGCAAGTGGACGTTATTTAAAAATACTCTGTAAATTGTAAATCATAACTGTTAAATTACAAGAAATTCTACCAACCAAAAAATTACACATTTTTGTCAAAGACTCTAAAGCAAAACGAATTCACTAAACACTTGTAAATATTTACAAACTTGCCTATAGTACCACTTACTTATATTTATTGAGGCAAATATATAAGTGCTATTATAGGCTAGTTTGTAAATATTTACAAGTGTTTAGTAAAAACTAGTAGCTCACGTGAAAATGGAAACAACAAATATAAACAAAAAGAATTGTTTGTCAGCTTATACTTTGAAAAAAAATAATAACCAGCAATTAATTATAATGAAACAAAATTAAGTAATAACAAACGACTTATTAATGTACATTTTAATCCTAGATAATTTATCGTGTTTATTTCAGCCCATGAGTTCCCTAGACTAAGACTTATACTATATACTTAGTCCGGGAAAACGCAATGAGTACAATATATGTTTCACAATAAACACTTTCATGATGGAGAAGTAAACCTTCTTCTGTGAGTAGTCAAAAACTGTTGTGCTTGTGTTACTGACTTATGATAGCAACTACAAATACTAAAATAGTTTGTATTTAACGTTCATAAATTACTCTTGCTACCCAGTTACCATGTTTTTGAGGTTTACGATCAGTAAAACAATATTAAGAAAAAATTTGGAATAATCATCTCCCATTTTTTAATGGCCTATGAGCCGTTCTTGCAGACGAAGGATATTTGGATTGAAATTTTACTGCGAAACCTGTATTAACTTGGAATATAGGTATTTTCTCTAATATTGTGTACTTTCATATATTTTGAGGTTAAGTAATTTTTATTTTGGTATCACCGTAACTTTTATTTATAATTAATATTGGTTAATATTTAAAAAACGACTCTTCGAAACTCCTGTAATTTTGGAACTCGTTTCTTAGCAATATCACACTAATTAGAAGGTCCTCGATTGCTGTAAATTATATGCAAATATAGGCCCGATTTAGGAATGTAAACAATTACCATTCAACCCTGCTAGCAATTAGTAATTCAATAAATCATTAAGGTTATTGTGAGATAGAGGGGCCACCTGAAATTAAAGTAGAAAGTTGTTTAAAACCACAAATAGGACGATATGCACAAGATTTTTTTAAAAGATTTTGGTAAATGATTACAAGCGCGGACACCTATGATATATTGGATAATTGTTCAAAACCACGAAAAACATGTCCTAAGCTATGTTGATTACCATTATGGTATTTATTTCCCGTGCCCATGTGTACGATTTTAGTAGAAAAATTATACTGGCTAACGCAAAAAGTCAACAGGGATATAAAATAAATAATGAAAACTCTCGCTCAGGGAAATAAATACCATTTTATGAAATTAAAGTTGGGTTAAAACTTAAGTGCGAAGTAGTAAGAAGTACTACATCCGCGTATCAACAAAGCACCGTACTATATATAGATATATTTAATTAGACCTATAAAGTTTCCAGATAAGGTAGATTTGGTTGTAATTTTATACGTTGCTATATATCTATATTAAAATATACCTGTAGAATGTCCAGTCAGGATAGATTTGGTTATAATTCTATACATAACCTAATTAGAGGTCTACTTCCGTGGAGCAATACTTTTTCCCAGGTGATGTCACATGATCTTTATTCTGGCCTTACATGAGTACCTTTGGTTAAACGTATAAAATTACAACCAAATCTGCTCTGACTGGATACTTCATAGGTATATAAAATTGGTAAAAATATAGTCTTAATGACGTTGGTGTTGAAAAATATTTTTGTCTTAAATTACTCGTTTTAATCTGTAGAGCACGAATATCGTCTTTTCTTTCCGCAGTAAATACGGAAAGTTACTTTTTTCACATTTTAAAGCTTAGGTTGTATTGGCATGTATAGCGTAAAGGAGTTTTATTGTTATTGTTAAAAAAAATTTTTTTAAATTACTCATTTAATGTGTAGAACACTAATATAAACTTTTTTCCGCGGAAAATACAAAAAGTAATCTTTTCTCCACATTTTTAATGTAATAGCAACCGGCTGCGCACTAGCTGCAGCACACTGCACTACGTCAAAGTCAGTTTATTTTAATACTAAACTTAAAATCTAAAAATTTAACTTTTGGTTATAATTTTATACTGCATGACTATAACCTACATTAAAATATACCTACGAAGTATCCAGTCAGGATAGATTTGGTTATAATGTTATTCAACTTTACTATCCACCTATAGGCTATTGAAATATACCTGCAAAGTATCCAGTCAGAATAGATTTGGTTGTAATTTTCTGCATTGGCATTAAGTCTAAATATTTACCAAAATTACAACCAAATCTATCCTGACTGAATACTTCGTAGGTATACTTTAATACAGGTAGATAGTAGGCCTAATGTTAAATAAAATTATTACCAAATTTATCCTGACTGGATACTTCATAGGTATATTTTAATATAGTTAGATAGCAATATTGTATAAAATTATAACCAAATCTATCCTGACTGGATACTTTGTAGTTATATTTTAATATAGGTATTTAGTAATGTTGTATAAAATTACAAATCTAGACTTAGTGCATTACGCTGTAACTATTGCGCTCCCGGTTCACGCTATAGGCCTACATGCCTTTACAACTTAACATTTAAAATGTAAAAAAGTAACTTTTTGTACTTTCTGCAGAAAAAAAGTTGATATTCGTGTTCTTCACATTAAAACGAGTAATATAATAACAAACAAAAAATTTTAACACCAACTTCATTAAGACTACATTTTTAACAAAAAAATTAACCTTCTGTAGCAACAACAAACAATAATGATCAATATAGTTCTTGAATTTTATAGTCCATTACGTTTGGTTGAATCTTATTAAGTTCGGATAGTCATAAACTATTCTTTAAGTGATTAATATCAATATTAATATATCAGGTTGTGTTTCATTCATTTTATGTGCATTGTATTAGGGGTGGGCAAGAGCATCCCCCATTTTTACCAGCATGTTTTGAGACAATTACAATTTTCCAAAAGCGAGAGTTGTAATAATTTTTTTTGTATCTCTGATGAATTTCTGTGTCGACCTTTATAATTTTTTTGCTAAAATCTTACACGTGGGCTCAGGAAATAAATACGAATATTATTTTTCTAATTGCCATGGAAGATTAAAAGGCAAGTTTAAAACATTTAAAAGTGTTTAACAAAATTGAATAACTTTAGAGCTGTGTAACTAAATTACTTTATTTTCACAATTTAAACAAAATAATATATAATATACAAAAATGTGTAAAAACTTACCAATAGCAGCATATACTTTTGATTCTAATCTTCATTCACATACTTTAAACATAAACAACAGTCAAGTGATTTTGAGTGTCCGAAACTGTAAATATGGTTACAATTTGAAAAAATTTGATGTCAAGCTAAATGTACCAACACACAGAAGGCTGTACAAATGATTCCTTTCATGTGTGAAATAATCTTATTATACCCTAAAACAACATAAATATTTTTTTTTAAGACTCAGAAGGTTCATTTTTTTACAAATTTCTGTAGGGATTGGTTTTTGGCATACAGTCTCAACTGCACACCTTACTACATATACATATATTTAATTATACCTATAAAGTCTCCAGTTAGGATAGATTTGGTTGTAATTTTATACATGACTATATACCTGTGTTAAAATACACTATAAAGTGTCCATTTAGGTTCGATTGGTTGTAATTTTATATAACATTACCTAATTACACTATGCTTCTGCGGAGTAATACCTTTTCCCAGGTGACATCACGTTATCTTTATTCTTGCCTTAACATTTGTTAAATCAATAATATTAGAACCTATCCTAACTAGATAGTTCATATGTATATTTCAATGTAGGTTATATATAAGTAATAACAATAATAACTTCAATGTAGGTATATAAAATTAACGTCCGTGGCAATAAGAAAAATAATAATTATCAGTATAGCTTCAGAATATGTTTATCAGTGATTTTATGCACATTATAAGAAATCGTGCAATCTGCATAATGACCATGTTTTTATTTTTATAAACCAGCACTATTTTAGATATTAATAAAATATACTAATATTTTATATCTACAAAGTGTTAGGTTAGTAAAGATTTTGTTATAACAAATTTTAAGTTCATTAAAGGAAACATTAAAGTTTTGAATTTTATTCTGCATACATTTTGTGAAGCGTTTACATTTATTATTATTATTATATTAATGACTTTCTGAATTTATATATAAGTTAAATAAATTTTTAAAAAATTAACTGAAACAAAATGATGTTGACCGCCTTGACAGTCTTTCTTTGTATTTAGGTTTGTTGCTTGGCACTTTTGTTTGGCTAAGTACAACCAGTTTTAAAAGAGAGGTTTTTTATAATGTGGTCAAAAGATATACATGATCTTTATTGATTTTGTTTGTATGAAATGTTTTTATTTTGTGTAATATATATATATATATATATAACAGGTGTTTTCTCTTCGATTGATAAAGACCACTGTGTGGTTGAAATATATCATTGTTTAAGTGCTTTTATGTGTTTCTATTTCAAGACTACAGAGTGGACTCTTACCAAGGTAAGTCTGTCAATCTCCTAGTCCAAAAAATCTAAATAATCTTTACCAACCAAAACTAACCTATATATATATATATATATATATATATATATATATATATATATATATATATATATATTATTAATACTTGTAAATAATTTTTTCTACCACTAAGTGCAATAATTTTACCTTGTGTGATGAGGCACCTTTCGGTCACTTGAACTTTGTCGAATCACTGATTAATTTGTCTCTATTTTTCTGGTGTGGATGTACGGTCCGTGATATTGACGTCACATACATTACCTCTTGAGCTGCGTGTATAATGTTTTTGAATAGTACGTCTTCTGCATATGTTGTCCGTAGGTTCATTAAGTTGTGTATGTGTTTATAAATGTGGTATTTTTCTAGTGAGTATAATTCTATTGGGTTATTATTTATTTCAAGTATGGTTAGGTTATTTTCGTAATTTGTTATTTCATTAAATATTGAAATCTTGTTGCTGTTCATGAGGAGCTGGTTGTAAATTACAAATTACACTTTTGCTATTACTTGCGACCAGACATTTGTTAACTAAAAGTTGTTACTTTTAAGTAAACAATTAACAACCTTTAGTTAACAAATGTCTGGTCGCAAGTAATAGCAAAAGTGTAATTTGTTATTTCATGTTTATGTGATATTAGGTGTGCTGCAACATTTGATACTTTTGTATTTTTATTTTTGAATACTCTGTAATGTTCTTCAAATGTTATTTTAAATGATCTGGTCGTTTTCCCTATATAAAATGCGTTGCAGTCGTTACATGTAATTTTGTAAATTCCTGATAGGTTATGTTTTTCTGTATTTGATATTTATTATTTAGTTGATATTTTATTATTTTGTTGTTTGGTTTGTATGCTGGAGTGTAGTGTTCTTTGTTGTATATATTTATTTTCTCTATTTTATTATTTGTGTATTTATATTTTAGGTAGATTTTTTAATTTTTATTATTTTTGTGTTCAGGTTGTAGTGTTGTGTTGAGGTTAGGTTTTTTTGTAAATTTATTGTATATGTTTTTTATAAGGTGTTTGTTGTATCCATTTTCTATTGCTATTTTTAATGTTATCTATTTCTTCATTTAATTTTTGTTTGTTATCTTGTGTGTATTTTATTGCTTTATTTATCATGTTACTGTAAGTGTTAATGTTGTGTGTCCAGGGTGGTTAGATTTGTAGTGTATTGTAGTGTTCTTGGAAGTAGGTTTTCTGTGTACTGTAGTTTCTATTTTATTATTATTTATATTTAATGTAAGGTAAAGATAGTTAATTGTTCTGTTTGTTTCTGTTTCGACAGTGAATTGTATGTTTTCGTTGTATTTAGTTTGTTTAGTATTATGATGTGTTTGTTGTGAATGGTAGGTTGGTATATAACAAGTATATCGTCTACGTACCTTGTCCATAGTAAAATATTATGTGTGTTTAGTATATGTTGAATTAATATTTGTTCAAAGTGTTGTAGATATATTTCTGACATGACTGATGATAAGGGTGATCCCATGGGGAGTCCAATTGTTTGTTAATAGTATTTATTGTTAGATTGGAAGTAATTTTGGTTACATATGTGCTTGATTGTGTTTTCTTTTTCGTTATTGTGTATTAGTTTGTTTTTTTATTATTTCTATGGTTTCTTCTATTGGGATACTAGGGTACATGTTAGTTATGTCATAACTTATTATTTTTGTGTTGTTGTTTGTTTCTACATTTTTTATTTTATTAATTAATTCGTATCCATTTTTTATATTGTATGTGTTGTTGATTTGTTAGATCTTATAATATTTTTCTAGTATTTTTGCGATTATGTAAGATGGTGCTGTTTTCAAATTGATTAGTGGTCTAAATGGTGTGTTGGGTTTGTGGATTTTAGGTATGCCTGTTAATATTGGTGCACACGGTTTGAATTGGTAAAGTCTTGTGTGGTATTTTAATTTATTGTTATAGTTTAGGGTATTTTTGTGTGTGACTACTAGGTTTTTATTGTATTAAGGTATTTGTTAGTTGGGTCTGGGATTTGTTCGTATTTATTTTCTTTTTTGTGGTTAGTCATTGAATTGATGCATTTGGTATTTTCTATTATTACTGGTGTGTTTGTTTTGTCTGATTTTAATATTAGGTAGTTGTTGATTTCTTGTTTTTCTTTGAGTTTTATAATTTTTTTAAAATTTATATATTGTTTCAATTTATATATATATATATATATATATATATATATATATATATATATATATATATATATATTAAATATATTAAATGTGGTGATATGTTTTCTTGTATATATAGTTAATAAATTAAAAATATTTCAAAAACAAGAATACTTTTAATGAATATATTTATTCAAAGCTTTTCGCCGATAAAATAGTATCAGCATCTTCAGGAAAAAAATTATCTAATAAAATTATTAATAAAATTTTATTAGATAATTTTTTTCCTGAAGATGCTGATACTATTTTATCGGCGAAAAGCTTTGAATAAATATATTCATTAAAAGTATTCTAATTTATTATATATATATATATATATATATATATATATATATATATATATATATAGGAATTTTTGGACTTGATAGGAGACTGACAGACTTACCTAAAGGCAATAGTCCAAAACTGCAATCTCTTTGGAAATAAGCACATATAAAACACTTAATACACTTTTATTTGAAATATTTCGATCAACATGATCTTCTTCAGTCAAGAAAGAGAAAAACAAAAGATTGAAGATTGAAGATTGAACACTATATATATATATATATATATATAGTGTTTTTCTAATGCATTGAAATATTTTTATCCATATGTAACTATTTGAGTAACCCAAGTGAAAACTACTTGATTGTTCACCACCACTTGCGCAGTAGCTGGTTAGCTTTGTCAATAGAACAGCTGTTTCGAAACTCGTCAGCAAATAAGTTGATAGTTTTCACTTAGTTCATCTAATAATTACTTATGTTTTATTCGGTCAATTCAAGGCGATTACAATAAGCTACTGTTATATATATATATTTTTTTTTGTTGATCTGGAGAAGTTCTAGGTAATCCTTGTAAGTGTGAGTTGATTCTATTGTGTGATAATTAGCAAAAGATAAGACAATGCCATATTTAATATAGTATATACATATGGTCTTTAAACTGCAGCTGTGTATCTTTGTTGAAAGCAGCTACCTGTTTTCCTAATGTAATATTTGTTGCTGTATTTAAAGTTTAGTTTATAAAAACAGGCTACAGTCCATGAATACAATAAGACTGTTTTAAATGATAGGAAAATATAGGCATAGGGGTCATCCATAAATTACATAACGCTATAGTGAATGATTTTATACCCCCTCTCCTCATAGATACGTAATATCTTTTCCTCCTTTACTGAGTTGATTGTTTTGAATACCAAATTTGTAGGCAAATAAAGAAGTACATACATCGAATGTGCCAATAAATTTTATGGTAATATAATGAAAAATAAAAAAATTATGTTTAATAAATAAATAATAAACAATTTTTTAAAATTTGTGACTCACACATACTGGAAAACAGACAGAAGTTATAAAATCAAAATAAACTTTAGGTTATGTATAAACGCAAGACAATATTAATTTAAATATCGAAATCTTGTTGTTGTTCTTGACGAGTTAACAAAAAAGTCTGGTCGTAAGTAATAGCAAAAGTGTAATAAGTAATTAATTTAAACATAAATTGAAAATATTGTTATATTAAAATGTAACAAATGAATTTAAATGCAGAGTGATCAACCCATTTGTAACATTGTCTATTTTATCTTCCCACAAAGTAGTCATATATGCAGCGACAGACAATACTAGTGGTGCTAACCTTAGAAAAAGATATGTATACATAATAAGCCTACTTTTAAAATATAAAAACTCCACACATTGTTTACAAATACTACAAATTAAAAAAATTTACAAACAATCTAGTTTTATGTCGTGTTTGGCCCAGGAAACTCAGAAGACCATCAAACTTGATCATGCACAGTACCGCGGATTACAAATTTTGTATCCCTTATGACGAGTCATGACCAAGTGTGACCAAGTTTCGGTGTACTTCTGAGTTCACTGGTTCGGACTGAAATGATGTTACCATCAAATTAAAAAAATATTGTTTTGTTAAAAACAGATACTGATAAGTAACGACGTACACTTTAGCTGATACATGGAGACCTCGGTACATGTCTGTACACACCGGCTGATTGTCGTATTGTGTACTGTGGCGATACCGGGCTCGAGGTTATGGCTCCTCACATTTTTTCTCCAATAATGCTCATAAATAGAAAGTTTAATAGAGTACTTAAATTACTTGTTTCTTTTTATAAATAGATTTTATTCGACTTCATTGTTAATATCAGCTACGTTTTACTTACTCATAAGTTTAAATGGGGGCAGTTTATGTATTAAATAAAAAGATTTTAATGTAGTCAAAACTAAAATTTCAATTACATAACCCTACTATATACCCACTCCTTTCGTAATAATAGAGTAACCTCCATCCCCCTCGCGACGTTATGTAATTTAGGGATGGTCCTTTACATTAAATTCCACAAACAATCCTTAGTTCACATCTCGCACCACTCTTGGTGGATCTGGTTGTACTCCAACTTACTTTTAAAGAATAATTTCTGGAAATTGGCCTTCTCGTAACACTTGGGGTAATATTTACAAATTTCACTCAATAATGTCTTCTAAACAAGAACAGTTGGTTTTAGTTGAAGCAACCCATAAATATAGTTTAAAAATTGACATAATAGTGCTGTATAGATATTTTGACTTCATAAACATAATACTATAAGAAATATCTCTGGAAGTATAACCCCTCTGTTATACAATACCTATACCTACATTAAAATATATAGTTTAAAGGATCTAGTTAGGTTTTTATTATAAAGTAAAGCACATACTTTTTACATATAAACTGTATTCTTTATAAACAGAATGTTCATTGCATTTGTTCATGCATCACATGCAGCAGCCTCATGAAGATAAGTAAACATTCCTGACTTTACAAACATAATTGTGTAAGAAACAGTTATTTATATATAATGTCAGTTATGCCATATTTATGTGTATATAACATGGATATTTTTCTTTAAAATTTCTTTTATAGAATAAGTGCAAGTTATACACGAATAGGCATAATAGTAATTACAAAGCCCCAGAAACATGGAGTTTACATTACTGAATGGCCCTGTTACCTGCTACAGAATACTAGAGGGAAGGCTCATTGCTCTTACCTTCAAGCTAAATTTAAAGCAAAAGTGGTTCTTTTTCCCCGTTGTTAAATTCATGTGTTTGAGGAGATACTATAACACAGTTCTTGCTTCTGGGAAATCTTCGCCTATGGCATTCCTTTTCTGCCTGCACTACATTTCTTACTAAGTGCTTTAGTTTTCCTTTGGTAGTTGGTTTGAAAAGTAGGTAGCTAGTATTTATCGGTCAACTGATTTTTATTTACAAGGAGTGAAAAGACGTTACATCATATGTAACCTTACAAAAAGGTTCGTCGTATTCGAGAAAAATTAAACTTATCAGTAAAACATGCATAAGAAAATGGCAGTCGAGCCGCATTGTGCAAATTTGATATACCAGAAACAAATGTCTGGGAGTGGAAAAAACAAAAAGCAGTTTTTTGTGACAAGAAAACGATGTACCTAAATGTAGAATCGCAGCTAGTTGAGTTTACACAAGAAAAAAAAAGTGCAGATTTTGCAGATTACGGAAATGATACAAGTTCGAGCAAGGCGATTTGCTGAATATCTTAACATTGATATTACACCATTTTATGCAAGCCTTTGTTGGTCTGCAATTTTTCTTCGTATACATAGTCTTTCGATTAGATTGCTAACTACTTTAGCTCAACGTCTGTCTGATGAATATGAAAATAAAAGTATTGAGTTTCATGGAATTATCTTACAAGTGAAGAGGAGGAATAATTTTGAATTGTCTCAAATTGGAAACTGATCTAATCAATGGCCCATATTTTGGAATTTGCCTTTGGCTACTTCAGTTGAACGAAAGGGATTCTAGTCGGTACTGATCAGATCGACAGCATCCGAAAAGGAACAATGAAATACTTTCAAATACCGTTGAATGAAAGGGAGTCTAGTCGGTTCTGATCAGAACAACAGCATCCGAGAATGAACAATGAAATGTTTTCAAATACCGCTGATGTACACAAATTACTTCCTTACGTTGTTCTTTAACAGAAAACTTTATCTAAAGAAAAGCTTACACAAAGTGTTATTGTTTGTGCCCAAGAGAAAGAATGGTTGGAGGAAAACTTAGTTTTAGATGGGATCAAAACAGTGTGGAATCGAAGACCAGGTGTTTGTTAGAAAAAATTCTATTAGTCCTGCATAGTTTCAAAGTGGTTGACCGAAACCGTAAAGGAAAAGCTGGCAGATATGAAAACTGATTCGGCAGTAATTCCAGGCGGATTAACATCCGTACTTCAGCCTCTAGATGTGTCAGTTAAACCTTTCAAAGGTAGTTTTAGAAAACTGCATACGCAGTAGATGTGTGATGGTGAACATGCATATACTCCATCTTGAAAAATAAGAAGAGCTTCCCTTTCTGTTTGTTTTATTAACAGAGTCAAGTTAGATTAGTAGTATTAATTAGGTTAGATTGTCAGAATATTGATTTTTTTATGTCGTTAGTATGTAAAAGTAGAAGTAATGTCTCCTTAAAGAAATTGTGCAACTTTGTTTATGTAGAGAAAATTGTGTTTTGGTTTATATAGCGTCTATGTGCTCTATTATTAGGTTGTATATTTTGAAAATTGTAAATTGTTGGAAATACCACTTCTTGTTTCGTATGTTTATTCTGTATGATGCTATGTTTTCGTCCATACGGTCGACTCCTCCCATATATGTATTATACAAAACGACACATGCAGGTTGCTCCAGAGTAATGTGCTTTTTCTGAGCTTTTGACCAACGTTTAGCTTTTCCTGTGGGAGCTACGCCAGCTGATGTTGAAGCCATTGTAAACACGTTATTGTCGATATATCGAACAAGTGTAATCCCGGTGTCTACATCTGTCATTTGATGGTATGTACCTCTAGCTTCTTTATTCATACTCTTAGCATTAGGTAAGGGGGCATCTTCTACTCGGTCACCTCGAACAGTACCAGTTCCGTCATAGCCGTGTTTCTTCAATGTCTCAAGAAGACGAAAAGAGGTGAAAAAATTGTCAAAAAACAAGCTGTAATGCCTGTCTTGCGGAAGCTTAGATAGTAAATCAATTACAACAGAGCCTCCCAGCCCAAGCTCAGGGATCATCGTTGTACTGCCCTTTCCTTGGTAGGGTACACCCTGAACAATGTACCCAAGTCTAGTGGCAAGAATCCAAATCTTGTATCCGAAGCGAATGGGTTTTCCGTGGATGTGTTGTTTTGCTCCGTGCCTGCCAAAATACGGCACCATGGATTCATCAATTGACAGATATGAATCACCTGGAAAATGGTGTAACCATCTTTCATTCAGCATAGTCATTACAGGCCGTATTTTTCCAAATCTATCATCAATCTTTAATTCAGCATTCTTACAAAAGTGTAAGTATCTCATTATATCTTGAAATCGATTTCTGGACATTGCATTTGCCACTGCGGTATTGTGAACATCTTCGGACAGTTCCCAATACATTCTAGTTCTGGACATCACATTATAACCAGATAAAAATAAAATAACAAAGAAAATATGCAGTTCACCTTTTGTTATAGTGAATGACAGATTACCTTTTTCAACCGCGAATTCATTTGTACATGCGACTATATAGTCACAAACTTCATCGTCAAAAAAATATTCAAAGGCTTCAACTGGAGAAAAGGAATTTTCTAAAAATGTTGGGCGAGCAAATTCAATGGAGGAGTTGTAAATTATATCTTCTTTCTTCCAATTTCTAAACTTCTTAATTTTCTTTGCTTTGGCCAAATTTTTCTTTCTCTCTACGTTTTCCACATGTGTAATTTTCTTGATAGGGTTTTGTTTTGTTTTTCTATTTTTTTTATTTGTCACGAGTGTAGTTGTACTAGAAAAATCAGTGGGGACGTCAGAGGCATCTTCGATTGCAAGTGTTTGATTTAAAATCTGAAATTGCTCTCTAGATGTACTTTGAGTTGGTGTCGGAGATATAAAACCTTCACTATTTTCTTCATTACTTACAATATAATCTCCGTCTGTTCGGAATCTCTGTAAACCGTTTTCTGTTTTTTCCTCACTGAACATACAGCTCCACCAAGTAGCTGGTTTCCAGACAGTTTGTTTATATCACCTGAGGGGTCTTCGTCATCGCTGTCTCCGTCGCTCAATATTGGATTTTCTGGAGGTTCAAGGTATATGTTCCCATCAAGAATATCATCATCTTCCTCAATGAGTGTTGCGATCTGCTCTACTGTCAACCTATAAAAAAAATCCCAAATAGGTTTCGTATCCTCAATCCCACCCATCCGTGCTCACTATCGACAAATGTCGACATCATAATTCAAATTGTCACATGATTGTTATGCAACTTACTGAAGTGTAATTAGAAGATTATTTAAATAGTTTGTCTTATAATTACTGCATTTATAATAAGAAAATGAGGTTAAACTACATCATAAAAGAGTAAAACACTTACGATTTGAAGTTATCCATCACGCTTGGAACAGCTCTACCTAACCTCAAACACTAGACACGTCTTTACTGCCACCAGTGAAGGTCAACACTGCAGGCTGTTACAGTATGTACCAATGATACAGACAAAAATATCCCTCGTCTAAAAAGTCCATTCTGCTTTGATAGAAAAATGTTTACATTTGACGTAGACATTTGTCGACAGTGGGTTGAAATGGGTTAATGTTACTATGGACTAATATTACGACTTCCCTTTTTATATTCTTCAAATAAAATAATTGTATTATTTAATTTTGAATTATATCTGATCTAAAATCTTGGTTATTATTAGATATAAATTTCAGTTAAATTGTACATTATAAAAAAAGTTACAAACTGCATTTTTTGTAGGTTAGTAGGCCTAAATTTTTATTTTTGTGGTTTTTAGCAAGGTGTACTAAAAAGTTTTTCAAATTTTAATTTCAGTTGTTTTAATGTTTGAATTATGTCTGACGCCAGTCCAAGTTTATTGAACAACCTGCGCCAGTTTCGATTCCAGAAGAACATGGATTTTGAAATAGGCCAGTTGAGGAGTAAAGTGAGGAGTAAGTAGATCTTTAAACTGTGGCAGAAAAAATTTTGTGTGTGATTACTAACATTTCTACTAAACTAAAATGAGAACAGTTTTGGTACGAACTGCTTAAATGAATTTTTGAAGGATTTCCTCTTGCCATTTGATCACATCAGCTGATATTAATTCTTCAATACAGAACACTGTCTATTCTGTTATTATTGCCAGAATAGTGCATTAGAAGCACCTATTACTGCCTAGAGTAACAATTCTTGTTGCTCTACAAATTTCTTCTTGAACTGCAATATAAATTAATAGTTCAACAAAATTGTGCTGTAGTGTAGTTTCTACCCTAAGGGACAGTTCATTCCTATCTTAAAATTCCTAATATTAATTTAGTGAATGGACTAATGGTTGCTGGTGAACTATGTAATAAAGTGTGGTGATAAAGAAACTGCAAAACCTGTAGCAATCATCAAGTTTCTGATTTTAGCTTTTAAAAATCAGTAGTTCTCCATGAAATATTGTTCTTATTGATCACTTAAATACATCAAGTACTTAATGCGAGTTCATATTAATTACAGTTTTACTAACCTAATTTACATAGTTGATTTTTTATTCCTCAACATTTTCAGGTCTTCCATAACTGGATTTATTTCATTTGATTATAATAAGCAGAGTAATTCTGTTGCTGGTTATTCTCAGTTCTATTTAAAGTAAATTAATTTGTATAGTTTATATTTTAAGTTTGTAATTGATATTCTGAAAATAAACTTAACTTTACTGTTTTTACTAATTTTAAAAATCTCTTATTTTGTTTGTCATATTTATACTTACAAAACATGTTTTAAAAATATAATGTATTAATAAAAAAGTGTTATTGATGTACGTTTTAAAAAAATAATACATTTTTCTTAATTGTTTTTATTGATTCTCTAAGTGTTGTATTGTCTCACTGCCTTGAATTTTTAGTGTAAGGAATTAATAAGTATGCTTAAAAATAATTTATTTTTTAAGTAAAATAAAAAATAAATTAATAATAAAAGGTTGTAAGTAAAGAAGTATTATGTTCTTTGCTATACTATCCTTGTTAAATGTTTATATTTTAATTTGAAAATTGGTTAACTATCAACATTGTTTAGTATACAACCCCAGGTAGTTTGCTATGTTTTCCAGTTCCATGTTGTCTAAGCTTATTTGTTTATTTTGGTTCTCCAGAGGTCGATCTATCAAGTTGTTTATTTGCGGTTATATGATAATGAACAAGAAAATATTTTTTAACATACAGGGTGACCGAAAAACCCGGATGTTTTTGAAATAGCTATTACACATGGGGTAGTAGTTGTTTAGAGGGGCAACTGCGATAGCTGACTTCTGCACATGTTGTCATTTCATTATTCATGGAAAAGTGGACAGTACAACACCGTAGGTTTGCTTTCGATGCGGATATGTGAAGTAGTGAGTATCACAGCTAAGCAGCGGCTTTTTCGCGTTCACTTTCAAACTGGACGTTATGATATTGTTTCCAGCTGGAAAACAATTGTTCTCAAGTGGGTAACAACTTGAGAACAATGAGAACTATTTTAAAAAATAAGTCTGGTAGGACAGCGCAAAACATTGAAATGGTTAGGTAAGCTTTGATTCCTAACCTAAGTCGGTAGGCAAGACGAAACGTCCTTGAATTAGGCTAAACTCGTGAATCTGTGCAAACAATTTTATAAAAAGACATTATTTCATCCATACAAGATGTGCTTGACTCAGATATTAAAGGGACGAGATTAAAACCAATGACAGGATTTTGCTGTTCGTATGCAAGTGTTGCTTGAAGAACAAGAAAATGTAATAATCATTGTAAGTGAGGAGGCTCATTTAAACAGTTCTATTTATTCAACAAAAACCATGTTTATTATGGTGTCACTGAACACACTTCTTGAGATGCAATGGCTGAGGTGCATCGCATGTTTCCAGGAAGCTTTATTTCATGTTTCGGTGATAACACATGACCTCCAAGGTCTCCAAATTTGGGCCGTTGTGAGCTTTTTCTTGGACATCAATGGCAAGTGTAGATAAATATTATAATGTAATATAAGTTCTAATTAACAATATAATAGATGAATAATGTTAATTTTAAAAACATCAGTTTTTTTTTTGGTCACCCTGTAATAGAACACAAAGACTGGGGCTATAGTGTGTATGTGTTAAAAGTCTTATACAAGCATGCATTACTAATGTAAATGTTTAAAAAACATACAATTTGAAAAAAATATCAATTACATTTGAGAGGAGGGAAGGAAGTATTTTGGTAATTTTAAATTTGTAAGGAAGCAATAGAGTGCCAGATGGAAACATTGCATTTGTTGCGAAAGTTTGAGAAAGGGTAGAAATTTGAGTGCGCAGGGTTAAGCATCCAAGAAGTAGAGGATAACATATTAAAAGAAAATTAAGTTGAAGTATCAAAGTATACTCTTGGTTGATGTTATCTAAGACTGTTGATGAGAATTGGATATAAAATAAAAACACACGTCGAGTGATATGTCTTGGAACGAGTGTATAAATAAGAGTCTTATTAAACAGCCTTTATTACTTTGTCATTAACATTTATAATTAGTAAAGTTGAATCCAAAGTTTATAAATTGTCTTTAGCGTCTATGTGTTCAGGTTATTTGATGTAAAGTAGTTAGGGTCAAGCACAATAGTTTTTTTAGAAATTATATTATGATGAGTAAAAAATACTGCCATGTAGTAAACTAAATTTTGTAAAAATTTGATTACAGTAGGGTAAGAAGAGGCTGATAAGACTTGCCAGAAATAACCATTTTCCTCAGCATTCTTTTTTTAAGTGGTTTGACCGTATATACGTAAAATACCATGTATATTAAAAAAAATTTAATTGATCCCCAGCACCTTTTACTTTTTTATTAGTAGTTTTTTGGAATTTATGATTACATTTCCATATTGTGTGAAAATTTAAATAAAAGGGTCAGAGTACTTTGAGTTTACTGTATTCTTTAAATTCATATAATTTTATATTTTTTGTAATAAAATATTGACTTCAATAACAAATTTCACCTAACAAATCATTTAAAAATTGTTATAATTATTTTATAGATGCCATGTCTAAATCTGTAAACTCTACACCACAAATACAACAATTAAATTCAGACATTGAGTTGGTTAATGTATCATCTGATGATGAAGAAATTAAACCTCATTCAAAAAAAAGGGTTCCAACTCACAGAATTTCAGACTCTGAAGATGAAGATCCTGTGCCAACTAGAAGAAACAAAGTTCATCAGATTTCAGATTCAGAGGATGAAGATTTAGCAGTTGGTCAGAAAAAAAAAGTTCGTTGTATTATAGTTTCTGATGACGAGGATGAGAAAATTCAAAGTAAAAAACCAGGTAAATGAAAAGATAAAAATTACAATATTTCTATATATTTGAGTACAGTTATATGCCTTTACCAACGTTACAATATTCTCCTCTGTTGACGTATTTCTGAGTAACTCCATTTTCAAAACCTAAATTATACTAGGCTTAGTCTAATATTTTGTCCCAATTCTGAAGTTTCATTTGTAGATAAACACTCCATCAAGTATTTTTTTCATTTTTCTTTTATAATAAAAACAGTAGTACTTTTATGATTGATCTTTGTTCTATAAAAATAGTATTATTAACCAAAAGCTTCATTTCAGCTGTAGTAAAAAAAAAATATTGGAGCTCAGATATTATTATTTTTGGATCAGGTAGATATTTCTTTTATGGTGAAACAAATTAAGGCTAGATATGGACACTTGACACTTTGAAGCCTAGCCAATTAATAGGCGTAGGTCTCTTATCTGTCTGGAGGTTTTTAGGTAAAATATAAAAAATCCCTGACATAATAAATATCATATTTACAACAAATTATACATTGTTGTAAAGGGAATGAAATAAGCTTTCAGGAAATATATACATATGAATTGATACTTACATATAGATGGCGTTATGCTCCTTTTAAAAGTGTATAAAAAAGTCAAAAAAATAAAATAGCAACATTGTACATTGCTGTAAGTAGGTATAAATGTATAATATATATGATATTTAAGGCAGTGAAACTTATTTCCTAATTTTGTATACAATTTTTATACTTTCAGGTTTTGCACAAGTATTTGTAAATTCTCCAAAAAATGGTACCATTAATATGAAGCAGTCATTTACAAACAGTCATGTAAGTAATGTTTTGCCTAAATTTTAATTTAATATATTCTATTGCATGCTATGATAATACACACTTTAGGTCTTAAATAACTTTTATATCTTTCCTAAAATAAGTTTTGTTCTCAAAGAGAGATCTCAAAAGCTGTATTTTTTTATTGTGAGGCTTGATTAATTATGTTAGGAAACTAGTTATAGATAGGCATTATTTAGTTCTTGGGTTTTTATAAGGAAATTAAAGTTATTTTTAATTACACTAGCAACAAAATATATAAGTGTATTGAACACGAGATAGTATGATTAGTTTCAACAAATGCCGTTATGTTCAAAGCGCTCTAAGGGTATTGTAACACTGAATTATTTTTCTTATATATTTATTACCTCTAATTTAGAGGATGCAAAAAATGTCAATTCCTTAAAACAATCATGTTCTGCAGCATTTGCTTGATAAAAAGATAAATAAAGTAGTCGTGATAATTCGAGGTAGATGGGACCGAGACACTCTCGGATTACCAAAAACTCAGATTACACGGAAAAATGTTCCTGTACATTAGAAAAAACTGGAGGTCTAATGAACCTAATGATATTGTAATTAGAAAGGCAAAAAATAGAACTTTATTGATTATAGTACTTGGATAAATTAATTTCGCTTTGGAATAAGTTGTCCTTCATGGTTGCTACATATTTTGGAGAAAGGTTTTATGCATCTTCTGCGTTTGCTTTTCAGATTGTTTTTGTACTACGGTGTCGCATAGACGTCTTAGAAGAAGCTCATCTGTTCAATATACCGTAGTGCAGTTTCTAAGGCAGGAGGGTGATGTTGATCGCCTGCACGCGGTGCCCCCTGCTCTAGACTGAACGATCAACACAAGGTTCGCCTAAAGTGCTCTGACTATAAAAAGAGAACCTTACACAAATGCCATCAGCAACGGCAAACGGTCCTTCTCAGGACCTCGACACGAGCCTTCGCATCTTATACTGGAATGCTGGAGGTCTCAACAGTAATAAATTTTTAGAATACAAACGAAGCGTTGTTAAGCACGACGTGGATATTTACTTTATAGTAGAAGCCGGAGCACCGTCAGAACACATGGAATGCTACAACACTGCAAACTATGTAAACTACACATTACGGCGATCTCGACAGGTCGCATCTGGAATCATAGTAGGAATAAAATCAAACCTACGAGCAAAATATGAGGTGCTGCATGAGATGCAGGAAGCTGACAAATCTGAAATAGTCCTGATTAGAGTGTGGAAAAACTTCGAGCAGTATAGCATTGTGAATTTGTACAACCCACCTGGTAACGTCCTACCCACACTTTTGATAGAGACAACATTGCAACCAAACAGTATCATTGTCGGAGATTTCAACAGCGCCTCCACAAGATGGGGCTACGGTGTAACAAATCGTGCCGGAGAGAAAGTGGAAGATTTAAATGATGATAACTTACTGGATGTTGTAGAGACGCCACCTACCTTCCTTGCTTTTTCTGGTAGTAACAGCCGACCAGACCTAGTCCTCGTAGACCCAAAAAACTAAGGTAAAGCTACTCGATGATGCTGCGGGCTGCGGCCATAGGTCGATACTCATCCGAACAGCTATGGATAAGAATGGCAAGGTTATGCCTAGGCTCCCTAGGTGGAATTTTAAGAAAGCAAACTGGCTTAAATACCGCAACCTAACTGACGAGGCATAACTGAAGGATATAAACTGGAAATCACTGGAAACAGCGGTGGACAGCATGAATAAAGCGATACTTAAATGTGCATCCTTATCAATACCTAGAGGGCAGGTTAAAACATACAAAGCTTTCTGGAACAAGAAACTTACTGCTTTAAGGACAGCCAGAAACAATGCAAGAAGAAAAGCAGAGCAATCGAAACACCTATCAGACTGCATCAATCTGAGGAAATCGCAAGCTCACCTCCATAGAGAGATCAAGGAGGCAAAAAGGAATAGTTTTCGCAACTTCCTTACCACCTTGGATTACAGAAAGGACGGTCTAAAAGCTCACCGCTTTATCTCACGTCTAAACAACGACGCCATCCCGAAAGGACAAGAACCCTTCCAACAAGGAAAAAGGAATACACGGGCGCCAAGGATATTGCCAACCTTCTGTGCAAGCATTACTCAAAGATCAGCAGAGTAAACAAACCTAAAAGTGCATACAAAGAACTCTCAAAAGGACCGCTAATATCATGCCTTACTAAGAGAGACCAACGGATCTGCTACGAGAAATTTTCCTTAGCGGAATTGGACAGAGCCTTCTCCCTCACCAAATCGAGGAGGGCTGCTGGGACTGACGAAATCCTCCCGGAACTGCTCCTAAACATAGGTAAAACAGCAAAACAAGTCCTTTTGGACATCATAAACCTATCCTGGACGAGCCACGTCCCACATCAGTGGAGGAAGGGAGAAATCATCCCCATACAGAAGAAATGCAAACCTTCCAATGATACAGCGAGCTACCGCCCAATCGCCCTTACGAGCACATGCAGCAAAATAACTGAGCGACTGGTCACGGGACGACTAAATGAGTTCTTCGATTTCCATAACACCATCGATGATGCCCAAGCAGGCTTCAGATCTAAGAGAAGCACAATGGACCAAGTGGTATATTTCACGCAATGTGTCAAGGACGGTTTTCAGCGGAAAATGTCCACATTAGCAGTGCTGATAGACCTGAAAAACGCATATGATGTGGTCTGGAGAGAACTGCTAACGCACAAAGTTGTGAAGAGTGGAATTACTGGCCACCTCTTCAAATGGATCAAATCCTTTCTATCACAATGACAATTTCGGGTCCCTTATGACGGAGTAACATCCAGGTACCGTTTACAAAAACAGGGCCTACCACAGGGAGCGGTCCTGAGCTGTAATCTTTTCAACCTTATGATAAATAACGTCATAAAGGCAGTCAAGACTATCCCGGGAGTGGAAGCATTGTTGTATGCAGACGACCTAATATTTTGGGTCACTGGGTCCAATATGAAATCGCTGGAAGAAGCAGCCAACCAAGCTATCGCTAAGTTGATGTCGTGGACCGAAACGCGTGGAGATAAAGTTGCACTGCGAGGGAAGCGAGCTTTGTGAGAGTGGCATCTCAGAGTATCTAGGAATGACAATAGACAGCAAAATGACATGGCGGGCACATATAGAAGAGTGCGCCAACAGAGCCACAAAAAGAGCTAGGATATTGAAGCGTCTCACGGCAACTTCATGGGGAGTGAGCCAAGATGTTCTGGCCACCATATACAGAACCTACGTGAGGCCTATCCTGGAGTACGGTTTGGAAGCAACCATCACCACGGCAGGCGTAACTTCTCGAAAACTAGATAAAGTTCAGAATTGCGGACTGCGGGTAATAACGGGCGCCCCTAAATCAACCCCAATAGCTGCCATGGAAGCACAACTGCAGATAGAGCCTATCCATGTTAGACGAGACAAACTCAGTCTCTGTTTTTGGGAACGATGTAGAAAAAAATACCACAGTAGATGGGAAACTACAGGGAAGCTACAAGTAGGCTCAAAACACAAAAAACCCCCCTTGTTGTCTATAAAGAACTATATAAAAAATACAATATAGAACCAGGGAATATAGCCCCATCGACAAACCCATACCGAGTTTTCCATCACCTACCTGCGGTTAAGATGACTCTACCCGGAATCACTGAAGCAAAAATAAATTACCATCCAGAGGAGCTGAGGACAGCTGCGATAGCAACCATCAACAGCGACTACCCACCAGACGAATGGTTACATGTTTATACAGACGGCTCATCCTTGCCACAAAGTGGACACACGGGAGCAGGGTTTCATTGTACCTTATTTGAGGGATCTGTCGCTGTTGGAAGTAACCAATGCAACTATGATGGCGAAGTGGCCGCTATCTTAGCGGCTGCCACAGAACTCGAGAAAATAGAGCCACCCGCCCAGGCAGTCTTTTTAATTGACTCAATGGCAGCAATTCTCGGTGTATCTAGTAATAGAGTGACAGACTGTAACAGAACTATGGACTGTCGCCAAAAGCTAGAGACTTTGCAGGATAGGGGATGGCAAATTCACCTGCAGTGGATCCCAAGCCATGTAAACATTCAAGGCAATGAAAAAGCAGACCAACTGGCAAAGCAGGGAGCGGCACTACCACAGCCGTGCCAATCCATTACCCTCAGTACAATGAAAGCCCGGATAAACAGCGTATTGCAGAGAAGCACTGTATCTGCTAGAACCGAAGCATCCCGAAACAAAAGCTGGGCTACCCTAATAACGGACGGTCCCATTGACGGTCGACTGCCACGACACGAGAGTGTGGCTCTCTTCCGCTTGACGACCGGACATGACTATCTGACTGCGCACCTTCACAAGATACATGCTGTACCATCACCCGAATGCACCCTATGTGGAAGCGGCACCATGACAGCTGAACACGTTCGCACTTGCTCGTCGCTGGACCACAGTCCCACAGATGAGACAGAGGCCACAAGGATCTCTCGATTATACTGGTCAGCTCGCCGCCAAATGGCTGGACAGCCAAGGGTGGGCGTTGGCTAGTAAGTAAGTAAGTAGTTTCTAAGGCAGATGTTTATTCACCTGACTAATTTTCTGTACTTTTACTGTCTCTGTTGAATCTTCATCTTTATTCTTGTCATCACTGCCTTCAGCAACTTTTTGTACAATTTCAATAATTGTAACATCTATCTCAAATTGTTCACATCGGAATTTTCACAACCCCAAAGTTTTTTGATAAGAAATGTCACATATGTTTCTTCTTGTGGATCAATGACACAGTCAACAGTTTTATTATGACTTGGGATTTTATAGTTAGTTTTTGAATAGTCAGGATTTGAATAGTTCTTTATCCTCAGCACTTTAGTTCTTATATGAAACTGGCAATGCTAACGTGGAAAGGTTTTTAAACACCGGTGGCTTAGCTGACTCAAAGTCTGGTTCGAATTTAACAGAAGCTCGAAATATTGGGACTCGGAATTTTGAGACTCTATTGTATAAGGAAATTCTGCATTTATAGTAAAGTGCTTTAAGGCGATTCAACAAGCAAAAAGTAAACTGTACAATAACAAAAACAACTGCGGTGTGGAAAAAAACTATAATCTGTTGCATTTCTGTTTTTTTTGTTTTTTTTTTTTTTGTTTTGCTGATAATAGACATCAGGCAGTTGAATGGAAATCTTATCAAAGAAAGTATTGATAGTGCTAGCATTCTTAGCACATTAAAAAATTTCTATTTTACTTTTGTTCATAGCCTCTGTTCAGGTCATATGTTTTGCCTAAAATCTAAAAGCAGCTGCTTTATACTTTTCACAGCTATTCAGAAATAAGCGGTTCTTTTATTAATAAGAACAGGAAAGGAGTAGGAAAATTAAAAAACAAAACTATTAGACATTAAATTTTATTAAAAGATTTAGAGAAGAGAACGGCCAGTGACAGGGCATTCTCTCCTAAAATTGTGTATTATTGATCTGAAATACCACACATCTAGGAAACATCTGGTAACTAATCATGCAGAATTGTGATGGTTTCTTTACTTAACTAACGTACATTTAATACAGAGAGGTAGACTAAAGTATAACCACACTTTCAATGAGGCTTGGTGGTAATTAAAATATTGTTTCAGTGAATGTACTGGAATTAGGGTTTCTAGGTGCTAGACAATAGTTGATGATTAAAATTCATACCAAACCCATTTTTATAATTGCAACAATTAGTGAAAATACTTTCAAGAAAGAAGGCTAAGAAAAAGTTTAGAAATAGGTGAAACAGAACCAAAACAAAATTACTCCATTGGAGATAAATATTGAAGATTTAGCAGGATGACAGGAAGGGAGAGAATTTCAAATGAAGGTATTAAAGAAGAATTAGAAAAATTGGATATTCCTACTTATATCTATAAAATATGCCTGGTATGGTATCTCTATGCATAAGGAAGCTAGAAGAACCATGGATTCATTACTTCTCATTTGGACACAACTTGGGAGGTGAAAAAAAATTGGGGTGTACAAAGAAAAACATTGAAATTAGGTTGAGCAAGCTATTGAAAGAAATAAACAGGCTACGACTTGCAAGAAATGGAATTTTGAAATGATAATCTCAGTGACTAAAAAGGTGTTAAAGGAATTAGATTTGATTTTGAAACAATTATTTCTACAAAAGACAAGTTGGAAGGATGAGGAAGATTCAAAGAGAAGAAATAAGATCCTATTTCTCATCTTGTTTAAACCACTAGGGGATGCTACAGTACTGGACTGCTAAAAGGACAAAGAAAATATCGGACTATTTAACTATTGTTAAAGAAGATACAGTCGTAAATGAAAAAATATTTTATGACAAAAGGAAACATACGTTTATGACCTTTTTCAAGTATGAACTATGAATGCAACATGTGATTGAGTGTGTTACTGGTTTACTAATCCTGCTGAAATATTACTAAATAATATTTACATATTATTGCAGTTCATTAAAATGCAAAAAAAGATTTGGAAACATATTTATTTGTTTTATAAAAATATATATGTTTATAAATATATAGTACACAATTTTATTTTAGTTGTAAATTATTAATTTATTGTAAGTTTTTATTATATTTAGCTCCTTATTTCAATTTATGCATTGAATAAATTTCTTATTTTAAAAAGAAATTCCTACCTCTTGATTGTTATACAGTACTATGCTTTGTTTTTTTTTCTTTGTAGGTGATAGTTTTAGAATATGAACATCTGTAAAGCAAAACATACTCCATCCTAAGTTTTAATAATTTACTATATCACCAAGTTACACAAATAATTAAATAATATTAACTTTAAAGAAAGAGGTCACATTTTGTAGATTTTTTAAATAACTTAACAAATTTATATGTTTACAAAACTTAAAGGGATTTTATTTATTTATGCAGAACTTTGACAAAGATGATGTCATATGCATAGATGATGATGATGAAGATGATACTACAAAAAGTGACATAGTTGAAATAAATGAAGACACAGTAAACAACATTAAGGATAAAGAGAGTAACAAGAGAAAAGAAGTATCTCCTGAAAAAAGAAAACCTGAAGGTAATATTATATAACATAATCCTGAAATGACTAGGTCATAACATATAATTTACTTATATATGTTGAGGGTATTGACTTGAATTATCATTTGTTATGACCTAGTAACTAGGGGTAGGTTAAGTTAAATTTAATTTTGTTCTTAAGTTCACCCTACAATACTTGTGAACTCATTCTAGCCATAAGTAATATTAAGTCCAATTGTACTAGGTTGTTTATTATATAATTTCTGTTAGGCAAGTTAAGTTAGTTTAAGATCATCCTTTAATTTTGTTAGTCCATTCTAGTTCTAAGTTCTATTACACATTTTTACACTATGTTATGTCACACAATGTCCGTACTACACATGTTTTGATACATGTAGAAAGTCAAAATGTCACAGTCAGTCAGCCAGTCCAAATGTTTAAAATAAATTGTAGTCCCTTAGCATAACCTTTTTACCGTACCACCCAGAAAATGTCCTGCCTTGCATATACCTCTCTTACATTGTAACGTTACTGCCGTCAGAGGATTTAATAAAACGGGAAATCATTGATATTAATTTTAATTAGCACAATTAAATAACATAAAATCCTCGGCGGGCTGCGTATAAGGGGTTCAAACTAATATATGAATTACTAACAAATATAAAAAGGAACATTAAATAAATCGTTTACCTGTTATGAGTGGATACAATGACTAGTGTTCCCTCAGGAAGCTAGCATGCGACCGGATGCCGTCCGTTGGTCCCCAGGAAGACGTGTTCTCTCTCGACTCGCTAGTCTCAGTCTCTCTCAACGACTCCCTTATTTCATTTTAAAACTATACCGGAAATATCAAAGTTTGCCCGCTGAACTGTCACTATTTAATGGCGACAATTAAAAATGATTTCCTATCGAATTAGACTATTTAGGCAGTAAAACAAAAAAACTATACAACATCCAGCACTTACCAAACACCCTGGTCTCATATTCCTACCCACTGCAATTGCCGGTGACACGCTGCATAACCTTCACCAAACCTCCTCTTTCTCTGACTGACTGACTTAATTTTAAGAACACTATTGAAAATGTTATTGTACCATTTAGGGAACAGTAAGGTGATTGATTACAGAATGTTTTTGGTTTTGAATAGATATAAAGTGATGATGGCTGTTCAGTTACTGTTAATGAACACAAAAAGTATTATCTTAGTGTTAGATATTCTGCATGTCATATATTCAAACATCGTCTTCTGATTAATGTGCTGAAGCTTAAACCAATTTCTCAACAGTAAACAAATCATTTGAAAGATTTCACATGTTAACTGAAGTATAGGAAAAAAAGCAATCGAAAAATAAAAAAAATATTTTAATGGCATAAGTGTTTTTATGAAGGTTGGCAAGTATTTTCGCTACATTAGAAGTTTTAAATTAATTCTTAAGAAAAACATTGAGGGAATGAAATAAATACAAGTTTATTGTATTGTGTTTTTAAGCTTTCTTCATTATGCTTTTTGAATAACGTTTTTTTTTTTAATTAAGTGGTTTATACAGCAGTATTTAATAGAAGCCTTACAAGGTATTGTGTCTTTTTCCTCATAACTCTTCTTAACCCAGCCCAGGGTTTAAGACCTGTTATAAAGGGTTGGAGAACTTTGTGTAGCCCTCCCTGCAACCCTGGACGTCTACTGTTTAAAGCTAAGCCACAATCTATAGTAGGATTCCTTCAATTGTGATCTTTAATAGCTACTGTAATATACTGTAGTTACTATAATATAATATTACTAATAGTTGAATATACTGTTACTTAATAGTTACAAAAACAAGTTACCATACTATTAAATTTTGTAATAAAAACTCTCTCAGTTGGTTGCAAGAGAGAAGTTGATATTGTTAAAAAATAAAAGTGCTAGTGAAACGACTGAAAGAGATAACTTTATGGAAAAACGTTATTTTACAGAGGTATTGTGTTTTCTTTAGAATTCATATGGAACATTTATTAGGTAAATGAGATCTCTAAAGAAGCAAAAATTTCTCTTAGTCTAAGAAGAGTGAAAGATAGTATTAGGTAATGGGTGAAAGTTGGTTTCAGATAATTGTTTTAAAATCGTAAATGTCCTCTATAATGCTTGTACATTAATATGTACAAGTAATAATCAAGTACATTGACTATTATGGAATAGTAATACTAATTGTCATATTATATTGACATAAAATAATTATAGAACTAATATTTTGTCCATATCACCATAAGCTTTCTTAATCATATACAATTGCCTTCCTGAATGTTACAATCTCTAATGGTTTGTGTAATGCTGTCATATTCTTATAGGACAACCTTTCTTGTCCTTTCCAGAAGGGGCCCATTGGAATATATCCAATCTTGTATTCTCTGCCTGTAGGAGTTATCCTAATCACTTGATCCATTCACAAGGATGCCTTTCGGTACAAATTCATTGTAGAAGATCCAGGTTGATTAGAAAACGCCACATAAAAATTATTCACCTTCTGCAAAATGGCATGAGGAAAATTAACAAAAAAACAATGACTTATGCATTTTTTAAAAATTTTATTTCTTAAAACCCATTAAAGATCAATGGAGATTAGTGTGAACAAAATGATATATCAATCCTATGATCACTCTTTTTATATTTAGCCTCCTCTGGATATAAAAGATCATTATTAAAGCTGAGAGAATAAAAAAAAGTTACAACAATTAGTAATTTATTTCTTCCCAATCCAAAAATCTTTGTATTTATGAAACAAGAGAAGACATTGCAATAAATAAAAAAATATGGATATATTAAATAATGAAATCTAAGAAAAGAATAGTGTATAGTTTTATATATTCATATAGTAATTATATTAATTGTATTATATTATTGGCATTGAAAAAGCGAAGTATGGGAGCAATTACATACACAAAGTGCAAGCATCGCAATGTCCAACTTCATTACAGGTTACAACTCAAGCAAAACATATAGTCAAATTGGAAATAGGACGTCGTGGATGTTGACCTGTGTGCGTATTATTAAAATTTTCGTAGGAAGTTGAAAGTTGTGAACATGGGGTACATACGTCATGGAATGTTTGACCCATGAGTCATAGTAAAATTGGCTGTTACACTTTTATGAAATAACTGATAATTTCTTTGAAACTTTGTTTATGTAACATATTTAAGTAGCTCACTGAGACAATGGTTTGGCTTATGTTATTATAGTAAAATATAATTACTTTTATATATAACTTTTTAATGTTTTGTTTAGGTAACAAGAAAAGAAAACTACATTCAGAAAATATGAAGTTTAAAGAAAGAAATGTTTATGACAGGTAATTTTTTTAAATTTAATAAATTTTGTAAAAGTTTACTAGTTAATTTTATAAAATTTTAAAAGTTTGTTGTAAACCTATTCATCTATTAAAGTCTGAAACTAGCAAAAAGTGTTGTGATTGCATATTTTAAATGGTGTTATACATTCTATGTTTATGGAAGCACAATTTTACGTTATTAGTAAATAAATATTGAGTATACGAGGTGTGTTCAAATAATACCAGGAATGTTTAAATTTCGCGCGTTTGGAGAGTCCGATTGTCAAAAATTGTTTTTATTGTGTTGGTAAACACGTCCCTGAAGTATGACACAATTTTCAGCTGTATTCATTGTTTACTTTATCTGTGGCAGTCGCTAAGGTTAGACGTGTTTTCATGAGCTCACGGATTTTCGATTGTTAAAAAAAATGGATCAAAGAATTTGTATTAAGTTTTGCGTAAAAAATGTAATAAAGTATAGCAAAGTGTGGGAAATGTTAACAAAGGCCTATGGTGAGTCTGCTATGAAAAAAAACAAGTATTTACAAGTGGTATAAGCATTTCCAAGGTGGCCGCGAATACGTTGACGATGACAAACGCCCCGGACACTTTATTTTCATACAGATTTTGTTTAATGATCTACCATTCTGATTAAAAAATACAGTGAATAGTTTTGTATTTCAAAATGTAACATGTATCAAATTCGATTTAATCTCCTTCAAAGTACTGTCCTTGGCTGGCAATTCACTTATCTAAGTGTTCAATCCATGACTTGAAACATTTCTGGAAGGCTTCTTTTGAAAGGGGATTTAGCTGCTCAGTTGTGGCCCTCTCAATATCGGGAATGTTGTCAGTTAAAGGGAATGTTGCCTCGGGACGTTTTTCCTTTAGGCACAGTTTTAATTTTTGGGAAGAGCCAAAAGTCGCATGGTGCTAAATCGAGTCAGTATGGCGGATGTGGACAGACAGGAACACTTTTTTTGGCCAAAAACTTGCGAATTAGAAGCAAGGTGTGACACAGTGCATTGTTGTGATAAAGAAGAAAGACATTCATCCATTTTTCTGGTCTCTTTCTTCGTATGTTGTTTTGCAAACGTTGCAGTCCACCGTTATAAAATTCAGAGTTCACAGTTGTTCCCCTTGGAACAAACTCTGATGGCAATACGTCTTCACTATCAAAAAAAAAAAAAAAATGAGCATGGCCTTGATGTTTGATTCTGACTGACGTTACTTTTTAGGGCGAGGAGATGCACTGGTTTTCCATTGGGAACTCTGTATTTTGGTCTCAGGGTCATATCCGTAAACCCAACTTTCATCTCCAATCACAACTTTGGCCATGAGGTCTGGATCTGCTTGTAGACGATCCTTAAACTCTGTGAAGACTGATGCTCGATTTTCCTTCTGTTCATCACTTAACCCCTTACTGGTTTGTGACGACTATACGCGACACGAGCTGAATGCTGAAAAACGGCCGCTGCCGCGTATACACGTCGCGTCAATGGCCTGATCGTATTTATTCCGTTTATGCCGTGTTTGCTCGACAAAGTTCATCCGAATGCCGCTAGATCGTGTGCATATATCTTCAAGCAAATATTTTGTAATATGGTACTATTTTTACCAATGTTTTTTTCGATTCAAGACGTTTGAATTGTCAGTTGCCAACGGTCAACCTGCTGTGCATTTGTGCTTGTCTATTCGTTTGCCATATTGTTTCATAGTGTTATTTATGCAATTTAATTATTTTTTGTATAGTGTAGTTAGTGTTTGAAGTTATTTATAGTAATATTGATATTTCTGTTTACTTTTTCAAGAGAGATATTTCTTGAACTTTGGCTTTAGGTTATTTATAGGTTATAAAGGTATTCATACATCCTATAAAATGGATGAATTTTTGAGTGACAGACAATTGCATGAATTGTTGTTAGAAAGTGCTTCTGATAGTGATTCAGAAGATGAAATAGATGATTTAGGGGAGGAAATTGAGATAGAAGACAATGCTTCTCTAGTGTTAGGCCCTCAGGTGCAAAATCAAATCCCAGTAAATGCTGCTGCTGTCCTTCCAAATCTAAATAGCCTTGTTTGGGAAAACTACCACTCTGCTGGAAAAAAATTCACTGAAAAAGTTTTCACTGGAGATTCAGGAATAAAGGTAGCGATACAAAATCATAATGATCCATATGAACTATTCCAGTTATTTATCACAGATGAGTTGGTTGATATTATTGTGCAACAAACTAATAAATATGCGGAACAGTTTTTAGCCAATCGTCCTCTTCTACGCTTTTCTAGATTTCATGCTTGGAAAGAAACAAACACCGACGAAATATTTATTTTATTGGCTGTGTATGTGCTGCTAGGTCTTATTTGGAAACCTGAAGTAGGCAAATATTATACAAACAAAAAATTGTTCTCCACCCCTGGTTTTACAAACCTCATCCCTCATAATAGACTAAAACTTTTGAACCGTTTCCTACACTTTGTAGACAACACTACCCCAGTCATGGAAAATAAAAAAATGTCGAAAATAAAGCCAGTTTTTGATTACATTACAAAAAAGTTTAGCGAAGTTTATGTTCCTAGTCGCAATGTCTCAGTAGATGAAAGCCTACTCTTGTGGAAAGGGCGGTTGAGTTTCTTACAGTACATAAAAATCAAAAGAGCACGATTTGGAATTAAATCGTATATACTATCTGAGGCTAAAACAGGTTATATTTGGAAGGTAATAGTTTACACCGGAAAGGAAACTGAAATAACCCAAAATACGCAACACCCTCATACAGTCAATGTAGTTCTGAAAGTAATGGAAGGTTTACTTGATCAAGGTTACTGTGTGTATACAGACAATTTTTATACCAGTCCAGAACTAGCACTTGTTCTAACTAGTAAAAAAACCGATGTTGTTGGAACTGTCCGAAGCAATAGAAAAGGTTTGCCAAAAGATGCTGTAAAACAAAAATTATCAAAAAATGAGTCACTTGCTGTTGTTGAAAAAGAAGGGAGGATGATCTATGTCAAGTGGGCTGACAAAAGGGACGTTCACCTTTTATCAACTAGACATGAAATTAGCTATGTTCCGGTTATAAGAAGAGGAAAAGAAGTGGTAATACCTGAAATAGTTCATGACTATAACAAAAATATGGGCGGCGTCGACAGGGTCGACCAGATGTTGTCTGCCTATCCTATGGAACGTAAACGGCAGAAAATATGGTACAAAAAGGAGTTTCGGCATTTGGTAAATATGTGCATTTTCAATGCACATGTATTACACCAAGAATCCGGGGGTTCAATGACTTCTCTCCAATTTAGAGAAAATCTTGTAGAGCAAATTGTCTCAAAGCATCTGGACGAATCAAATAAACCAAAGAAAGGAAGACCCTCCGCTGAAGATGATCCACTACGTTTACTGCAAAGGCATTTTCCTGATTTTGTACCTTCCACAGAAAAAAGAAAAAATGCCATGAGGAGGTGTGCTGTGTGTTCCAAGCATAACATACGGCGTGAGTCACGTTATCAGTGTAATGAGTGTGACATGGCACTTTGCGTTTCACCATGCTTTAAAATATTCCACACACAGAAAAACTTCTAAAATGTGTAAAATTGTAGACTTGTGATGTACTGTTTTAGCCTAGTGTTTTTTTTCTTTTTTTCTAGTATTAGTGAATATATGGATATGTAGAACTGAAATTCTGTAAAAAACGTCAAAATGTAAGTAAATTTCACTTTCTTCCATAAAAGTAATTTTTTTAAATTTTGATTTTATGTTTAATAGTTGTGCAATATTATAACAAATAAAATTAAGTAATAAAAAAAATAAGCACTTTTGGGTTGTTAAAGTGAAATTTAAATCGACCGTTAAGGGGTTAAAAGTCTAGGAACAAATTTCTCACTCACTCATCTCATTTGCAGATAATTGTTTAAAATGCTTTGAACAGAACTGGACAAGATGTTAAGATCTTCCGATAGCTCTCGAATAGTCATTTGCCTCTTTGAACAAACAATTGTTTCTATTTTTTTGCACATTGTCGTCTGTTTTTTAGGTTAAAGGACGTGCTGAACGCTGCTTGTCTTCAACTGACTCATTTCTGCTTTTAAATCGGTCATACAACTTGTACATAGTCTTCAGAGTTACCACATTATCGCCATACACAGATTTTAACATTTCGTGAGCTTCTTTGGTATTCTTTGGCAACTTAAAACAAAACTTAGTGTTAATGCATTGTTCAAAATCCATGATGCGCGACAGACACAATAAACTCAACCTCACTCTAGCGGCTCTGACAGTCGACTGACAAGCTCCAGCGCGTTGAAACCTGTTGCTGCCTGTCTCAACAGATCAAGCTACTAGGCAAGTTACATCATATGGATGTAGCGTCATTAGTTGCTGCTTTAAAAAATCATTCACTGCATTTTTTTTAATCACCCCTTGTACATTATTACATGATACTACTACACAATTACATCTGCAATTGCAGTTGTTTCTGTGTTAGTAAGTATTTCATTATTTATAGATATATCGTTGTGGAAACGTTAGTGGAAATTTGTAATTAAATCTTTATAGGAGGAACATTTGTTGAAAAAGGATTGGGGCTTGTGTATAAAGTGTAATGTTTTACAAAATTCTTGGAATACTAATAACAATAATTCAAAAATAGAAAGCTGTTCATACATATGGTACAGTTTGTAGAGTAGTTATTAGAGTTAGTATGTTTTAAAATGTAGGTATTCTTATCCTGTCTAGTGTTTATTTTGTACTGTATTTGAACTTTATTACATTGTCTTTTAGTGAATTGCTACGTAATTTGCAGAAACGGTTAAAAAATAAATATTTTTCAAGTGTCCTTGTACATAATTAACAAAATATACACATTTCTTTCAGTGACGCCTCTTCTGATGAAGAAATATCAGATGAATTAACTCCAATTAAAAAAAAAGTGCTAGACTATTTATCGAATGGTAGTGAGAAAGAGCTTCGTTTAATGCCAACATGTTCACAAAAAAAACTCGAATGTATTGTACAACTGAGGCCATTTACTGGATGGGTTGATTTGGTAGGTGTGTGATAATGTTTTTTAATTAGGAGCCTAGTGAAAATAATCTGTTCTATATTATTCAAATAAAATACTTTCCTTTCTCAGGGTTATATTGAATCTTGATTTTGTGTATATTAACTCATAGTTATAGTTTACGTAAATGTTAAATATCACAAATTTATAACATGTGTGAGTATCAGGTACAATTCAAATATTTTTTAGGGTAAAATTAACTTTTCGACAATTGCATCTCGAAGATACGAGGCATGTTTTTAAAGTAAGTACCGTTTCTAAATTTCCCCGCCGCAGCTCTGCGGTCGGCGTTTAGCGCATGCGCGCAGTGTAGCTACATCTGTTGGGAAGCTACAGACGCCATTGTGACGCCGTTTGATCGAGTCTTAGTTTGTTTACGTGATTTTAAAATGCCGCAGACAATCGAGAATCCCGCCGACTGTGAAGTGCGTGGTGTGATTCGTTTTCTCTGTGCTAAAGACTTAAAAGCAATTGACATTCAACGTGAAATCAGTGAAGTTTATGGTGAAAACATTATGAGTGAAGGAATGGTGTGGAAATGGGTTAGGGCCTTCAAAGATGGCCGCACAAACGTTCATGATGAGGAACGAAGTGGGCGACCTTCAGTCATTACCGATGATCTCATTCAAAAAGTGGACTGTAAAGTGAAAGAGAACAGACGGTTCACAATTTCGTCCTTAGCTGTAACATTTCCTGCTGTATCAAGAAGTGTTCTCTACGAAATTGTGTCTGAACGTTTAAATTATCGGAAACTGTGTTCACGGTGGGTACCGAAAATGTTGACTGATACGCACAAAACTAAACGATTGGGCAGTGCATTGAGCTTTCTCGAGAGTTACCGTAACGAGGGCGATGATTTTTTAAGCCATATCGTTACAGGTGATGAAACGTGGGTAGCCTACGTTACACCAGAATCAAAACAACAGTCAATGGAATGGCGGCATTCAACATCCCCTAGGAAAGTCAAATTCAAGCAAACAATTTCTGCCCAGAAAATCATGTGCACTGTCTTTTGGGACAGAAAGGGTGTGTTGTTGGTCGATTTTCTGCCTCGCGGTGAAACGATCAATGCAGCCGCGTACTGTGAAACTTTAAAAAAACTGCGCCGGGCAATCCAAAACAAAAGACGTGGCATGTTGAGTGCAGGCATCGTTTTGCTCCACGATAATGCTCGTCCACATTCAGCAAATCTAACGCAAGAGCTCATCACTTCATTTGGCTGGGAACAATTGGACCATCCTCCATACAGTCCCGATCTAGCGCCTAGCGACTACCATTTGTTTCTACACTTGAAGACGCATTTAGCGGGGAAGCGTCATTCCAATGATGAAGAAGTAAAAACGTCTGTGCAGCAGTGGTTGTCCAGTCTGGCGGCAAGCTTCTATGACGACGGCATACAAAAGCTGGTCCCAAGATACGACAAGTGCCTTAATAATAATGGAAATTATGTAGAGAAGTAGAGGAAAGAATGCTCTTTGAGGTAAATAAAGTTTTGTTTGAAAAAATTTACTTGTTCATTTTTTATATCAAAACGGTACTTACTTTAAAAACATGCCTCGTACTTACCACATATTTATTCATGAACCATTGGTAAATGATATTTTATCAGATAGAGAGGACGGCGGATTTGTCTATCTTTTTATTTCAGTATCTTTCAATTTTAGTTTGCCCGGTGAATTTCATGATTGGAACACATAACCGCTTTGGAAATTTATTATTGGTTTAAATTCTACCACTAGATGTATTGATTTATTTATGATTTATGTTTTTTTAAAAATCTATAAGAAAACATTTTGTGAATTAGTTCAATATAACAGTTTACAATGGAAAACACCAAGCATGACTTACTCAGGCAGGAAAATTTGTTCCTTTACTCATAAGATGTTGAACTTAGGCCTCATTGAATGTTAAGTGTTTGAATTATCAACAAATTATAATTGCAATTTAATTGTTATATTAAAAATTAAACAAAATTATATCTGTACAAACCTTTATGACTATAAAGTTTAAAAATCAAATAAATATTTGCTTTATTAATAAAAAATAGAGAGTTGTAAAATTGTAAGTTAACAAAAGGAAACTAATTTTACACTACTTAACTAAGTGAATACGTAAGTAATGTAAGTAGTGTAAAATTAGTTTAACCCTTAGCACTCGACTATCAGGGTAGCCCCGCCAAGCGTATATTGCAGTTTACTCGTATGTAAGGGGTCACCCGACATGATTTTCAAATGCCTATAACTTGTCTGCGGCGAAGCCCACGACATTCAATATTTTACCGTTTGGTGCTACACTCTATTGACAATAATGTAAACTAAGTTGAAAATGTCTAGGAATATGTGAGTCATTACAAAATCTAGTTTGCCGATACGTTGTAAGCTACAAGTAGGATACAGTTTTGCAGGTTATTTGTTTACTCGTAATTTGTCGTGACTTCACGTGCAATTAGTGATCTGAAATTCCTGATCTTTTACTTGATCCTGATTTATTAGAATGTAGTTCAGTTTCATAAACAAAATAACTAAACCAACAGGTATTTGTAAATATAACCAGTTTATGGGTGGTATAGATTAGCTGTTCAATATAATGAACCGTTCAGTTTTACAAAACGAACAAATAAATGGTGGAGGACAATGTTTTTCTGGCTATTAGATGTAGCTGTAGTAAATAGTTTTATTATCTATAATAACAAAAAAAAAGGAAATGAGAGAAAATCCTGTTAAACAAAAATAGTTTTGCCAAAACTTGGTGAGGGAACGCATTGGTGATATCAGGAATAACCCGTATAGTAAGAGCCATCAACTACTGACAAGGAAGAAAGACTGAATGGGAAATTACATTTAATCTTTTCCAATGATAAAAGTAGTTCTAAGGATTGTGTAGTTTGCAGTAACAGGAAGATAAAAGGAGGTAGAAGGAATAGAACAGTTTTTCACTGCAAAACATGCAGCAGAAAACCAGGACTTCATCCGGAAGACTGTTTTCAAAGATATCATACTCTGCAAAACTACATATAAGATAATAAAATCATGTACATACAGTATTAGTGAATAAAAATAGCTTAGTTTACTAAAATCATGTAAGAGAAAACAACGTTTTCCACAAACAATAATGCAACTAGCAGGTGAGGAATTTGTCTCAATTTAATTACAAGTGGGGAAGCAAAGCATGTTAAAAAAATCCGAGTGCTAAGGGTTAATCAGTGAATTCAAGATGATTACATCAAGAAACTTCAAAAGGAAACTGCTATAATTAAAAAAAAGTATTAAATGAAATAAGTTACAATTAAAGGAATATTTGAACATTATGAGAATATGTGGTAGATACAAATTGTTTTATTATGAATGGAAAATAAAACTTAGAAACCTAGTAGCAATAAATACAATAATTACAAGTATTCAAATAATTGTAAAAAAAGATATTTTATATTTTAAAAAAATGAATAAGAAGCTAAAAGACAAACAATTACCAGTTTAATAAATGCATTAACTAGTTTTCCTCGCTAAGCTCTAATTAACAAGATATCCTGACAGAATTCTTTTTTTTTTAATTGGTGGTAAATAATTACACATAAGAAAATAATTTCAAGAAATTTCAATCATATTTTATAAAAAAAAATATTTTAATATTGAATTGTTCAATAATTCTTTTTTGAGGATGGTGCAAAAAAATTCTGTGGCAATATATAAATATAATACACAGAACTATTATATTCAGAATAATGTATTATTCTGTGGCGATATAATACATTATATCTATAAAATGTTGGCTTTTAGTGATTTATTCTAATTTTGCATTTACAATCCTGACTGTCGGTTTTATTAATTTTTTTGTAATGTGATTGTTCTAGTTTTTAATATTTGAATATTGCCTTTTTTTACTAGTTATCACTTACATAGTCTTACATTTCACGTATAATCTTTTGTTGTATAAATGTTAGAATTAATTAATTATAATAAGTGCTTAGTAAACCTAGTTAATTGTTGGTTGCAGCAATTTTGTCTTGTTATCCAAGACTTCATAATCTCATTGGCTAGATTTTATTGATTTTGTTATTTAGATACATATAAAGCATATTTTGTTTTTACAAACAGGTAACAAAATTTCAAAATGCAAAATTTTTGGGGACAGAATTATTAAATGCAGCCCAACAAGTAATTAATTCTAGGGAAGTTGTTGCCAACCTAATGAAAAAATGTGAGCGCATTGCAAATCAAACCGAAAATGCAATTACTGCTGGTGCCACCAGTATAAATCAACAGCCAACTATGCTTAATCCAGAGTAAGTACTAAAAAATGGCAAATGTCTACAATTGTGTAATAGCATGTCTATTTTCAATTATTTTTCTTCATTAGAATCTTGTGTATGACAGTTTTTTTTTTATTACTAACTAACTGCAATGCTAGAGTTAAGATGTTTTAATTACAACTTCAAGGAGAACTTTAAAAAATCATAGTATCAAACACTTTAGTTGAATGTAGAAAATTTGAATCTATTGTGAGGTAATTTGAGATTAAAACAGCAAAATTATACTAACATCTTCATTCTATTACAGTAAATGTGAATACCCTAGTAATAAGCCATTCATATATCGTAGTTATAGCATTGAAGCAAGTGATGAAACTGTCTTGGGAATGACAAGGACAAATTTAAAGTTGATAAGTACACAGAAAAACTGATAGCACCATCAAAGCTCTCAGTTAGTTTTATGTGTCAGTTCGTGCTGTTTTTGTAATTTGTGTATATTATGTGACGTTTAAATCATAGTCTATTGCCCAAATCAAGGGTCGTTAGTTTTTTTAACCGTGGATCTTTTTTTTAAATTTTAGTCATGAAGACCACAACCTATTTTTTTCTTGTAGTTATAAACACAGAATATTGTGTTCCCTTAAGAAAATGTACTCAATAGTTCATAGTAATAATACAAATTTTCATCTTATCAAGTCATTGTAGTTACCGGTATAGTCAATATTAATTATGAATTTAAGTTAAATATAATAAAAGTGTTTTTAAAATTATATTTAAGGTAATCTAAACTGCAATTCACTTCTAAGATAAGCTGTAACTACTACTTATTAGATAAAAATGCTTTGAATTTAGTGTTAAATAAAAGGGGTTTACTTGCAAGTCAGGTGCAATTATTTATTTATACAGAAAATGTTTCAATAATGGTCACGTTATCGTCTTCAGGCCTTATTCCAATAACATGATTAACCTTTTCACTAGCACTACCGAACATCGATCCCAGGCGGTGTGGGATGTCGGAGCATACAAGAGAATACTCGATTTGATCTTTCTTCTGTCAGAGCATAAACAATTGTTTTTTTTTTTTTACCCGAGTCTGAGCCCCTTAAACCCGCCCAGCCCTTGTGGCAGCCAACCTCTAGCGAGCTACCTCCGTCTCGCATGCACATGCGGTTAGTATCCCTACCGCGAGTGAAGGAAACGGGATTGATTGCCCATGTACCAAGCTCATAAGCTCCTTCCATGGATAATCAGGAGATAGTGAAATGAAACAGTACAGAAAGTGTCGCGCTAAGAGCGGGATGAAAAAACCTGGCAAGAAAGAAACCCTGTAAGGAAAAATCCCGCGACAGATCATGCAGGAACCCTGAGGGCTTGGATCACCTTATGCTAAGGAATAAGGAGAGGTATTACCTTGCAAGTACCTTGTTAGTGAGTCTATGGCAGGAATGACATGCACCTCTTCTTCTGCTGCCTACTCGAAACTGAAAAGGCATGCAATCAAATTAGTACTTCCGTTGGGGCTAAGCTCCGGCCCTGGAGATGTGCCCCTGCGTCACCTGGAACATAAATGTGAAGCATAATTTTATGTATGTATATTTTATTTTGGTGGTATGGTGTGAGCTAGGCGGTCAGTAAGGACAGCGGCCGTCTGTGTGTGTCGTGGGTGGGGTCATATCTACCCAGTGAGGAAATGAGTGTTGATGTGCGTGAGCCTGTTTGTAGAACTTTGTTGCTAAGTGTCGGAGGTGTTGTTTGATGAAAGGCACTTTTAAGTCAGTGTGAAGCAGTGTTAATCTTGTACATCTAGGTGCCTTTATATTCTTTTTTGTCAACTGTCATTATTACACCATCTATTGGTCAATATTTGAACTTCTTCGGTATTTGTTAGGCCATCTATTGGTCATTATTTGAACTTCTTTGGTTTCATCTGGTAGGCCATCTGTTGGTAAATAATTGAAGTAACTTTTCTGTAATGCTTTTTGATTAAGTAACCATCTGGAAATCAGCTGATATTTCATGTTTGTCAGACAAGTACTTGTATGTAACCAAGCTAAAAACAGTTGTAATTTTTCATTTATAATTGTGTCAAGCCTAATTCTGATCACATTTTCCATTTACTCAATTTTGTTCGTTATAAGTAAATAATTGCTCTATAGTGTGTTAGTGTGAATATTTAGTAAACAGTTAGTTTTTAGTATAGATATTTTTGTGTGTTAGTAAGCCAATTATTTTAACCTATCGGAGAATAATTTGTTTTTTCTATAATAGATCCTATGTGTAAAACTTGTGACTTGTCATGGTGTGTTGTACCTTGTTTTGAAGTATTCCATACAGTGAAAAACTATTGAAGTATATTATTTTCAATGTGTTTATATAAATGAATATACTTGTATAAAATTGACAAAACATCTTTTCAGTCACTTTACTGTAATGTGTAGTAAAAATGGAGTTGGAAATATATTATGTTATGTAAGGTTAGGTTGGAAATTGAACAAATATTTTTGAAGAATAAATAGGGGTTTTGTATTTCATTTAAGTTTTATTTATTATTTGGAACATTAAAAGTTATATATATCTCAAAATCAGGACAATATTTTTAAAAAACCTCGATCCTACAGGTGACGCTAGTATTGAAAAACCCCGCTCCTAAAGGTGACGCTAGTATTGAAAAACCCCGCTCCTACAGGTGACGCTAGTATTGAAAAACCCCGCTCCTGAAAAGGGTAATAGCATTAAATTTAGTTAACAGTAGAAAACCCATTCCAAAAGTTAGAGCTCAAAGGAATGAGTATTGATGAAGCTGTTACTTATTATGCTCAGTTATACTGTTTGTGCTAACTCATGGGTAGAAAGTCAGCTGTCCTGGTAGATTTCTCTGAATATTGTTTGATGACAATGTCTGTTGAAAGTATTGCTGTATCCTTATGATGTTATCACTTTAAAGGCTGGAACAGAGGAATGGCTTTGTCACAAGCTCTCTAGACACCTATTACCACATTGAAAAGAAACCAAAATTTTTTTGCAAATTCAATTATTCTTCATCCGTATAAATCTTTTAGTCATATCATAGAATTTTACAGGTCAACTAAATACAATTTCGTTTACATATCACATCTCATGTTACTTTATATTCATTAAAACGTGCATATATTAATTGAAATTTATAATTTTTATGTTTCCGTTTTGGACATCAAATACTTTTAAAATAATATTTATAAAATCAATTTCTCGCTTGTGGATCAATATAACCCTAGATGAAAACCTATCTTTAACTTTAAACAAGCTTTCATTGTTTTGCAAACTAATTTCTTGAACATTATGAAATTGTTAAATTGACGCTTTAGACAGCAAATCAAGAAAATCAAATTCATTAAATAAAATACACTATTTAAATCTTAAATCCAACTTTGACATCATTAAAGAAGTTAGTCTACCATTTTAACCAAATTTGAAGTTTGAAAGATAAAAATAATTTAATAATTTACTTTAATCCACCAAATGTTTGTGATTATAGTAGATAGTTATATTAACCCTTTGATTAGCAGTCATGTACCAGTACATGAGAATTTGCAATGGCCAGCAGGAGCATTTTCGTTTATGAGTACTCTATCATTTCTCTCAGAATAGCCGATGTTTACAATTTTTTTTCTGTGTATTGTACGCACTCTAGGTTCAATATTTGATGTTATCTGGAGAATAAATGCTACTGAGAGTACATAGTCACTATCATTTTGTGTCCAAAGTCTTGGTTTGTTTCACATGTTTACAGATTGTTGCAAGATTTTGATGCAAATAAATCAGGCATTTCTAATATATTTGTTTTTCCATCGGAACCTAAAGAATAAGACCTTTTCAAATTATTTTTTGATAGAAGTTTGGTCAACAAAATTGTTACGGAAACCAAAGAATATTATGACTGTGTGAAAATACTCGTACTATTGTGTCTGACCATTAAAAACCGAAAATGTGGACTGCTACTAATGTTAACAAAATTTATACTTTCGTAAATATTAAATATTTTCATAACAAATATTAAAAATACTACAATTATTAAAAAATTAGACACAAATAAGGAGAAGAATTAGAAAATTAAAAAATCTCAAAAATATGTTGCTCACAGGGGATTTATCAGGGCATGCATATGTTGCTAATCAAAGGGTCAAGGTGAAACATATTGGTAAATCATATTTGGACTATTTTAGTAATTTAATAGAAATAAGTATTATTTATCAATAATAAATACTGCAATATTTTCTGCAAGCCATTATAGCATGTGAAAGCCTTTACCCACAGTCCAGATTAGGTTTAGTTTGGTGCCTGATTTAGTGACATCTTGGAATTTTTTAGGAATAATAATAAAACTTGAATGTTTATGGAACCTATAACCCCTAACTGAGCTTATAATAAAGAAACTGTTATTTACAAAATATTTTATATAGTTATAAAGTAATTATTTTTAGAAATGATTTGTTTTAATCCTAGAATCTATAAGTTATATACATTACAGCTTTTCTTAATGCCTTGACTGCCAACCAATTTTCCTATAACCTTTAAACAATTTTTGTGTGTGTACTTTTTCTTAAATATATACAAAACCTAATAATATTATGTCTTCTAGTGTATCTATTCATTTAAACTAGTTTATTTTATAATGTTGTTGAACACTGGTGACTGTCATAGTGCAACGTAAATATTTATACTGTGAGGTGCCGTGTCGGTCATGTTGTCGGGCTTACTATGCAATCTCTGTTCAAGGCCGATCTTCCGAATAAATTTAAAATGTTAACATTTTCATTGTATTTTTTCAGTATAGGTTCAAGTATAATTTAATACTATAATATATTTATGCAACATTATAGATATTTATAGATATTTTAAAACAATAAATATAGCTACTAGATTTTTCTCAAGTATTTTTAAAATTTTCAACATAACTATTTTTGTTTGAAAATAATTTTTCTATAACGTATTTTCGCAACATTATAGATATTTATTTATAGATATTTTAAAACAATAAATATAGCTACTAGATTTTTCTCAAATATTTTTTAAATTTTCAACATAACTATTTTTGTTTGAAAATAATTTTTTCTCAAATAATTATAATGTAAATATAATCTGAACATAATTCTTGCATTAATGTCGGTATTGTTTCAATACAAGTGTGTTTTAAATTGAGCTGTTTTTACAAATTTTATATAATCTTATGAGTTGGATGTAGACGTTTTAAATTAAAGTTTTTCGTTTCTAATTTTCAAATTGTTCAATTTTTTTAAGTGAATTTTTTTATAGGATCAAATCAAATGTAACACTATTCTAAAACCTAATGTAGTTCTATAAAGTAGTGTAAATAAAAACTATTTCCTTTTAATATTCTTTTTAGTTCTGAACTTCTAGTTTCTCAATAATTTTTCTTTTAAGAAAATTGTCTGAACGCCAAGTTGCAGGAACACACACATAGGCTGTGTCGGACACCTCATATGGTTAAATACATAGTGAATGTGTTCAACAGCCTTGTGTGATGATCTAAAGTTAGGTTTACATTGTCCGTCGCTGGTGACCGCCATAGCAGTCAACTTGTTAAGAAATAAAATAAAATTTGTGACTCATACATTACTTGCTGTGGTTGGGCCTAAGATCTATTTTCCACCCCCTCAGCCTTTATTTTTATTGTGTCATTAATTTCAAAATAAATTATTGCAATTTAGTATAACTTTAGCAGTATATAATGTGTTTAAGTTTAATGACAGATTACAAATCAATTCATGCTACTACAAATAAACTCTATATTTCAGTTTTCTGTCCAAAAATTCTTTTCAAGAGCTAAAGGTTTATCAATCTAATATTAAACCATAATTTACAATCTTGAACATTCATAAACAGTACTTTTAACATAATGAATGAATGCTTCTAATATATTGTTTATGAATGTTAAATAATGTAAATTATGGTTAAATATTAGTTGATAAACTTTTATCTCTTGTAAAGGATTTATGGATAGAAAATCTAAACGTAGAGTGTATTTGTATTAGCATGAATTGGTCTGTGATCTGTCATTAACCTTGAACACATTATTTAGTTATTAACAGATATTAAATAAAGTTTATCAATATTATTACCCCTGTTAAAAAAAATGATATATGTTCACATAAAGTATACATTAAACATGTGTTTTAGGTGTAAACTACAGAGCTATCAGATGGTTGGGCTTAATTGGTTAGCGGTTATGTATAACCAAGAACTGAATGGTATACTAGCAGATGAGATGGGCCTTGGAAAAACTATTCAGATTATCGCATTCCTTGCCTACCTCAAAGAAAACAATCATAATATTGCTAATCAGCCTCATTTAATTGTAGTCCCTGCTTCAACATTAGGTTGGTTAAGAAAATATTTTAATTTTAAGTAAGTCACTTATATTGGTATATGTAACAACATTTTATTTGACAGAAAGGTTTACCAGTGTTTTATAGAGTTGAAAAATTTGAGCTTTATAATGTGTGAATAATGATTTCTGTTGTACACTGGAAATAATGTTTTGTATTTAACTCGTTGAGTGCTGAGGGCATGGATGAATGCCCGTGCTCTACTGGCGCCCATGGAGGTATACATACATGTACACTCCGCTCTCAGTTCATTGGATCTGTGTGAGGTTAGCCATTGAAGGAAAATTGTGTGTTACTTTTCGGTTATTGTGCCAGTCTTTGGGAACATTTCGGTGCATTTTGTTTTTTTTCCACTATTGCTATCAGATAAGGGACTGTGTTATCGTATTAGTGTTACTTTAAGTGTGTTATAGTAGTGTTTCTTAGTTTTTGTACAATGAATATGAATAACGAGGAATATGGATTAGAGAATGTTTACTGTAACAACATTTGTCTAGGTAGACATTCTCCAATTAATCATCTTCATTAACTATAATAATTCTACAAAAACTAATAAACACTACTATAACACACTTTAAGTAACACTAATATGATATCACAGTCCTTAATCTGACAGCAATGGTGGAACAAAAAAAATAATGCAATAAAATGTTCACAAAGACTGGCACAATAACCGACAATTGACACAAAGTTTTCCATTAATGGCTAACCTCACACTGAGCCAATGAAATAAGGGGGGGGGGATTGGGATGTACATGAATAGTAGAGCATGGACTTTTATTCACACTCACCACACTCAACGTCTTGAGGAATATTCTAACATTAAGTAGTTTATATTTAATAACACAAGTAAATAAATATTTATATTGTTTTTACATATTGTTCTTTCACAATAGTTAACTCCTGAAATGAGTATAGAATTTATAAAAAAATTATCCATTGATGCATTTTAATAGAATACACGATTACAGAAAACTGGTGTAATGAGTTAGAAAAGTGGTGTCCTACCTTATCTTTTGCACAATACTATGGTAACCAAGATGACCGGAAAAAATTAAGATTTAAATGGATGACTTATGGCTTTGAAGGTGTGGATATTATTTTGACAACGTAAGTGCGATTTTCAATCTAATTAGTTTATGTAGATTGTTTTGTGTGTGTGTGTGTGTGTGTATGTGTACACATTGTTTCATTACACAGTATTTCATTACATGAAAATAAGTGTTGGGCAAAATAAACTGTTTCTTCATTAGGAACTGATTACTTTTATTTTCATATTGAGAAACAATAATGCAGTAGAGACCCATTGATTATTGAATCCTTAAACGATTAACAATACCTTAAAAATGTTTTTTTTTAAAGAGCTAATTTGAAGAGTCAGAGGAAAAGTGGTTCAAGTTCAAATTTTAAATTCCAAATTAGTAATGGAATAACATAGTGAACATGCTATATTTTTCAGAAATAAAGTGAACCAAGTAATATGCGTCTCAAAAAAAAAACCAATAGCAACCAGTGATAACAGTATTTGACTAGCAGTTTTTTTTTTTGATTAGAACAAAAGTGGATTGAGTTAACTCTTGGATTGTTAATATTATTTTTAAGTATTTGATCGTGATAGTAAATTATGGTAGTAAATTAAGGTTGTAGGGTATACTTTTATACAAATTAATAGTACTTTAGAAAAATGGTTACTTACTAAAGAATAGAAGTCCTTCTTTATTGAAGAATCTTTTTAATATAATATTTAATGCCGTATATAATAATTCCGTGTACAGTGTGTCCCAGGAAAAATTGAGACAATTTCAGGGCTTCTTCCTGAGGTGAAATTATTGAAAAAAATTACATATAAACATATACCTGAAAACGCTTCATTAATGAATTACAGTATCTAAAGATTTCTCCCTTCGCCTGGATTTCATTTCCCCTATTACAATGAAGCCTTACTGAAAACTATAAGGAGTTAATTAAAGTGTAAAATTTAGAGAATATAATGTTAAATTGATTGACAAAATGGGCCCCACCCCTGTGACTACAGTAGTTTAAAGAAATCTGATGAAATGTGCAAACCTTGTTCTAAAAAAATACATGTTACGATTTGGTTTGAAGTACATTAACTTCATTAAATGATTAACAAATAAGAACAATTTTTTGACAAAAAATTAACCTTGAAGAGAATGATTTAAAATAGGTCAATAATAGACCCAGACAAACTTAAAATAAATAAATTTTTAATTAAATTAAAAATTTATGAAAAATATGGAATATCAGTTAGACTTTTTCCTTACTGAAAATATTGGTTTTTTCCTTACTGAAAATATTGGTATTAATTAAACATACTTTTAACAAACTATAGTTCGAAATTCCATCCTTCATAATGCATGAGCACTCTGCTTGACATAAAATAATTTTGGTTGCTTTCTATACTATGTTTGGATTGTTACATACAAATTCAACTGCTTTGCAAGTTTTTCTTCTTGCAAGATTAATTCTTCTTTGGAATTTACTCACTGTTCACATACCATCAATGGGGAGTAGCAGAAGAAAATGACCTAATGCAAGATTTTTCAGGTCCCTTTCTACGAGGGATATTCAGAAAGCAAGGAAGGTTTTTGAATTAAAAAAAAATAAGTACAATAAAATTTTTTTATTATATACATCTGAAAGAGCAACTAAAATACTAATTTTCTACGTAGTTGCCAAAAAAAATTGAGACATTTATCATAGCGGTGGTCAAGCTTTGAAATTCCTTCATTATAGAAATCTGCCGCCTGCGATCTCAGCCACTCAGTGACTCAGCTCCTCGTCGTCGTCAAAGCGCTGTGTTGCTAGCCAGGTCTTCATTCTTGGAAACAAGTGAAAATTGCTTGGTGCAAGGTCAGGACTATAGGCCGGATGAGGAAGAATCTCCCATTTGAATGATTCAAGGAGTTCTTTCGTGTGGTTTGCTGTGTGAGGTCGGGCATTGTCATGCACAAACAAAATTGTTGACGTCAATTTCCCTCGGCGCTTGTTTTGAACTGCTCTCCTAAGGTTGCACAAAGTTTCACAGTACTGTTCAGAGTTTATTGTTGCACCACGTTCAAGAAAGTCAATAAGAAGCACACCTTGCCTGTCAGAAAATACCGTTGCCATAATCTTCCTTGCTGACAATGTTTGCAAACATTTTCTTAGTTTTTTGGGGGAGCTTGTGTGCCCCCACTCCATGGACTGCAATTAATGTGTTTTATCCATGTCTCATCACCAGTTACGATGTGATCCAGTACTGAATCACCATGTCTGTCGTAGGCATCCAGAAATGTCAAACTTACCTCAATTCGCTGACTTTTATGGTGGTCAGTGAGCATTTTCGGCACCCATCTTGCACAAAATTTGTTGTAGCCTAACCTTTATGTGACAATTTCAAACAACAAAGTCTGTAAAATTTGTGGGAAACAAAGCAAAAGGTCTGTTATCGTGAATCGGCGGTTTTCGCGAACCTTTTCATCAAAGGTTCATCAAGATGAAATTTAGCGACCAGTTCATCAGTCACAATGCTTGGGCGTCCGCTCTTCGCTTCATCATGAACGTCAATTCGGCCATTTTTAAACTGATTGCACCATTTTCTCACAGAACTTTCATTCATTATGTTGTTTCCTTAAACTTCACACACTTGGCGATAAATGTCTATTGGTTTTAAGTTTTTTGCTAACAAAAACCGTATCACTGACCGCACTTCACAACTGGCGGGATTTTCAGTCACAGCGCTCATCTTCAGTTGAAATTGCGAAAAAACGGGCAACGTGGAAATTTTCCCATTGTCAAAGCTGGACATCGACTGAGTTGCCGAGTGGGCACGCACCAAAATGTACGAGATCGAAGCGCGCCTAGTGGCGTCAGACAGAAACGTCCCTTACTTTCTGAATAGCCCTCGTATTATTCTAAAGATGTGGCACGTAATAAAAATGATGAATTCAGAGACATTGATGTGATATATATATATATATATATATATATATATATATATATATATATATATATATATATATATATATATATATATTTATATATATATACTTGATATTTTACGTTACCATTGTTTTTCCGTTGCACTGACTTTATGAAGTTAATATATTACTATTGTAAGTAATTTTATCCACCATTAGGTGCAATGATTTTACCTTGAGTGATGAGGCGCCTTTCGGTCACTTGACCATTGTCGAATCACTGACTACTTTTTCTTATTTTTCTGGTGCGGATGTTCGGTCCGTCGTGTTGGTAATTGTTGATGTCATATACGTTTCCTCTTGAGTCTTGTGTATTATGTTTTTGAATAGTATGTCTTCTGTATATGTTGTTTGTAGATTCATTAAATTGTTGTGTATGTTTTTATAAATGTGGTATTTTTCTAGTGAGTTTAGTTCTATTGGGGTATTATTTATTTCAAGTATGGTTAGGTTATTTTCGTAATTTGTTATTTCATGTTTATGTGATATTAGGTGTGCTGCAACATTTGATACTTTTGAATTTTTGTTTTTGAATGCTCTATAATGTTCTTCAAATTTTATTTTAAATGATCTGGTTGTTTTCCCTATGTAAAATGCGTTACAGTTGTTACATGTAATTTTGTAAATTCCTGATTGGTTATGTTTTTCTGAATTTGTTTTGTGGTTTGTGTTATTAAGATATTTTATTATTTTGTTGTTTGGTTTGTATGTTGGAGTGTAGTATTCTTTGTTGTATATATTTGTTATTTTTTCTATTTTGTTATTGGTGTATTTATATTTTAGGTAGATTTTTTTATTTTTATTATTTTTGTGTTCCGGTTATAGTGTTGTGTTGAGGTTAGATTTTTTTGTGAATTTATTGTATATATTTTTTATAAGGTGTTTGTTGTATCCATTTTCTATTGCTATTTTTGTAATGTTATCTAATTCTTCATTTAATTTTTGTTTGTTATCCTGTGTGTATTTTATTGCTTTATTTATCATGTTACTGTAAGTGTTAATTTTGTGTGTCCAGAGGTGGTTAGATTTGTAGTGTATTGTAGTGTTGTTGGAAGTAGGTTTCCTGTATACTGTAGTTTCTATTTTATTATCATTTATATTTAATGTGATGTCGAGATAGTTGATTGTTCTATTTGTTTCTGTTTTGACGGTGAATTGTATGTTTTTGTTGTATGTATTTAGTTTGTTTAATATTATGATGTGTTCGTTGTGAATGGTAGGTTGGTATATTACTAGTATATCGTCTACATACCTTGTCCGTAGTGAAATATTGTGTGTGTTTAGTATAGGTCTAATTATTATTTGTTCAAAGTGTTGTAAATATATTTCTGTAAATATATTTCTGACATGACAGATGATATTGGTGATCCCATGGGGAGTCCAGTTGTTTGTTTATAGTATTTATTGTTAAATTGGAAGTAATTTTGGTTACATATGTGTTTGGTTAGCGTAATGATACTATCTATTGTGTTTTTTTTTTTGTTATTGTGTATTAGTTTGTTTTTTATTATTTCTATGGTTTCTTCTATTGGGATGCTAGGGTACATGTTAGTTATGTCATAACTTATTATTTTTGTGTTGCTGTTGGTTTTTATGGTTTTTATTTTATTAATTAATTCATATCCATTTTTTATATTGTATGTGTTGTTGATATGTATTTTAGATCTTATTATTTTGTCTAGTATTTTTGCGATTATGTAAGATGGTACTGTTGTGAAATTTATTAGTGGTCTAAATGGTGTGTCGGGTTTGTGGATTTTAGGTATGCCTGATAATATTGGTGCATATGGTTTGGATGGGTATAGTCTTGTGTGGTATTTTAATTTATAGTTTAGGGTATTTCGGTGAGTGACTATTAAGTTTTTTATTGTAATGAGGTATTTGCTAGTTGGGTCTGTGATTTGTTCGTATTTATTTTTTTTTATGTAGTTAGTCATTGAATCGATGTATTTGGTATTTTCTATTATTACTGGTGTATTTGTTTTATCGGATTTTAATATTAAGTAGTCGTTGTTTTCTAGTTTTTCTCTGAGTTTTATAATTTCTTTTTTATTTATATATTGTTCCGTTTTTTGTTTTTTTCCGTTTTTATTAGGTTAATTTTATTATTAATATTGTTTCTTATGTGTTCAGTATTTTGGTGGGTAATTTTGTGGGTGTTAGTTAATTTTGTGGATGTTAATTTTGTGGACACGACGGACCGAACATCCGCACCAGAAAAATAAGAAAAAGTAATCAGTGATTCGACAATGGTCAAGTGACCGAAAGGCGCCTCATCACTCAAGGTAAAATCATTGCACTTAATGGTGGATAAAATTACTTACAATAGTAATATATTAACTTCATATATATATATATATATATATATATATATATATATATATATATATTTTTAGGTTAGTTTTGGTTGGTAAAGATTATTTAGATTTTTTGGACTAGGAGACTGACAGACTTACCTTGGTAAGAGTCCACACTGTAGTCTTGAAATAGAAACACATATAAGCACTTACACAATGATATATTTCAACCACACGGTGGTCTTTGTCAATCGAAGAGAAAACACAAAAAGAAATATGAGAGAATGAAATAAATAAATACAAGTTGTAATCACAGATTGTGTAGAGTAGAAATCAGATGTCACAGATGCACAGATTAAAGATATATATATATATATATATATATATATATATATATATATATATATATATATATATATATATATATATATATTGTTTCCATGAGCATATGAGTGATTATAGTTTATATAAGTCTGTCAGGGGAAAAGGCTATTAGGGGAAAAAAAAAAAAAAAAAAAAAAAAAAAATGAATGGGTTTATCTGATGTTGAGGTTAGGGGATTCTCTGGACTTGGTATACCACTGGTATGATAGTTCCCACCTTCTCAGTTCTGAGGGATTGCAATCAGGGGGGAGTGATTTAATTATTTTTGTGGTATAGCAGTCATCAAAAGTTGTGATGTTGTGACTCGCAGCATGTTGAGCTGTTGGTCTATCCATATTCATAATTTTAACATCATGTCTGTGGCCATTCATTCTGATATTCAAACCATCCGTGGTCAGGCCTATGTACTGTGTTGAGCAAAGTTTACATTGTAGCTGGTATATGACATTTTTCGATGTACAATTATGATGACCCTGTATTTTGAAGACCATTTTTGTTGTTTGGCTGTTGAAACTATTTGCTGAGGGGTGTATTGGGCACGTCTTGCATCTAGGTCTATTGCATGGGAAGGAGCCATGAGGAAGTTTGTGTGGTTTCTCTGCATCAGGGTCTGGTAGTTTAGGATGTACTAGGATGTTTTTCAAGTTGGGAGGTTGCTTGTACCAAATTTGCGGTGGATCGGTGAAAAGATTTTTGGTGTGGACGGAAGCTTGAAGAATTTTGAAGCCATCTTTCAATATCTTGTTGAGTTTATGTAGACCAGGATGGTAGTCTGTTATTAAAGACAGTTTATTTTGTTCTGTTTGTGGTTTATGGTGAACCGAGGATTGTGCTGAATGAATTTGGTTTTCAATGAGTTTTTTTGGGTATCCTCTTCTCTGGAAGGCTGTTGATATCTTTCTATTAAAATCTTCCAATTCCCTATCATTCGAACAGATTCTCTTACCCCTGATTGCTTGACTTTATGGCATGGATCGTTTTATGTTTTTGTTTTAAATAGAAATTTGATATCATCAATAAAATAAATATTTAATAATAATAAACATAGTTGTAATGCGTTTTATAAATACATTACAATATATATATATATATATATATATATATATATATATATATATATATATATATTGATTGTTTTTATTCCTAAGCCTTTTTCTTATAAGAACAATGTTATACATATATACAGAGATAATATGTAAAGATAATATTATAAATGGGAACCAAATTAAACAATAACTTTAAAACTATGTGCTAATAATTAAAAATAGTTATTAGATAATTTAGTAGACATAGATATTATCAGTTTAATACTCTTTTTCCCATAATTAATAATTAAGGGAAACTCTAGGAGATAGCCACAGCACCAGAACTTTAAGTAGGTTTTCTCAAAATGATGTCTGTTAGATTTGGTCCACATTTCCTCTGACCTTTCTATGTATACAAACTCTAAATGTCAAGTCTTGTAAAAATGTCAGTATTTTTTTTATATTTCATCAAGTACTATACATTGTAAAATTACATTTATTATGACCAATAAGTTGTGCTTGTAACTTGTTAGTTTTATGAAATGGTTAAATTTATAATAGAAAAATTGGTGATTTGTATTGTTTTTCATAATCATATCTTAATTTTATTTTGAAAGTAATTCTGTCAGATGTGTGGTGAAATGGTTTTTATTGCTTGAAATAGATTTTTTTGAGGCCCAAATTAAATTCATCTTTATAATTCAGGTACTCCATGATTGGTGGTATTAATGAGGAGAAGAAAATGTTCCGAATAATTCCTTTCCACTATGTTGTACTGGATGAAGCACACATGCTAAAGAATATGAATACCTTACGTTATGAAAACTTATTTCGTATTAAGGTAAAGCTTCTAATTTCTATTTCTGTTATAGTTAGTTCTTTATTTCAGATAAATTGTAGTGTCTCTTCTTTGAAATGTTAAAATAAATAACTATTTAAATTTATTACTTTATGAGTATAACATATCCTTAAATTTGTTAAGTTGGATATATAACTTGAAAATTGAATTTTAATTAATTCTTTCTTTTTTAAAATAGGCTGATCATCGTATTTTGCTCACAGGCACTCCTCTTCAAAACAACTTATTAGAATTAATGTCTCTCCTAGTATTTATTATGCCAGATATGTTTTGTGGTAAAACCGATTATTTGAAGTTTCTCTTCGCCAAGCACTCTGTAAGTAGACCTTTAGTAACATTAAAATTTTTGTTTAAAAATTTCTTTACTTTCCAAATATGCAGTATAATAAACCTTCTCTAAAGTAGAATGTTTGTGATTTGAAGCATGACAAAATGTTTTGCATTAGGAATAAAATATAGAATTTATAACTAAACCAAAATGATATTACCTGTTTTTTATTCTTCAAAGCATTTAAAATAATTTAAAAAGCTTACCTAATAAAAAAATATAATACTATATAATAAATATGTGCTTTGTAGATCTACTAAAAATATTACACACTTTATACTGGGTACATTATTGTAAACATATTTTTATTTTGAGATTTAACAAGGACAGTAGATGTGGTTTAAGGGATTTTTCTTCTTTAAAGCCATCTTAATAAATAGCTTCACTATCAATTTGCTTTATATATTTTCTTGTTGATTTTTTATAAAATAATTTTGAAGTTTTATAACGTCATCATTGTTTTTACACTAAATGTTGTGGTGTTACCTGTTTTATCTCAAGACATGTTTTTTGATCTGTGCACATCATATTCAGAGTCAGCATCATTGCAGTATGTTGGATTAATAACACTGTAAAATGCCCATCTGTCAGAATTGTTTTTTATGTCAGCTTATTGAAATCTGCAACAATCCATGACCCTTTTCTCAAGTTATGATATGGGGTTCTCTAATGGAAAATGACTTGAAACATTTCAAGATTATTATGAACTGTGTTACTTTCAAACACTTTCATTAGACACTTTTATCTATTATTTCAGGATAATGTTTATGCCATGACCTTATAGACCAGGAGTTGATGGTGCTGAGAAATCACTTCAATTTTTAAAAAAAATGTTCCTGTAACTACTTAGTTGAAGTAAAAAATCCTTGTTGTCGCTTTCCCATGTGGTTGGGAACATATAGGGTAGGATAAGGAGGTATAACCACTTAAATAAAGTAAAAAATCCTTGTTGTCGCTTTCCCATGTGGTCAGGAACATGTAGGGTAGGATAAGGAGGTATAACCACTTAAATAAAGTAAAAAATCCTTGTTGTCGCTTTCCCATGTGGTCAGGAACATGTAGGGTAGGATAAGGAGGTATAACCACTTAAATAAAGTAAAAAATCCTTGTTGTCGCTTTCCCATGTGGCCGGGAACATGTAGGGTAGGATAAGGAGGTATAACCACTTAAATAAAGTAAAAAATCCTTGTTGTCGCTTTCCCATGTGGTCAGGAACATGTAGGGTAGGATAAGGAGGTATAACCACTTAAATAAAGTAAAAAATCCTTGTTGTCGCTTTCCCATGTGGTCAGGAACATGTAGGGTAGGATAAGGAGGTATAACCACTTAAATAAAGTAAAAAATCCTTGTTGTCGCTTTCCCATGTGGTCGGGAACATGTAGGGTAGGATAAGGAGGTATAACCACTTAAATAAAGTAAAAAATCCTTGTTGTCGCTTTCGAATATGGTCGAGAACCTGTAGGGTAGGGTAAGGAGGTATAAACACTTAGGTAAAGTAAAAAATCCTTGTTGTCGCTTTCCCATGTGGTCAGGAACATGTAGGGTAGGATAAGGAGGTATAACCACTTAAATAAAGTAAAAAATCCTCGTTGTCGCTTTCCCATGTGGTCGGGAACATGTAGGGTAGGATAAGGAGGTATAACCACTTAAATAAAGTAAAAAATCCTTGTTGTCGCTTTCGAATATGGTCGAGAACCTGTAGGGTAGGGTAAGGAGGTATAACCACTTAGGTAAAGTAAAAAATCCTTGTTGTCGCTTTCCCATGTGGTCAGGAACATGTAGGGTAGGATAAGGAGGTATAACCACTTAAATAAAGTAAAAAATCCTTGTTGTCGCTTTCCAATATGGTCGAGAACCTGTAGGGTAGGGTAAGGAGGTATAACCACTTAGGTAAAGTAAAAAATCCTTGTTGTCGCTTTCCCATGTGGTCGGGAACATGTAGGGTAGGATAAGGAGGTATAACCACTTAAATAAAGTAAAAAATCCTTGTTGTCGCTTTCGAATATGGTCGAGAACCTGTAGGGTAGGGTAAGGAGGTATAACCACTTAAATAAAGTAAAAAAACCTTGTTGTCGCTTTCCCATGTGGTCAGGAACATGTAGGGTAGGATAAGGAGGTATAACCACTTAAATAAAGTAAAAAATCCTTGTCGCTTTCCCATGTGGTCGGGAACATGTAGGGTAGGATAAGGAGGTATAACCACTTAAATAAAGTAAAAAATCCTTGTTGTCGCTTTCGAATATGGTCGAGAACCTGTAGGGTAGGGTAAGGAGGTATAACCACTTAGGTAAAGTAAAAAATCCTTGTTGTCGTTTTCCCATGTGGTCGGGAACATGTAGGGTAGGATAAGGAGGTATAACCACTTAAATAAAGTAAAAAATCCTTGTTGTCGCTTTCCAATATGGTCGAGAACCTGTAGGGTAGGGTAAGGAGGTATAACCACTTAGGTAAAGTAAAAAATCCTTCTTGTTGCTTTCCAATGTGGTCGAGAACCTGTAGGGTAGGATAAAGAGGTATAACCACTTATTTGAAGTGAAAAATCCTTGTTGTCGCTTTCTAATGTGGTCGGGAACCTGTAGGGTATGGTAAGGAGGAAAGATAATGGCGTCATTTACTGTTTAAAGAACAGTAGATAGGAGTTTGCAGAAAAACAGCAGTAGCCTTGATAAAACGGGCTCTTCAAATAACGTTCTTACAAAAAATGCTCTATCTTTTATATTTTTTCAGTAAATACAATGTTTGTAGCAAACTTTAATTTGTTCACAATATTCTTCTAATTTGTGTAAGTAATGATTAACTAGAAAGATGAACTCATAAACTTGAAGTACAGAAAGGACTTTGTATTTGAAAAAGGCATAATTATTTACTAATTACACTATTATTAGTGTACACTTACAGTTATGTGCGCTCAGTGGATGGGTCAGAGCAGGTGCGGCAATAACGTAAAAATTTGTTGGGTTTTACTTTGTAAACAATTAGTGTTTCGCAGATTATTCTGTAAATTTGACGTTTTCCTCAACATTGTTGTATGATAAACAATTAATACAACACGAATATTTTAAGTATGGGGTGAGAAACAGACTTTCATTTTCAAAAACGTGGCATTGTTGAATATGTGTATTTACACCACGACGCGCAGACTGACTAAAACTAGCATAACTTTTGTCAGAATGCGCACCAGATCAAAAGCAACAACCAACATCACAGCCAATAATTGTACAAGAACCATCGCCCACTACAGCTCCAGTACCAACCTGGATACCAGGTTTTTTACTCGGGCAGTTATGGTGACTTGGTAACTAGTAACAGAGTACTGTGGCAACTATAATAAGATGAGAAGGTGGAAATGAATGTAAATGTATAGTCTTTGCATGGTATCTTGGAGAAAGGGTTAGGCACGGGATGAAAATAAAAAAGTTTAGTGCTAAATAGTGGATGCAAACATCTGTTCTTTGTGTAAATCAAACATTTTTATAGAAAGGTTTAAACTATTCTAGATATAAGTTTACAAAAAAGTTATTTCTCTAGTGAACGAGTATGTATTCGATCTTGTAATGTAATATATTGGGTCCCCAAACGATTATTAGAGCTGTTGGGTGTTATTTATAAATAGTTATAAATACAGACATACTGGATGTGATTCCACAAGGAAAATCAAAACAGAAAACTTTTCATTCGGTTTATTGAAGAATAGTAAGTGAACTTCAACAATTGCTCGAAAATAAATTGAGCGCCGAACAGTTTAGGAATCTTGAGGTTTTACTCACATATTATTGAGAAGAAAGAAAACTCTTGTGACAAAAGCCTTCATTCCCTCTCCACTCCTCGGCAGTCAATGACAAGCAGTTTGCCTTGCACTTTCAAAAGTTTCAAGCAGCACGTTCTAAGATATTTTTCCTTAGTACATCACTGGACAAACTCAGATATTGCTTTTGTGGCGCCTCTAGATTTGACTGAATGTGGTTTTTATCTCTACATCAGTAAAACTTGCAGCCTAACTTTATGATTTCACCTGCTTTCCCAGATAATCTCATACCTCCCTGTGGTTAACTGTCGTGCAACTGCTTTAAAAATAGGTCACCTTGATGTTCTTACTGTGCTTCCAAAGACTAATGTAACAATATTTTAACAAATGGTAAGTTGTAGGTGTAAGTTAATATTTTGGAATAGAAAACATATAATTTTTAGTTCATTTTTCTGTATTTGTTTCTGTTATTATCGTTACACTTATATTCAATGTCAAATAAATATTTCTGTCTATAAACCATAAGGAAGTCTTTGTTTCAGCCCATAATAGAAATTAAACTGTGCTTTAAAAAAAACAAATAAACATATGCATAATCCCAACATGCATGAGATAAAATATATAATTACTCAAAAAAATAAGAAAGATACAGCATTCTTATTTAAAGAACTTGTTTTTTCGAGTCTAGTAATGTTTTTCACAAGCTTCTATCTACTATCATTACAGATTTACAGACGGTTCTTTGCAACCCATGACGCCACCTCCTCCCACACACCTCCCATCTCCCAGGTTTTCTACCACATTGAAAGGTGACAACATGGGTATTCTAAATTCATCAAAGTCGTTATAACAACAATTTAAAAACAAATTTGCATGCAGCAAGAACTGCTTGCTCAACCACTCTCAGCCCCCGTACTATTAATAAAAATTCCCATTATACATCATCTCATGCCAAAGCAGTAGGAAATATAGCGTCTAATGGAAAACTATCTTTGAAAATCTTTCCAATCGCATTTTGATAATAGTTAATATTGTAGAAACCAGCATATTGTACAAACTAGAAGTACTTTTTAGCATTTTTAGTATAATTTGAAAATCTGGATCACCCTTCTTGATTTGTGCTTGAAGCAAGGATATGCTATTATTTACTAGATATGAATTGACTACTGAAATATAACAGGACGCTAATTCTTTCTTATAGGAATATATATATATGCTTTACAGTTGTCTATTGTCATTTAGCATTTTCAATTGAAAAAAATTGTCTTTAAAGGATGTTATAAATTCTTCAAAAAAAACATTTTTTTAATAGCTCCATAAATGATTCATTCCCCATAAATCACAGTTAAGGTTTTGAGGCCTTTTAAGGACGTAGGGTTACTAGATTTACTTATCATAGAACGTTTTAGTTTGTAGTCACCAAAAGAATTGAAACAATGGAATACTGCCAATGGAATACTTTATTTTCCTTAAACCCACAAATACATTTCTCATCCTCATCAGCTGGGTTGGTAGACAGTGCCTCAAAGGGACGGTCTTCTCTGTAATATATATGCAACAAACCATCAGTTCATTTTCAGACCCAATAGACTGGGTTTAATTTGAACTCTTCACCACATACATCATCTGCAGATTTCATATTATAGAAACATCTAATTTTGGTACCATGATAAGTCTTGAAACTTTGTGAGAGGCCACCATTCAGAAAATTTACAATGAGTGTTAGCTTTTTTAAGAAGTATAGAACCAGTTATGTATTTACACTCTTATTCTGTCCTGAAAACAAAATTTACAAAACTGAAATTAGTAGGCCTAACTCAAGCTCTTATAAAGTTTAAAACTTCATTGACACTTTTATCAGTTTCAAGTTCAGGCGCGTATCCAGCGACTTGCTTTGGGGGGGGGGCGATCGATGCATTATATATATATATATATATATATATATATATATATATATATATATATATATATATATATTTATAGGTTAGTTCTAGTAGAGCTTAAAGCTTATTTAGGAATTTTTTGGACTTGATAGGAGACTGACAGACTTACCTAAAGGCAATAGTCCAAAACTGCAATCTCTTGGAAATAAGCACATATAAAAAACACATATAAAACACTTAATACACTTTTATTTGAAATATTTCGATCAACATGATCTTCTTCAGTCAAGAAAGAGAAAACAAAACAAAAGATTGAAGTGAACCACAGATGTGTATAAACATCCAAAAGTCACAGATTCACAGATTTATAGTTTATGATATAGAGCTATATGTGATATGTGTAGAAATTGTTAAATGTGAATCGTGTAAAGATTGGTTACTTGAAACTAGATATTAAAAGTCTGTCAGAAGGAAGGTAATGGAGCTGTTAAAAATGGTAGAAGTTAGGGGGAAGTTAAAAGGAGTTTTATCTGATGTTGAGGTTAGGAGGCTCTCTAGATTTGGTATACCATTGGTATGATAACTCCCATCTTCTTAATTCTGAAGAGTTGCAATCCGGGGGGAGGGCTTTAATTATTTTGGTGGTATAGCAATCATTGAAAGAGACGATGTTGTGACTAGCAGCGTGTTGAGCGGTTGGCCTGTCTATGACGTTGGAACCATGAACATAGACAGGCCAACCGCTCAACACGCTGCTAGTCACAACATCGTCTCTTTCAATGATTGCTATACCACCAAAATAATTAAAGCCCTCCCCCCGGATTGCAACTCTTCAGAATTAAGAAGATGGGAGTTATCATACCAATGGTATACCAAATCTAGAGAGCCTCCTAACCTCAACATCAGATAAAACTCCTTTTAACTTCCCCCTAACTTCTACCATTTTTAACAGCTCCATTACCTTCCTTCTGACAGACTTTTAATATCTAGTTTCAAGTAACCAATCTTTACACGATTCACATTTAACAATTTCTACACATATCACATATAGCTCTATATCATAAACTATAAATCTGTGAATCTGTGACTTTTGGATGTTTATACACATCTGTGGTTCACTTCAATCTTTTGTTTTGTTTTCTCTTTCTTGACTGAAGAAGATCATGTTGATCGAAATATTTCAAATAAAAGTGTATTAAGTGTTTTATATGTGTTTTTTATATGTGCTTATTTCCAAGAGATTGCAGTTTTGGACTATTGCCTTTAGGTAAGTCTGTCAGTCTCCTATCAAGTCCAAAAAATTCCTATATATATATATATATATATATATATAATGTGTGTGTGTGTGTGTGCGCGCGCGTGCGTCTATATAAAAACATAGAACGGAAAAGTTCTTTCTACGCTTGCGTTAGAAATCGGTAACGTGATAAAGATTCGTAGCAAATTAGACTTTTTAATAAATAATTATTCCAGTTTCGATAACACTTATGGATAGAGTATATTATTAATTTCATAATAAGCTATTATTATAAAAATGGTTTATTAATTAATATAAGTAGTTATTCTTCCAACACGAACAATTCCGGACTCAACTGCGAATATTACGCTTGCAAAATTACGTATTGAAAATCATATGTTCGAGACTAAGCTTCACTAGCGCTATCTGTTGTTAAAAAGTTTAGACGTTTACGAGCGTATGGCGAGGGAATGCGTCACATTTTCAAATTAAAAATTAAAATTTTATTTTTTATTTACAATAAAAGACGAATTAACTTAAGTAAAAGTCTATTTTAATAGAAAGTCGGAATTTAATAATATATTGTCGATTTTTAACCCAAAGTTCTTGAGGCTTGGGGGGGGGGGAGGCTTGGATACGAGCCTGAAGTTTGTTCAAAAATTGTTTCAAATTGTCTTCTTTTAATATCCTAAATTATAGACGACTATGTATTGTATTATTCATTCATAACATTGTGTCTTCTTAACGACCAGTTTCAGGTTTTTTCACGATATCAGGCTTTAGTCAACGAGAGAGTTAAATGTTTTGTCACCGAAAACAAAAAAAATTAACATTTTGATCTATGTAACTTTTTTGTTATGAAATTACTCACAATTTTTACAAAACACTAAAATCAACGTCAATTTCTACACTATATTTATAAAGCTGTAGATACAGAATGTTAACATACTCACACACACACACACACACACACACACACACGTGCACACACGCACTCACACCGTTTCCACACTTTCATAATGGCTTGTTCCATAGGCCAACTACAATGAACAATTTAATTTTGAATACGTTTTATATAACTTCATTTTATTAACCCTACTTTCAGCTGAATCATGTATACAATGTCTATAAAACAATCTATAACAATAGCTTCCTTTCATTTCTGAATTGGTTTACTAATTCAACATTGTCTTCGTCTCCACAATGTCCAAATAGCTTATCATAATTATGGTGTTATATAGGGACCATGATCCCAATTTCGTCACTAGCAATTCTATTCTGTTATAAATTTATCATCACTGTTTAATTTTTCTGAAACGTTTTATTTCCGTACTAATCCTTATTCATATAAGCTATTGGCATAAAAAATTATCTATCTCTAATCTTGTATTTTGTAGGATTTTAAGTTTTGCTATATTTTAGTAAAATCTAGAGATAAATGTATTTGTTGCCTTCATTTAGCCTGAATTAGCAGAGTAATACTGAATATTAATAGTGACAGAGTTGAGGAAATTTCTTGATTACAGCATAATAAAGTGTGTTTTTACTTTCTTGATTATTCATATTTTGTTATCAATGTGTTAGAATTGTAAAAGAATGTCACTAGTATAAAATAAAAAAACATCATTTAAAAAAAACAGTTTATGTTGTCGAGTTGATAGCCTGCTATTTTTGAGCCTAAATTTCAATTAAAGAATAATTAAATGTATGTATGTATATTTAAATGTAATATGTATAAGTGGTGGAACAATTGTTTACAATTAACAAAAATAACTTTATGTATATGTATATATAAAAAATTGTTATTTATTATACTTTTGATTAAACAGAAAACATCAATTGAAGAAGCGCCTTTGTTTGAACAAGAGCAAATTGAAAGAGCAAAAAGAATTATGAAACCTTTTGTTTTAAGGCGATTAAAGACTGATGTTCTTAGTGATTTGCCAAAAAAGACAAGTTACGTAATTGAATGTGAGCTCGACGAAGGGCAGGCTGAGAAATATGCACAGCTAATTCCACAATCAGATTATAACTACATGAGTGTTTTTATGCAATTAAGAAAAATGGCCAATCATCCATTAACACTTCGCTATTTGTATGAGGTAACTGAAATCAACAGTTAGTATTGTGACTGAATTATTTTTTATTTTTAAACAGTTTTATCAATTTATTATAATTATTTTTAATTTTATGATCTAAATTTGCAATATTTACTAAATATAAGATAACTTTATCAAAGGTGATTTTTTTAAAAAAATTCTATGAGTGTACATTAATGAAAATATACAATAATATACTATACAAAATATATTGTATAATTACAATATTTTCAATTTAACTAAACCATTAATGAAAAAAAATTATGTCTTTAATTTTCTACGTATAACTTTTAAACACTGAAGGCATTTCTCCCATGTGACCATTAATTACAGTGACCATGTTGTTGTGGCTAGTTTATTATTTGCAAACATAATACTGCTTTGAAACTTGGGATATTAAAATAGCTTTTATTTTTATTTTATATTACTATTTTAAAACCTATTTTAAATAAATTTCTTACTGTAATATATAGAAAATGTGTGTATAAATTAGTTCTAGGTAGAAGTTGATATACGAAATGAAATTTTATATAAATGATCATTTATATATACTGAATATTATCATTTAACACTATTTTAAAAACCTCTTTGTTAATAAGCATTTTAATTTATATGTTACACAAGTAATATGATAGAAATAATGAACAGACTTCACAGAATGGAGGATGATAGATTGCCAATAAACATTTGAAAAGAGAAGAAGAATGCAAAGAAATCATTGTATAATGGAATTTGTGTAGCCGTGAGTAGAATAGAATCAAGAATGGTTCTTGGTAACAAGGAATTGTGTCTTTCAAATGGGCAAATCACCAAGAATGCTGATTTAGTTGATAAACTCTTGAATTTTGTAGTTCATTACGTTCGGTGAAACTTAATCAATCACTTTAACATTAGTTTATGACTATCCTAATTTAAATTTTGTAAAATTTTACTGAGACGTTTTCGATCGCTATCTGGAGTCTTCTGCTTGGAGTTGTTAGGTTTAGCAGTAACGGTTTTAAGGCAGGTTTTCGATAGTATCAAAGAGTATGTGTGATTTATATTGGGTTTGTACATTTAATATGTTTGTACTTTGTGTTTGTAAAATACTATCGAAAATCTGGCTTTAAAACCTTGACAATGTGTGACAATGTTTGTTTGGTGTAAATAAACTCCTCTTCTACGTTTATTGTTCTTAGCCACGTGCTACCGATCCATATTCTGTTGTTTTAGCCACCAGGCACTATTACGTGATCTATGCATTCGCGTATGACGGGTATTCTCGGCAGGACGCAGCGTCTGCCAACTGTCGTATTTTGTGTTGGTATTGTGATTGCTATAGTTGTTTACTGTTTACGTGAGTGACCTTTGTTTGTACTGTAAGAATAATTTATTGTTAATGACTTGGTGAATAATAATTTTAGTTATTTTAATTTTATTTTAAATGGATTTATTGATATCTTGAATTATCTAGTGTAAAAATGTAAAAAATTATGAAAATAACTAGTTTATAATTTCTTGGTTCAAATACATCTTTAGAACTCATAATTAAATAGAACTTTGAACATTTTGCAAAAAGTTTTTTTATCTAATAGCACGTAATCTGTTACTTGTCCTTTATATGTTCCGTGTGATAAGGATTAATGGCAAAATGACCCTTTTTGTTTTAGGAGTGTGTAAGAAATTTGTTTTAATGAATAAACTACTGGTTTGTTTGCAAGTTAGTCAAAGATTGGTTTTTATTTTATTTTTTAATTTATAATTATACAGCACAGTTTGTATATTTCTATGTTTAATAACACCTTACAATTGTTAACAATACTTTTTACTAGTCTTTACTTGATGACTTCTCTTCTACCCAAACTTAATTTATATCTTCTTTTCTCTTCTAATAAAAATTAATATTGTAATTTTCGTGGTAATTTTTTTATCCCATTTAACCCTTTTTTTAAACATTTACTATCAAAATTCATGTAAACTCTTATCTTCATGTATTTTAAAATCGAAATTTCTAAGAAACATATTTTTTAGTTATATTTAATTAACATTGTTATTTTATTTTTTTTCTATTTAACAATTTAATACCAAAACAAGATTTACTATATTTTCTGTATAAAGTTTTTCTTTATTTCCTAAAATTCTTTTTTAATCCTGTTGAAATAAACAATCCCTTCATTTGATTATGAAAATTATGAAGTTTTGATTTTAATCTTTTGTACAAAATAAACAACTGATCTTTGAAAACCAAAATTTATTAGCAAACAATTTTAACCCTTTATCTTTATCTGGATATCCTTCCAGAACTCATTTCAAAAACAACATAATAATATTTTCTATTTCTGTAAGTAAGTGAAACCAATATGTCTTATCTGTAAATCTTAAGTTCTTATGCTAAATGATAAGTGTTATTTCTATTTTTATTTTGTAATAGTGTAGATAGTTGTTTCCATATGCTTGAATTAATCACAGAACCTCGACCAGCATATTATTTACCATCCTTTTAGTATATTTCATAATAGTCTATAGCCCGTAACAACCTAAATTCTAAATAATATAGAACAATATTTGTGAAAATATAACGTTTTATGATGAAATGAGGAACTGTTGGCAATACCAAACACTATATAAGTAATTCATTAGAGATGAGAAATTAACCCATTCGCTAACAACGACAGCAATCTGCCGTCTCGGCCCAGTTGGCCACTGAATGAAGCGATGGCGAATCGCCGTTCTCCTTTATAGCTGTAATATAACAGGTTCACCAGGTCATGAAAAATGTATTCTGCCTCGTTCTGCAATAAGTGATAAGTTACAACTTGAGCAGTCTTCTTGTAGTTGTGTTAGGCCATGGACTCCACTAGATGTAAATAAAGTAATTTCTGATATAAATGTCCATGATAGGCCTGTATTACCATCTAATTCAGATGATGAAAGCTCACCGATATCCAATCCAATTGAGCTATCAACCGTGATGAAATAATTGCCCCTTTGTCTCCTCCTGCTAGTGAGGAGGCTAATGACCCTAGTTTTCTTGATCTCTGTGCTAGGCTTATTAGAGTTAGTACTAGAGGTAGGAGTAAACCAACGACAAACCAGTTCAAAAGACATTCAATGAATGAAAACCTGGAAAATATAAAATCTTTTAAATATTTAGGCAAAGTAAATGACAATCATGATCGCAGTACATTGGCACAATTACAAGAACTACAGCTCCATCAACAGTATGGAAGAAATTACGATCCGGCACTTCCATTCCGATGTCATTAATTTCATTAAGGCATCCGGATGGAGTTTTGAACACGGACTGTGAGGAAATTGCCAATGTGCTAGCGTTATCGTTCTAAAAATATTCTCCTCTTCTGCATACAAGGACGCTTTCCAGGTGTACAAGCGTAAACAGGAAGCCTTACCTTTCAATATTCGATTGTCTGGAAATTCTTGTTTAAATATCCATTTTTCTAGGGACATACTAGAGTCAGCTCTCTCGTCAACGAATGATTCAGCTCCAGGCCCGGATAATATTGTATACTCCATGATTAAAAATGTACCACCGTCAACAAAACTAGCTCTACTTTGAATATACAACCGTATATTCAAGGAGGACGGATTTCCCGATGAATGATTAGAAACGACAATAATTCCTCTTTTAAAACAAGAAAAGAACAAAACTAATCCAAGTAGATACAGACCCATCTCTCTGACCAACTGTTTATGCAAACTACTGGAGAAGATGGTTAACTGACGTCTTGTCTAGTATCTAGAAACAAACTTCTTTCTAACTATCAGTGTGGTTCCAGACAAGGACGTTCATCAGTTGACCAATTTGTTTTGTTTGAGTCAGGTATATAGAATGCCTTTCTCTTGCGACAAACTCTCCTTGCCATTTTCTTTGACCTTGAGAAGATATATGATATGTGGCTGCTAGAAGTATGCCAACAGTGGGAAGGTCCCTTCAATTAGTCGTAAATAAATTGCAAGAATGAACCAAATCTACGGGCTTCAAGTTTTCGGCTTCGAAGACCCGGTGTTGTATAGCATTTAGTCAATGTAGGCAACACCAGGAACCTGTCATTTATCTTGATGGTATGCGGCTTCAGATTACGGATAATGTGAGATTTTTAGGGTATTTTTTATTGGATACAAAACTTTCATGGAATCCGCATGTGCATGATTTAAAGACTCGGTGCAGCAAGATATTGGATATGTTAAGAGTTCTTAGTGGTATCAATTGGGGAGCAGACAGATCCTGTATGCTCTTTGTCTATCTCGCTGCCATAAAATCGTGCATAGATTACAGCTGTATAGTCTATTCATCTGCTCGACCTACGGCTCTGAAACTCCTTGATTCAATACATCACTCTGGCCTTAGACTTTCTACAAGCCCAATCTCCAGCCTGCTTGTTGAAGCTGGAGAACCATCTCTCTGTGCTACGTCAAATGCTTCAAATTTCATATTACACTGGTCTTTGAAGTAAACCTAAACATCCAGCATTCAAAGCAGTTTCTGATAACTATCTCAAGGATCGTTATGATGCGCGTCAACGTTCAACTGCTCCCTTCGGAATAAGATCGTTGCGCATTTTTAGTAACCTAAATTTAGAACACCCTCCTATATTCGAACGAACATTGTGCTACATCCCTGCTTGGATAATACGAATGCCAAATTTTGATTTCTAATTGTCTAGGTACCTAAAACACAATACTCCTGACATTATTTATCATCAGGAGTTTTTGCAGATACAACTAACTTACCAACATACTGTGACCATATTCACAAACGTTTCAAAACTGGACAATGGAATAGGATGTGCATTTTATATGGAAGGACTAACCTTTACCTACAGATTACCCTCGGCCTGTAGTGTTTTTACAGCAGATCTCTATTCCATTTTACAAGCTTTAAGATCAATTCTGTCTGCAACATTTAATTATTTTGAGTGTTCCGATTCCAAAAGTGCTCTCCAGGCTATTCAGGAAATGTACACTAAGAAACCATTAGTTGGAGACATCTTGTGCTCAATACGCAGGCTACAATTACGAGGTGTCATTTCTTTGGGTCACTGCGGAATATTCGGAAATACTAAAGCAGATGAAGGTGCAAAATTAGTGACAAGTATGGTGCCATCGACACAACAAGTGATGGTTTTGTATGCAATGTTAAAACTACACTATTCTCTGTTTGGAATGAAGAATGGCAAAATGTAAATGGAAACAAGCTGAGGGACATCAAGAATATCGTCCTACTATGGAGGTCATCTATTCGTTCGAATTGTAAGGAGGAAGTGGTGGTTACCCGTCTTCGCATGGGTGACTCTTTAACACATGCGATATGAGGATCCACCACTATGACAGTTTTCTGGAGGTACCATCACAGTCAAGCACATATAGATTTGTATTTATGTTACGATCTTCGATATTTATATTTAAAACCACTCAATTTACCAGCAACAGCCGTACTTTAGAAAATAAAGATACCCGCCAGATCTCTGTTTTTATGATGTTAACTCTTGTTAGTAGTAGGGGTAGGATAAATATTTTAATATATATCTAAAAACCTAAAAATAAATCAGTGATTTTTATATTTATAAGTCATCATTTATTTTATTCAGTAATTAAATTAAAAGATTAATCATTATATCTTTACTATGTGTTAGCAGCAACCTTTTCACTATACCATGTATTGAAACAGATCACTATATTTTATGACTATAAATAAGCTTATTTTAAGAAAATTATAATTGAATGTTTATTCTAGGATACAAAAATAAAATCGATGGCAGAAATTTTAGCTAAAGATGCAGGCTATAAAGAAACAGACCCAAATAAAATATTTGAAGATTTTGAATTTATGTCTGATCATGAGCTTCATATGCTATGTGATACTCATAAGGTATTTTATTATTAATTTTTATAACTTTAATAAGTAGTAATATAGTTATTATCTCGAATATTTTCTAGCCATGTCTCCCAAGAATAGAACAACCTGTCCATTGTTTTTTGCCTTCTCTTTTCTTCTCTCTTTGTCCTCAGCATATTCCAAATTATACCTCATACTACCGTTTTTTATAAGTTTTAATGACCCTTAATATTAATTATAGCCTCACAGGTCTTTATTGGAATTTGATATCTACCATTCTCTATAGATCCAAACATGTTTATTTCTCTTTTTCCTTTGTCAATCATTCATTTGTTCTTTTTTATTTCTATTAGTATTTGTGTTTCTTGTAACCTATTTTTGATGTTATTTCACTTGCAAACATTCGGCTTTATATCTTAACTACTAGCCTTCAAAGTGATAAAATTTAATAATTTTTTTCTCACTATAACCTCATGCTTAGATATGTTGAAAATTTGATGTTCATGATTAAACATGTGTTGTAATGTAAATTTTCATTATCAATATTCAAGCTTGTAACTGTTGAAACTCATTATTAAACTAAAATAAATAATTACTTTATAATCACTTCTTTAATTGTGATGACTAAATTCTTCTTATGGTGGAGTTTGTGTAAGTTTGAGTTATATCATCTTTTACATAACTTAGTAACTCATACAATGATGATTTAGACATAAAGCAGTAAGAGAAACTTACTGTTGCCCAAACATGTCTAAAAAGATAAGTAGTGTAAGCATTCAACAGCTCTTGAAACTAACATTGAATGTTTACATATTTTCCTGATCTCTACAAATTTTCTTTTTCATTAGAAGAACATGTAGAAGGTTTTTCTATGATATTATTTTCTCAATTAATTTATTGTCGTATTTTATAAGTTACTCTGTCAACGACAGAGAATAATTTTGTTGCAATAATAACTAGTGGCATCAATAATTGTGTTACATGTTCCATCACTAGTTACTCTGAGATAATAGTGACCTGAGTTTTAAATTATTTCAAAATTAAACTAATTACACATTTTATTATCAGACTAAATACAGTAAGATTGTCCAAAGACTAAAAGTTTCTTCCGTATTATTTCTGTTAATCAGTTTTCTAGAAATTTGTTGTAGTTTTTGTAAGAATTTCTACCACGATTCTTGAGCATTTAAACATAACAAGTATGTTTTTGTCATAATAGTCATTATAAAATGAATATTCTTGTGTTTCAGTGCTTACGTGAGTTCCTGCTCCCAGACTCAGTTTTAGTACTTAGTGGGAAAATGAAAAAATTAGACGAGATCCTTCCAAAGCTTAAAGAAGAAGGCCATAGAGTATTGTTGTTTTCACAGTTTGTTTTCATGCTTGATATCATTGAAGAATATATGGATATTAGAAGTCATAGCTTCTTACGACTTGATGGAAGTACACCAGTTTGTGAAAGGTAAATTTCTTCAATTTTTGTAGCAAAGAGATTATTTTTCTCTTGTATCCAGACTGTTTACACATCCCTATAAAGCTTAGGAGTCAGACAATTAAACATACAGTAAACTCCCGATTATCCGTGGAATAGGGGGGCCCGGCACCGCCGGATAACCGAATTCCCTGGATAATATACGCTATGAACAAAGAATACGCAAAACGATCGATAATCGATTATTATACCATAAGTTACACAAATAATGACCCCGGTTAATGCAATTCACAAATAATCTTCAGAGGACAAAATAAATACTGAAAATAATTTAAAATGTCGATGTATTTGACGGATTATAACATGTACATTTATATGTCTAACTATTTACAATACATACATAAGTATATGTCAAAAGTAGGTATGTATGTACATATGAAATTTCCTTTACACATAATAAAAAATCTGTCACTTTCGTTTGTTTTTTTGTGAGCATTGATTTAGCTTTAATGTAAGATCTAACCATTTTGTTGCACAGTGTCTACTTGTGTCACAAAGCCATAAAGATCGATAATGTATATGACAGACATGGATAATGCATATGTCACGTCCTAGACTATTTATAGCCGAGATTAGCTGACATTTGTTTACAATCTTATGATACGCATTATGTTTTTGGGCGCCCAAGCATTTTGTCATTGTCTCTTATATACAGTAGTCTGCTCGCCCTTTTATTTCGTTGGCCTGCGTCGAGATGCTTCCCTTTTAATGTAAAAGTTAGTACGTACATATCTATTCCCTTCATATTAACTTCTATTAAGCCTAATATGTATTTACGGCGTAATTCACCGTTTAGAAATTTAAACACATTAATCTGATTGGAATAAAAATTGGATATTTGTAAAATAATGGCAGACCCCGGATAATCCGGAAACCGTTTAAACCGCCCACGGATAATCGGGAGTTTACTGTATTTGTTTTAATTCATGGTAGTTTTCTAAAAGGCTATTAAAATTTTGTATTTGTGGAATTCATTGTCTTTTTCATATCGAACGAGAATAAGTGTAATTTGACTCGGAAGCGAATGTTATGAGCATATATATATATCGTGATATTTCACATTGTCTATTATTTTTTTTTTATTGCACTGACTTTATTAAGTTATTATTGTTAATTGTAAACAATTATTCCACCACTAAGTGCAGTTATTTTTACCTTATGTGATGAGGCACCTTTATACACACAAAATTAATACTTACAGTAACATATACAATATCAAGAGCATAGTGGTACAATATATTACAATGAAAATATTGGAAAGAACCTCAATACCACAAAAATAATAAAAAATAACAAATAAAACAAGTTACTTAAGATTAAACCCTTATGTACATTTCGATGACCATGTCGTCATCATCAGAGGGTCTTATTACAAAATTACAATCTACCAAACAAGAAGTTACAAACTAGAGTGATACCAATCTTTCTCTACGGTCGCTATATATAGGCGTGAGGTCAGCTCCGCCCTTGACCAACATATAACGATTGGCCATCTTTAACCAAATAGGCTATGTCAAAAAGTACACTATAATAATAGATATGCAATAAAAACTACAGCTAATAACAATAAATGAAATAAAACTAATTAAATTAATGCACCGTATATGAAAAAGGCTAATTAAGTAAAGTACATTAAAGTGAGTTAGGGATAAGCCCTTTATTCATTATTTTACAATTTGATTTGACTATAAAAATACTTTCATAACTATTACGTAACTTTTCTGAGTTGATGCATTTAGCTAAAATAACAATTTTATCTAAATTATCCTGATTACTAAGGACATGTTCTGCTACACTTGATTTTTCAGGTCTATCATATTTAATATGCGCAAGAAGTTCTTTATATCTAGTTACAAGTTTTCTTTTTGTTTGACCTATATAGATATCTTCACAAGTACTACAAATTATCTTATAAATACCTGATTTTTCTAGCATTGGAATTTTATCTTTCGGATTACATAATAGATGCTTAAGTTTATTTTGAGTTTTGTAGGCTATCTTAACATTTACCTTTTTAAAAATAGAGTCTAACCCTTTTGTTAAAATATTATCAAAAGGTAAACTAATATAATTACATTTTTTAACTTCTTTTTGAAGAGCGGTAGATATGCTTAAAACATATTTTAATCTTTGTTTCCTAACAATATTATCTAAATTTTGGTATCAAAATCGTTATATCTAGCCACTCCTTTGATATAATTAATTTCCTTATAGAAACGTCTAGGACTAAGTGGCTCATTAATCGCTCTGTTAACCAAACTGTTAAATGCTACTATTTTATATGTATAACAATGGTTGGAACTATTTAAACTATATCTCTTATTGTTAGTAGGTTTCCTGTAAATATCAAATTCTATTTTTACATAATTTTTATTACACAGAATATCTAAAAATGGTAAACAATTATTAGTTTCTAATTCATAAGTAAACTTAATGGAACTATGTATGCTATTAAGTTGGTTTACAAAAACATCAACATTACATTTACTGCTATCAAAGATCGCAAAAACATCATCAACTTATCTTAACCAAATTCCAGGAAAATATGTAATTCTATTCTTTGTAAGGTTTCTTCAAATCTGCTCATAAAAAGCGCAGCAATGAAAGGAGACAAACTGTTACCCAAAGCAGTTCTATCACATTGTTTATAAAATGCATTATTAAATTTAAAGAAATATCTAGAATCTACAAAATTACATGTAAGGACTGCAGCGCATTTTACATAGGAAAAACAACCAGATCATTTAAAATTAGATTTGTGGAACATTACAGAGCATTCAAAACTAAAAATAAAAAAGCATCAAATGTAGCAGCACACCTAATAGAATATCACATGAACATGAAATAACAAGTTATGAAAATAACCTAACCATACTTGAAATAAATAATAACCCAATAGAACTAAATTCACTAGAAAAATATCACATCTATAAAAACATACACAACAATTTAATGAACCAACAGATAATATATGTAGACGACATACTTTTCAAAAACATCATGCACCCTGCACAAGAAGAAACCTTTATGACGTCAACAAATACCAACATCATGGACCGAATGATACTAGAAAAATAGAGAAAATTAATTCAGTGATTCGACAATGGTCAAATGACCAAAAGGAGCCTCATCACATAAGGTAAAATTATTGCACTTAGTGGTGGAAAAAGTTATTTACAAGTAATAATAATAACTTCTTAAAGTCATTGCAACGGAAAAATAAAGGACAACGTAAAATACCACAATATAATATATATAATAATAATTCAGTCTTATTTAATTAAAAATAATGTTGATAATGAGAAATTTGACCAATATATTAACACTTTAGCTGCCGGCCACCATATCGGCATTTTCCTGGAGAATCGTAAAAATATTTTAAGCTTATTTTTCTAATATTTTGTTCCTAATATTTGTTCTCCTATCATATCTAAGTACGAAAATATGTTTCTTATCATAATATTTATAAAAATACGTGTCGGACCAATTGGCCCAATAGTTTTTTCTTTTATAGCATAAATGATACCTAAATAAACTCCGTCAGACTAACATTGTTTTTGATTTAATTATATTTTCTTATCTGTGTAACACTTTCTTAATATTTTTTGTGTAAACAACAAAACACAATTTCATGATCCGGTTACCCACATAATCAGCTGACTAGTGAGAAAAGTGTTTTGGCGCCTATCAAAAAGACATGTGAGCGTGTCACATGTCATTGATTTGTGAGTTTATAAATATTTTGTTTATAGAATGGAAGTGGAAACATATTCTTTTTCTGATAAGTAATATCTCAGATCCGATAAATACTATACATGATTCATAACAAGTAAAAGTTTTAAAACTTAATAATTTACTGTTTTAGGAATTTACGTTATAGTTTACTTCCTAATAAGAATGAGTTTATCTAAGTATACCAAAGTTTCCACTCAACTCCAACCAAGACAGTTTTATTTTGAGAATTATTTTACAACTAAATATTTAGTCAATATTTCCAATTAATTTTTTAGGTTTTGTGAAATTTTGAAAACAATAGTGAAAATCTATATCATACATCATTAAAAATTATTTATTTTATTATTAAAGTATAAAAAGGTAAACTTCTTTCAATGAACCAATTTTTTTCGTTTGAAAATCAACTCAATTTCACTACAAATGTTAACAAATAAATGTATTGGGCCATAACTCCCGACAAAAAGCTCCTAGAATAACATCATGTTTATAATACCGTTGGCAATTATCTATAAAAAAAAATTATTGTAATTATATCTGTAAGTAGTGTGAATCTTGTTGTTTAATACTGTGCATTAATTTTTCTAAAAGTAGAGACACCGGTTGCGTAGTAACAATAAACATAAAACGTTACTAGACAACAATGTTGGATTTCGGTTCACCCTACTGGCCTGACATGACAGCTAAAGTGTTAAATTAACCAAATGTTGTATGACACAAAATTATTTTTCAGTTAAAAATAAATTTTGTGAAAAAAATGGTACAGCTAAGGAGAATAGATTACAACCTTTTATAGGGGAGCTCTTTATAAAAAATTTTGAAAAACAATTAAAAAAGAAACTCTTGTATTCTCCAAAAGTATGAGTTGGGTATGTAGATGATATTTTTGTAATTTTTGATGTTAAAGAATGTAATATAGACATTTGTTATCAATTATTAACATTCAAAATAGAAATATAACATTTACATGAAATAGAGCAGAATAAATGTTTTCCGCTTCTTGATATGTTATCTATTAAGAATAATGTTATTAATAACATTCAGTTTGATTTATATAGAAAATATACAAATAATGATAGGTATTTCCTAGTAGATCCAAACCATTGCAAATCACATACAGGGTGCGGTAGATAAGTAATGAGACTCAATGAGAAAAACAAATTTATTGATCCGATTTGTACAAAACGTTAATATTCTTTGAAGTAGTCGCCTTGGGCGTCAACACATCGTTGCCAGCGCGTTTTCCAAGCTTCATAGGCTCCACTGTAGTCCGCTGGAGTTATCCCTGTTAGTGTCTTTGTGACAGCACGTTGGATGTCCGGAATATCGTCAGAATGATGACCCTTTAGGCATCTTTTTACCTTCTACCTGAGGGAGAAACTCTTTGTGAATTAACCCCCGCTTGTCGAAAAACACAATGAGCATTGTCTTGACTCTGGACTTTGACTTCCTAATTTCTTCGGCCGCGGGGATGCCGATGTGTGCCACTCCGAGCTCTGGGCTTTCAACTCCGGGTCATACTGGAATGTCCATGATTCGTCGCCTGTTACTACGTTGTCTAAAAAGTCTGGATTATTTTCCAATTCATTCAACATCTTACAACAAACGTTCACTCGTCGTTGCTTCTGTTCGGCGGTGAGCACTCGGGGAACCAATTTTGCGCAAACTTTCCTCATCATCAAATCTTGTGTAACAATTTGGTGGACCATAAATTTATTGACGAAGATCTCATCGGCGATCATTTTGAGACTTAAACGACGGTCGGAGTCCAGGACTTCTTTAACTTTGGCCACCGTTTCATCCACACGACTTGTTGAAGAGCGTCCAGATCGTTCCAGGTCTTCAACGGATTCCCTCCCGTTTTTAAATTCACTAAACCACCGGAACACTCTGAGCTCTTGATAGGGGTTCCTCTTTGTAGGCCTCCGTAATCATAGCAAAAGTTTCGGAAGCAGTTTTGCCCAAGCGAAAGCAAAATTTGATTGCACACCGCTGTTCTATCGAGCGATCCATCTTCAGAGTTTTCACAAGTTTCACGGGCATGCAAACAACGTATACGCGAAGGTCGACCCTCACTGCGCCAGAGTTACGACGCGACTGCGAACCGGTTCTATTGTTAGCTCAGATCCCCCACCATCATGTCTGCCGGTGGAGACCGCACTGCAAGCGACTAGGACGCAGCGCAGCGGCCAGTCTCATTAATTTTCTACCGCACCCTGTAAATTCAGTGTTTAATGCTTGTAATAATTGGTAATTTTGTTTTATACAAGTCTTAATAAAAGTTATAATTTAAAAGAAATAACAATTCAATGCTGCTTTTTGTTACAATAAACTTTTAATATCTTAAAATGACATTCCTTGTTATCTTTTACAAAGTCACTTACTAATTAAAAATTCTTATTTCCTCTACAAAGAATTACAAAAATTAAGCTTTATTAGCCTAAGTCTAAAATTTGTTATGGCAGCAAGAAGTTTAGTTATAAAATTTAATATGAATTGAAATTGATTTAATTATTTCAATTTGAGCTTGAGCTCTCTTTATCTCGGGTTAAATAGGTGGGTTTTCTAAATTTTGACTAATAAATTTTGAGTTGGCACTTTCAAAAAAAATATCTAAATTACAATTCTTATAAGTTAAAATTTTTTACAAGTTATTTGGTTTCTAATTAATATATTTCCTGAATAATGTCTTCTTAATCGATCAGTTCAATGATTTGGCTTAATGTCATTCGGTGATTATAATTTGAATACGATACTGCACTTTCCGCACCAGTTTAAAAAAATAAAATTTTTACAGCCAATTCTGAATACGTCTTCCTCGTTCCGATGCTTTGTTCCAACTGCTTACTGACGCTACCTTTGTTAGAAAAAAATGGCCAAGTCGTGAATTTCCGCTATTTTTTCGTTTATTCCTTGCAAGTAACAGCTTTATGGATGTCATGTTCTTCTTCTTTACGGATACACTTCTTCTTCTTAACAACTGCACTTAAATTTCTTTGCATTTAAATCCAAAACTGTTTTCTATTATATCTCCACGAGAAATATTTAAAACGAATATCTTTTGCCGGTCAATGCGCACGCAACTCCACAAATCCGTTATGCATCGTGTTTACTACAGCACATTTCACTAGCTTGCCGTGTGAAAGTTTTAAGTGTATTTTTACATAGTTCTATTTAAATTGTTACCTATCAATTATTTCTAATACATTTTATTATAAATAGTGATTTGCGTGTTTTTTTTTTCTTTTATATAAAATCTTGTGATTAGATCTAAAATGTGGCCGTGTGCATTTTCTACACAAGTGAAATTAGGTTATGTTTACAATTCGTTCCTGGTATATTTTAGTAATTTTTACATACTGAATTTATTTTTATATATTTATCTTATTTTGGTAAGTGCCTTTTATATGTATACTACTTCAAAATGTTACATAGTCCCCAAATTTAGATTAAAAAAAATTTTGATTCCAAAATTCCTTTTTTTTATCTCAATTTTCACATTTTGGGAGTAAACTCTTACTCTATCCTTCTTGCTTGTCTGCTGCCCTCTAATTACATATGATATACTTAACTCCTAACAATACAATAAATTAACAATTAACATTTAATCAACAATCCTCTTACTCTTAACTCTCAATTTTCACATTTTGGGAGTAAACTCTTACTCTATCCTTCTTGCTTGTCTGCTGCCATCTAATTACATATGATATACTTAACTCCTAATAATACAATAAATTAACAATTAACATTTAATCAACAATACTCTTACTCTTAACATCTCGTACATTAATCATTTTCTGATTCTTAGAATCTATTTTATAAACTTTTTCTTTTTCTTTCTTTATTTTAATTTTAATAGAATGGAATCCTTCCAATCATAAGTCTTTTTATTTATCTATACAATCTATCTTCTGACACAGTGTTCTTTTTTTAAATTTTAGCCTAACCGAGTCATAGCATGTCTAGGTTGTTTGTAGGTTAGGTCCTTGTTCTTATTCATTCATCCCTTCCTATTTTATTTTTATTTTTTTTTCAAGTGTTTGTTTAATTATTAAGTCATTTCTGGTCTATTGTCACTTCCGGTTTATTTGTTATCTATCCCTCCTACATTCGCTTCCTTCTCCTAATACTTTTATATCCTGAGTCATTCCTGTTGTTACCATCTTATTATCCCTTGTTATTTTCCTTTCTCTCGACTTCTCCCTTTATTTAATTAATTTGTTCTACCTGAAATTTATCTGATTCTCCCTGGTGTGCCTCCCTTGGTTCATAAAATTTCTTTAACAAGCTAATATGGAAAATTCCTCTAATTTTATTGCTTCTAGCATCTTTGATTTCATAAGTCGCTTTGCCATATTTCTTGGTGATCACATAAGGTCCATCATATACATAAAATAATTTTGCCATCTCACCTCTTATACCCTGTGGTTGCCAATTTTCTTTTACTAATACCTTGTCCCCAACATTTAATTCTTCTATTTTATGAGTTTTATTAAATTTCTCTGCTCTCTTATGAGCCTTCTTCTTACTTCTACTCCTAGAAATTTCTAAATGTCTTTCTAAATTTATTAATTTTGAACTCAGCCAAAATTTTTTATTTCCTTTTGCCAAAACCTTTCATCCTGAATTCCTAGTTGTAGCTGGTTAGGTGTGTATCCTGTAGTCTCATGAGGAATTTCATTAATTGCCTGGTTAATAACCTCTACATACTTTCCCCATTCTCTATGGTTATGATGACAATATGTTCTCAAACATCTAATGATCTCCTTATTCACCCTCTCAACGATATTGCTTTGTGGCCTCCTTATTGGAGAAAATATTGGTTTCATTTCTCTATTTTTTATATACTCCAGCCATTTCTTATTATTAAACTGGGTTCCATGATCAGTCTGTATTCTTTCTACTCTCCCGAAATTTTCTATATAATTTTCTAAACATTTAATTGCCTCCCCTGTGGTTGCCTTTTTCAATTTATAGATTTGAACGAATTTTGTAAATACATCTAACATTACTAATAAATACTTATAGCCTCCTACAGTTCTTTGAAATGGTCCTATAAAATCAATTGACAATTGCTCCTTCGGTTTTTCCACTTGGATCCCTTTCATCTCTCCAAAATTACCTTGGGTTACATTTTTAGCTCTTTGACAAATATTACATGTTTTAATAATTCCCCTAATGCTTTTTCCCATCTTCTTCCAAGTGAAGCTCTCTGATAATATGGTATGACATTTCTTAGCTCCTGCATGCAGGTAATATTCATGACAAGTACCCACTATTTCTTTAATCATTCCCTTTGGTACTACTATTTTCCAACTTTCCCTATTTCTTTTGTATACTAAGTCATTAATAATTTTATAATTTTGAGGATAATTTTGAATGTTTTCTTTTATTTCTCTAACTTCCAGATCTTCTACTTGTAATTTACTAAATTCTTTAAATTTTGTACACATTTCCATATCCATAACTCTTTCTATATAATTTATTTGTAATTCTGAATTTTGGTCTCTTCTTTCAAACTTATTTTTGTCACAAGGGTTCCTGCTCAATAGGTCTGCAACTACATTTTCTTTTCCTTTACAGTGTTCAATAGTATAATCATACTCTTGCATTAGTAATATCCATCTATGCAATCTTGAATTCAAAATTTTACAAGTCTTAATAAAAGTTAAGGCCTGATGGTCAGTCTGGATCACAATTTTTCTTCCTAGGATGATCTGTCTTGCTTTCTGCAGACAAAACAATATAGCAAGTAATTCCTTCTCAGTGGTATAATATTTAACTTCACTTCCTTTTAATGTGCGGCTCATAAACATTACTGCCTTTTTCTCCCCCTTTTCATCAATCTGATAGATGTGTCCTCCTATGGCATATTCACTGGCATCTGTTTGTAGGTAAAATGTTTTTTGGTAATCTGGGTGAGTAAGTACATTTGTTTCCAAAAATTTTTTCTTTAATTTAATAAAATTTCGCTCCTCCTCTTCTGTCCAAATAAATTTGTTTCTATTAGATAATAATTTTAATAATGGTTGTACAAATTCTGAATATTTTTCTATAAATTTATTATAATAATTAGCCATTCCAATAAAACCTTTTAACTGTCGAGGATTTTTAGGTGAGGGAAATTCTAATATAGCTCTAACCTTCTCTTCATCCATTTTTATTCCATTTGTAGTTAATCTATACCCTAAGAATGAAATATCTTTTCTACAGAACTCTGATTTATCAAATTTAATGGTCATGTTGTTTTTTAAAAAAATTTGGAAGATCTTTTCTAGGTGTTTTTTATGCTCCTCAAATGTCTCAGACATACAGACTATATCATCTACATATATTAAGGTGAAATCTTCTAATTCCTCCCTCATAATACTGTCCATAGCTCTTGCCAATGCTGCTAGAGATGTTTTCAATCCATAGGGTGTAACAACAAACTGGTATGTTTTCCCTCTATGTTGGAATGCAGTATATTTTCTTGACTCCTTTTCCAATTCAACCTGCCAGAAACTGTTAGTGAGGTCCATGGTACTCAACCAATTAACTCTCTTTGCTCTGTGTAGAATCTCATTTATTCCTCTATAGCAATCATAATCCGGAATTATAATTTCATTTAGTTTCCTTGCATCTAAACATAATCTAACTTTCCCATTGGTTTTGATGACTGGGACTATTGGATTAATATATGGACTAGTACTTCTTTCAATTATACCTAACCTCAACATTTTCTCTATCTCTTCTTGTATCTGATCTTGGTACTTTGTAGGAATTGGGTAATTTCTTTGGTAAAATGGTACATCTTCCCTAACTTTAATCTTATGTTTGTATGCAGTGCATAAACCGGGCTGGTCTGAAAATACTTCTTTATACTTTTCTATTAAATCACTCATCTCCTGTCTTTGTTCCTCAGTTACCTCTTCATTCCCTATTCTTTCAAAAATATCCTCTTTTTTTATCTCTCCCTCCTCTTGTACAATTTTAATATAATTTTGACTCTGGTTTCCAAAAGTTTCAAATTCTTCCCATTTTTCCATATCATTCATTCCTTCCTGTTCATCACAACTCAATTCCTCCTCCATCTCATTTTCAAAATTATTCATCTCCCCTTTAAATTTTGTCTGCCCATCTACACTCATTTTTGATTTATGTAATTTGTTTTCATATTTAAACTCCATTTCCCATTTTCCAAAATCAAGTTGTGCCTCCACATCCATCAACATATCCGTACCTATAATAAATTTTCTCAATAAGCCTGGCACCACTAGGCATTGAAACGGATATTTTACCCCTCCTATTTCTCCTATTACCATGATCATTTTGTTTATCTTTTTAGTTTTCTTATTTGTTGCAGTCCGAATGGTTAAATTTTTTATTGGTAGGATTTCTATTTTTCCTATTTTATTTTTATTCTCTAACATCCATTTCTCCTGGATACATGTTATGTTACTGCCTGTGTCTATTAATGCTAGTAAACTTGTATCTTCCATCTTAATCTCTATCTCTGGGTTTATTATTTTTTTTTCAATTCCTAAATTATAATTTCTCTCCTCATCTTCTTGTTCTAAAAATTTTCTACTGATTAATACATTATTTATAGTTAACTTAATTTTATCGTAGGAGCTTTTATCAAATTTTATCACTGGCAACCTCATTTGTTCTGTTTGATGCTCCTTTTCCTGATCCAAGGCGACGATACCAGTGTTCTCTAGTTTTCCGTTTGACTATGTGCACCATCCTCCTTCCTTGTCCCCACGCCTGTCCTTGCCTCTATCTGATTTATTTCCTTCTGGCTCCTGTCATTTGTTCTGTAATTCCTGTCTCCTCTATTTTCTCGACTATTTTCCTGCCCTGGTCTTGGTTCAATATTCCCCCTCATATGATTATCTATTCTTCTGTTAAAAAACTGGACATATGGCCGTCCTTCACTTCTATATTCATTCCTTCTATACAATTCTCCTGGTCCTGGAAATCTTCTATTTCCCTGCTGTCTCATCCCTTCCTCACCCCTTCTGGGTGGAAATCTATTTCCATTCTGTTCCTCTCTAGGGGTAGGCCTATTCCATGGTCCCCTGTTTCTCTGTCTTATTTCCTTATTTCTCTCCTCTATATCCTCCTCATTTAGCATCCTTTCCATCTCTCGGATCGTTTTTATATTTTGTACTCTTCTTGACAACTGTATCCTTTCATTAAAATGCCGGCTTAATCTCCGGACTATCTCTTCCTCATTTTGCGGTGGTGTCATGTTCTTTAAAACTATGACTCTTTCTATGAAATAATCTGCTCTGGCTCTTCCATTTCCCTCTATATACCTTTCATTTTCTATTCTCTCTTTGATGCCTTCCTGTATTTCTTTGGCCCAGTATCTTTCTATAAACCTATCTTGTAAATCCGCGAAATTTTCCACTTCCTCTCTGATTGATTCCCACCATCTTGCCGCTCCTACTTCCAAGGCTCTATCTATGATTCCTCTCCATTCATTTTCAAATCTTTCCCCTGTCCTACATCCAAATTTTCTCTCCACATACCTATCCAGTCTTTTTAGGAACTCCATAGGGTTACCATTCCTACCATTAAATTTTGGCATCTCCTCCTGATTCCCGCATGACACCTGTATTATCCTTAGGCCTTCTCCTCCTTTATTTTCTTCCACCTTCTTTTCTACCTTTTCCATTCTCTGGGTCAATTCCCCTTGTTTCTCATTATTCCTCCTTCCTTCTGTTTCCAATCGGTCAATTCTATCATTATTTTTGTTTTTCTCAATCGCTATCTCCCTATTTAAAACTCTTAACTCTTCCCTGTTCTGTATTGTCATTTTTTCTACCTTCTCTATCTCTTTCTTATTAATCTCTGTCACATCAGCTATTATTTCTTTTGTTTCCTCTAAATTCTCCTTAATCTTCTCCTCTAAGTCTCTTCTCATAACTCCTATTACATCATTATTCTCTGTTCTCAACTGTTCCCTCATATCCTCTATCATTTTCTTACTTTCCTCCCTTATTTCCTGTGTTATGAATTTGAATTCTTCCTTCATCTCTCTCATTTCGTCTCTATTTTCCTCTAAATTTTTTTTTATTTCCCTCATATCCTCACTCATATCCTCTCTCATATTCTTCATTTCCTCTCTCCCTTTTACACTCATTTCCATGAGAGTTCTCATCATCTCCCTTAAATCTTCATTCTCATTATTTCCCTTTTTCTGTTGGGTTTGCATCAGTGGTAATCCCCTAGCCTCATCTACTTGGGTTTCCACCTCACTCTCTTCTATAGGCATATCTGTGCCTTCCGTTTCTGTCTCTTGTATTTCTAGGCTTGTCCCTTCTTCCAATTCTATTAGGCCTATTGTAGCTTCTTCCTCTTTTTCATCTATTTTTTCTTTTAATGTCACATATTTTCCTTTTGCAGCTTCCTCAATTGCTGTACCCTTCCTAGACCTACTATGTTTGTTATATTCCTCTAATTTTTCTGTTTTTTTCGCTTTCTCCCTCCTTAAATTATATGTACCTGTTTCAGATTCCATTTTTTTTTTTTTTATTTCTTTATTTAAAATTTCAAAATTCCCCTTTATTCTATTTAAATTTTGAAAATTAAAAAAATTATTGACTTATGGTTGCAAAGTCCTGAAAAGTAAACAATATTAATACAAATATTTAATTAATAATCTTATCTAAAGTGCCTTGAGGTTAATTCTTAAAAAAATTTTTTTATAATCGAGCCCCACGTTGGGCGCCAAATGTAATAATTGGTAATTTTGTTTTATACAAGTCTTAATAAAAGTTATAATTTAAAAGAAATAACAATTCAATGCTGCTTTTTGTTACAATAAACTTTTAATATCTTAAAATGACATTCCTTGTTATCTTTTACAAAGTCACTTACTAATTAAAAATTCTTATTTCCTCTACAAAGAATTACAAAAATTAAGCTTTATTAGCCTAAGTCTAAAATTTGTTATGGCAGCAAGAAGTTTAGTTATAAAATTTAATATGAATTGAAATTGATTTAATTATTTCAATTTGAGCTTGAGCTCTCTTTATCTCGGGTTAAATAGGTGGGTTTTCTAAATTTTGACTAATAAATTTTGAGTTGGCACTTTCAAAAAAAATATCTAAATTACAATTCTTATAAGTTAAAATTTTTTACAAGTTATTTGGTTTCTAATTAATATATTTCCTGAATAATGTCTTCTTAATCGATCAGTTCAATGATTTGGCTTAATGTCATTCGGTGATTATAATTTGAATACGATACTGCACTTTCCGCACCAGTTTAAAAAAATAAAATTTTTACAGCCAATTCTGAATACGTCTTCCTCGTTCCGATGCTTTGTTCCAACTGCTTACTGACGCTACCTTTGTTAGAAAAAAAATGGCCAAGTCGTGAATTTCCGCTATTTTTTCGTTTATTCCTTGCAAGTAACAGCTTTACGGATGTCATGTTCTTCTTCTTTACGGATACACTTCTTCTTCTTAACAACTGCACTTAAATTTCTTTGCATTTAAATCCAAAACTGTTTTCTATTATATCTCCACGAGAAATATTTAAAACGAATATCTTTTGCCGGTCAATGCGCACGCAACTCCACAAATCCGTTATGCATCGTGTTTACTACAGCACATTTCACTAGCTTGCCGTGTGAAAGTTTTAAGTGTATTTTTACATAGTTCTATTTAAATTGTTACCTATCAATTATTTCTAATACATTTTATTATAAATAGTGATTTGCGTGTTTTTTTTTTCTTTTATATAAAATCTTGTGATTAGATCTAAAATGTGGCCGTGTGCATTTTCTACACAAGTGAAATTAGGTTATGTTTACAATTCGTTCCTGGTATATTTTAGTAATTTTTACATACTGAATTTATTTTTATATATTTATCTTATTTTGGTAAGTGCCTTTTATATGTATACTACTTCAAAATGTTACATGCTATAGTTACCAAATTAATTAGAACACCTTTTCATAAAATAAGATTTTACATTGAACCTACATGAATTTTAAAAAAACCTATTTAATGGATTCACCCCTAAAATCATTAATAATATATTCAGAAAACAAGCCTTGAATAAGTTGAGAAAAATTTCCACCCCTTTAATACTCGAAAAAGAAACATTCCAAAGTAAATAAATATATTACCTGTCATTTGATAATTATTTAACAAAAGGGTAGAAAATGTTTTTAAAGAAGTAAACTTGAAGAAGCATATAAGAGCATAAAGAATTTATTAGGTAGCCCAAAAGACAAAACAGAAATGTTAGATAAGTCTTGGATTTATAAGGTAAACTGCAATTGAAGTAATAAAATTTATATTGGTCGAACAAAAACAAAAATTTCAACTAAAAGACATAGTAATCATATAAAATGTCAAAGACTAGAAAAATCAAGTATCCCTGAGAAGATCCTTAAAACAAAACATAAATTAGAAATATACGATTTAAAATTAGTTAAAAATGTAAACTTAGATAAAAATGTAAAATTAGTTAAAAATGTGAAATTAGTTAAAAATGTGAAATATGTTGAATAGTTTTCAGTCTGATTATTAATAAATATTATAAAAATAACTTAATTGTTGATTCAGTGATAGTTATAATCTTCTTAGTTTTTGTAATGTTCTTGAACATTAATAACAAAACTGTAAATTCAAATATTATAATGTTCACTTTTGGAATTTACTTATAACATGTTATATATTAAACTAATAATATAGTACTTCTGGTATATTTTTACTTTTAAATCACTAAATTCCGAGCTAATAATTCTAAACTAACTTGAAAATTTTACAGATCGTTTCTATTGCCCAAAAGAGTACCGAAGGGAAAAAATGAGTTTAAGAGTAGTCGAGGTATTGGAGCTGATCATTATTTGTAAATGTTCTATTTTTTTTACTTATATTACCTGTGTAGCTGCTGGTGTATAAGCTAGTTGTTATTAAAACTAATAATAGTAATGCAGTACGTATTGGAAGAATTAATAAAATTAAAACATTTTGCAGAAGTTAGTATTGATTAGCATGGCAGTGTTTTGGTACTGGATTGTAAATAAAAATGGCGACTATATTACCAAGTAATTAAGACAAGTCCATATTTTAGTAAAAGATAGTTTATGCTTTATAAATATTTAGTTGTACCAAATATGATCAACTAATTGTAAACATCTACAGAACACTATAATAACTTGACTATAGTTACGCCAACTTAATTAATTAAATATTAAATAATGTAATAAATCATTTATACATTTTTTTAGTGTTCTCAATTATCGACAGCCATAAAAAAATTTTTTTATACTAGTATCCTGTAAGTGATAGTGCTCCACTTTATAAGGATTGCTTAAAAATATTGTAACACTTGAGGAATAATTTTAATATCTATTTGTTGTGGGTAATATTTTGTTTTAGACAAGAAAGGATAGATTTGTATAACAAGGACCCTTCTATCTTTGTCTTTCTGCTATCAACGAAAGCAGGTGGTGTGGGAATTAACTTAACAGCAGCTGACACAGTTATAATACATGATGTCGACTACAATCCATATAATGATAAGCAGGCTGAAGATCGGTGTCACCGAGTAGGCCAAACAAGGTGACATTCAGCAGTTCATTGTAGTTATAATTTTATCTTATATAAACCACTGTGTCTATGTACTGGTGTGTTTCAGAAAAACAAATGCCTGTTTTTAAGGTTGTGTGACTTATCACATAACATCAAAGTACTAAACAATTTGTCTTTTATTAGTAACATGTCAAGTTACACACATACATGCACATAGTGTCATTTTAAATTAAATTAAAGATAGTAATTAAATAGATTATTATCTAAAATACTAAATTACTAAATTAAATTTCATTAGTACGAGGGCTGTTCAGAAAGATATTACATTATCAGACTTATGATTTTTAGATATCAATTTAAAGATTAAATATTGGTGGAAAAGTTGCAGTAATCATGTAATGTAGAACATTTCAAATTATTATTATAAAATCCCAAACTTTTGGAAAGTTGCCAGTTTAGAGTTTATCAAGGCAGCGGTGTTTAATGCGTTAACTGTGTTATATTCAGATTATTACTTACATTCTGTATTACTAGCCATTTGGAATTTGTTTTTCCTGCCTTTTTTTGTATCTGAAATGGTAACCTAAATTTGTAAAGAATAGATTAAATTTTTTAATGTAATATTTACTCAATTGAAATATCACCTATTTCTTTGTCTGTGAATTTAATTAGAAGTTTATAAATAATTTATTTTAAAATAGTCCTAACCATGGTTATTGTAATTATTCAGGTTATTATTTATAATATAAATATTTTGTTTAACAATATTCTACTAATCATGATTATAATATAATGATTTAATAAAGTCTATACAAGTTTGAATTAACATACGTTGAAATTAATAAAAATCTTAAATTTGTTTAATTTTTGTACAGAAAAATTAAAATTTTAATTTTTTTCAGACCAGTTAGTGTAATCAGATTTGTCAGTAAAGGCACTATAGAGGAACTTATCTTAAAAACAGCACAAGAAAAATTACTTCTTGAAAAAGAACTCACAACAGAAAAAGGTAAAGAAGATGTTTTAAATAAGTTTATTGGAATTTTGTATTCAAATAATGCTTTTTATAAAAATAAAATGTTGCAATGAATCTCTAAACATTGTAAATATAAAATAAACCAACTCTTTGTCATTTTTTCGTATTGTTATTGTAAATACAGTGGATTCTGGTTTATTGGGCTAGTTGAGTAATTGGACCACCGGTTTATTGGGCGAGCCAGTAAATTGCACCACTGGTTTATTGAGCTAACCATTTAATTGAACCAAAATGTAAAAAATAGAAACAAATGCATGTTATATTAAAAAAATTATGATGTTTAATTGGTTAGAAAATCCTCTTATTTGACTCAAAATTTTTTTTTGTAACATACTATACTGAATATGTTCAGTATTGTACAGTATGTAGTAATTAGTCATGCAAGAGAAACATCTGCTATAGAACAAAGAATAGGATCAACTACAGATGTTAAGTATTCACATTAGAAACATGATTATAATCACGCACATCGATACAGAAGTGAGACGGCAGTTGTCAGTTGCCAGTTGCCGACCCAACCCGTGCCATTATAATGTGAAAACAACTAAATTCGAGGCTACTTGGAGTTTAGTAAAGTATTACCCTGTATTTTTAAAATTTAGTTAATTAGGATAATATGAAAACGCTATTAAATATGCACGCTCACACACACACAGACACACGCATTGTTCACTGTTAAATACTATCCATTAAATTTTTAAACAGCTAATTTTAAACAAATAATCTTTTAAACACTGTTCATTTGATTAAGAAATCTTCTCTGACACTTGTCCTTATATTCTCTTCATTTCTCTCTGTGTAACGCACTGTTGACTCATCGCTAAAATTTTTTGTAACAGATGGTATGCTTTCACCACATTTTAAATTATCTAAAAGGTCAATTTCCTTAATCAATGGCATAACATATTTTTGGCTTTTCTTGTCCTTATCAGAGTTTGATGGCATTATGGCTTGGATAAACAATTAAAAGGAAAGTATAAAACTAAACAAAACAAATTCACTAAACAATTCCACAAGTAGATGCGAGGTTTCCAAAACTATTATTGGTCGGATACAATTATCGATGTTTGAAATTTAAAAACTACTAAATCAACAGTAAGTAAACAGTATTGATGCTCAACTTATGTATGGAGTTGGTTGCGGGTGCAGGATTGACTCATCGTTTTTTGTCAGTGATGATACGCTCCTTGTTAAGGAATGCCTATCATTTGAGTATTAGGCCTAATAGTGTGCAGTATAACGGATGTTTGGTGACTAATTAGATTCCTTTGTGATAAGTAGGTACAGTACTGTTCAAAATAAATAAACGAAAACACATTATCCTACAACTGCATGGTAATTATACTTTCTTTTCTGTCTGTTTTTTAAAATATGATACATATTAGCTGAATATCTTGTAATTTTCCCAGCTGCGAATAAGCGATACCACGGATACCGAACCTGCTAATAGCGACGGCCTATTGTATTATTAGTATTCTGTTTTGCCATATAAATATTACTAACTAACAAGTAATGTGTTAATATTTAAAATATTAATCACTTTACATTCGTTTATGACTGATGAAGATCACCAAGGAGCGATCAAAAACGTTCTGTCTCAGTAAGTTTTTACGAATTTACAAAATAAATTGAGGTTTGGATAGTCATAAACTAATGTAAAAGTAATTAAGTTTTACAAAACGTACTGGACTACAAAATTCAAAAGGATTTTAAATATCTATAAAATGAAATAAATTAAATTACAATCTGTTGATTATTAGCTTTTGGCAAAATTTGGCAAAATTCTGCTAATAGGAATTTTATTACCTTTCTTTTGTGTTCCAAAGTCAACATTTATCAACCATTTTTTTTTTTTTTTTTGTAGCATGATACTGTAGTGTACTTTTTGTAGTTTATGATACCAGTTTCAGTATTTTGTAATAAATCTCATACATTAAAAAATTACATTATACAACAAATAAAATCTGTTAGTTTTATACTATCCATAGTTGTGTTACTATTTGTAAAAGATTAATGTTATACTTTTTTGTTTTGTTGTAAACGAAAGGATAATTACAATATTAATTATCTTGTGCAAAAAATACAGATTATGAACTCTTTACAAAAAAATTAGATTCAAGAAAACTAGGCTAAATATCATTGGAGTAAATTTGTGAAATGTAATTAAAAAAAAAATTATTGAATGTTTTAAAATCAAATAATAGTATTTAATTAAAATATTTAAATATCTTTTGATTTCAGATTCAGACGCAGCAGAAAATAAGACTGTCCTAGAATTAATCAGAAGTTCCCTTGGACTAGGTTTAAAACCTCAGCAGTGATAATTTTATTAGTGCTTTATGTTTTTGTGATAAATACTTTGTTTCTTCATATTGTTTCGAACAATGTACTTTTTAATTCGTATTGTAAATTTTTAGTATTAAAACTTACCTTTTATTTTAAAACACATTTAACTTTACTATGAATAACACATGGCAAACTTACAAGTTATCATAATAAGCATTGTCACTGGTTTTTAATAATAGTTGACAGTTTTGAAAATATTTTAAAACTAAATATACGAGACAACAAATTAGCATTTAAATTAACCTCTAAAATAAAAGGTAAATATTTTTTGAACAAATATAAACAGGTTTTGTTAAAATCACTTTACAACTTTTTTTAAAACCCATTGACAGATTTAAAAGGCAATATCAACACATTCATCTTATTACAAATATGGTTGCTTGTAAATCTGTATACATTTATTTATTCCATAATTTAAAATAATTATACGTATTGTGACATTCTGAGTAAATACTTCACTGTCTGTTTCCTTTTACATTTTTTTAAATGTTCCCAAAAAACTTGTATGAAAATTATATTTTTTGAAATACAACTTTTAAATACTTTAACTAGCTATATTTTTAAGAAACTAATTAAATAAATTGTTTAATCTAGACCTCGTCATTATGTATAGTGACAAGGATAGTAGGGATATGAAAATTGTTTAAGTTATTATTTTTTTTAATCTGTCTGCTTTGCCTAGTGAAAAAATTGATAAAAATTAATGGAGGTTTATTCTTTAAATCTAATTAAAATTTGTTACACACTAATTTCTAGCTTATGTCATTACTAGAATTTAAAATCTTTCCCCTAAGGCATTGCAAATTTAGTTGTATGTTACTTAAAAGTGAATAGAGTAAAATCTCTCATATCTGGATCAATGTGGTGACACCCCAAACTGGATATGGGAGGGGTTATGTAATGATGTAATGATGGGTTTTGTACTACATAATCACAACCATTCCAGTCGGAAGAAGATGTGTGATTGTTTTAAGTAAATAAGTCACACTTATTGAAGATTGTAATTATATTTTAATAGCAATATAGACAGTACGTATAATTTAGTAACTTGCCTGTATGTACACTTCCTTAGTACTGTACTGAACATATATATGTACATTATCAGTTTTGGTAATAAAAGATGTAATGGCGGTTTGCTTGTTTTGCTGAACACGTTTCTTTGACAAAATATCCCTCCACTTTGCAAAGAGTAGACGATCGGCTGCTGTTACTTCGTCTTGTTGTTCGATGTACTTGATCAACTGGTGAAAAACCTGGAAAGTTTCACTATGGCCATAGTTTGTTTTGTTTTGTCATGTTTGGCAGGCGCTGGCTGTGTGTTCACTAAGTCTATAATATCACTAGTAGTAAACTCACAAACTATATCCTCTTTCATCCATTCAATCATGGAAACACTGTTCATATCCTTACAACTAGGAATGTTTTGGAGAAGATTGATGATTTCTTCACTTGTTTCTCAACAAGGTTTTTTGTTTGTAAGTAGTTTTCGATACCCTCATTATTTGTTTTATGATCCAATAATATTTGCCATGATTTAACTAGTGTTATTGGTCTGATTATATCCCATGTAGTAATTCATGAAGCGACATCTGGTAAGTCTACTTTTTTAGGCACTCGGGAACACTTCTTCTCGTATTCATAACCGGGATTATAACTTATGGCAATATAGACGTTTAAGATTTTCCAGGACGTCTTAATCCATTGGTTGGCAAAAATACATACTTTATATCTTCACTTTTCAATTCATCTGCTGATGGATGGGAGGGGAAATTATCAAGTAATAAAATGGCCTTCTTGGCAAGTTGTTTTCTTTTACGTAAGAGACAAACTGATTCGTGAACCAATCCTGAAAGACTGCTGCATTCCATACTTTATATCTTCACTTTTCAATTCATCTGCTGATGGATGGGAGGGGAAATTATCAAGTAATAAAATGGCCTTCTTGGCAAGTTGTTTTCTTTTACGTAAGAGACAAACTGATTCGTGAACCAATCCTGAAAGACTGCTGCATTCCATACTTTATATCTTCACTTTTCAATTCATCTGCTGATGGATGGGAGGGGAAATTATCAAGTAATAAAATGGCCTTCTTGGCAAGTTGTTTTCTTTTACGTAAGAGACAAACTGATTCGTGAACCAATCCTGAAAGACTGCTGCATTCATCCATGCACTTTTTGGCCCTGGCCACACAAGTAAAGTGGAATCTGTATCTCTAAAGTTTTTAAAAGGCCTTGGTTTTTGAAATTTCCCAATCAGGCCAGGTTTTAATTTATTAGTTTCTGTAACATTACTACAGGTCAATGTAACAACTGATTTTTTTATACCCTGGAGCCCTGATTTCTTCTTCGGAGGTTAGAGTGCAGCTGGAAGCATTTTGAAATTAAACCACTATTGTCATGGATGTAAAGTTCATTGCTGCTAATTCTTTCCTAATCAACCGTCTTTATATAGACAAATTTTAAACTCTTTTGCTCTGTTTTCATTTGCTGTGAGCTTTTCCCCACTTATTTAAAGTTTTCTAACATCATGTTGATTTTTTAATTTCTCCAATCTACCTTCACTTGCATGAAAATCACTTTCTGGTTACTGCCAGTCCTTTTGATCTACATTGGGGGAACCACAAAAAGAGTGCTTCATTAACTTTATTATTTACTGGTGTTTTCATCATTTTGCACTTTTTCTTGCCTGATCATGGAGCCTGTTTTAGAGTACCATTTTCTCCCCCCTACTAGTTCTTACACCATTTCACTTGCAATTTTTTTAGATGTCTCTCCCGCATCTAATAGTTTTATTGCACAAATTTTATCTTCAATAAAAAAAAATTTTCTGCTTTTGCGTTATACTTTATATTGTAGATTACAAATTCTAGGTAAAATAACTGACAAAATTACTTAATTACACAAAATCCTTTAGAACATATGTAAACTGAAAGATACAGACACTCAAACACAACTGGTTAAGTTTAGTAGTACATCAATCTGTAGAACATTAGTAAGCTGAATGATACAAAGCTTGGAACAAAACTGTCTAAGTCGGGAAAGAACAAATAGCTGACTCCTGGTGCCAGAGAACTGGCCCAACATCAAGGCGCCTTGCGAAATAAAGATGCTTACGTTATTTTTATATTAAGTCCGGATATGAGAAGTTTTACTGTATATACAATTTTTACCAGTTAATACTTTTCAGTTGTCTTTTGTCTTCTCATAGTTTTACAAAAAGCTTGTTCAGTACAACTCTTGCTTATAGTTGTTGGTCCCAATGAACTCACATCTGCCAAGTTCTTGTCTTTGTCCCAGGATGGTTCTTTAGGCTGCTCCTTTATAATTAGAGATTGCAGAATTATTACTGTACAAGTTGTTTAGTCATGACAATTTATTAGTAGTGGGTATAAAGACTAGCCCAGATAGTCAGGAATGTCGTCATTGTTTGATTGGTTTGTTTGCTTCAAGAGAGTTTATTTTCCTCTTGTCACGCACAAGACTAGACGTTTGTGCTTTCTAAGGGATATTTATCGACTCTCAAAGCGTACGGCATAAATAAAAAAAGGTATTCATGCCTTCTTTCAAATATCTAGAGATAATAGAACGCCTCAGCAGTTGTTCTGTCAACTGATGTGAGAAGCTCAGTGTTGGTCAGTAGTGTATTGTTGTGTACATATGAAATGAACAATAATAGTGGGAGCCTAGAATCTAAAGCAAACTTTGAATCGTAAGTAACTTTTAATTTGTTTCTACTTATTAAGATTACACATAATAATCGATTAACATATAATAAACTAACTAATGTACAAAATATAACAAATACAAAAATTACATCGTAAAAAAAATTTAATATTTAGCACTTTATAAGTGAGAATATTCTTGTAGCAAATACAACTCAATTTATACGAGGAATTAATTCGTACCTGCTAGTGTCTGCAGCGCTCATGTAATTAGATCAACAAAGGGTTAAAGTTGGGAAGGCTGATGTATCTCAGGCTTCAATTGGAAACCAGTGTCAAATTAACACTATATTTTCAGAAAAAGCTTCATAATTTGTTATTGATCCTCTATGAACATCTATAATTTTAATTTCTACTGATTATATTGTGATTTATGATAAAAATAACTTGTAATACTAATAACTTCTGAATTTTAATTCTAAGTCCAGCTATAATATTCTTTTTTATCAGTTACAGGTGTTGTTAGTAAATTCTATTTTAGAATAGAAACTTTCATTTTTTAATTTCACATGCCTTTTCCCTCCTATTATTGGTTGGTGTGGTCGTGTTGAGGTTGCCATGTTAACTTATCTATGTCTGTTATGCTCTTTAGTTGAACCTAATTTCCTATATTTTCAGTAAATTATTTTATCTTGTGATCTGAAGTGATCTAGGTAATTCTTATGCCATTTAATTTATTTTTCTTATAAAAACTGTTGAGAATACAAGTCGTGGCTGTAGTCCCAATTTTAGTCTTTATATGAGCCATTATATTTTATTTAAAATAATACATTTATTAAAAATCTCTCAACCTTTTGCATTATAACCTTTTTTAAACATATAGTTAAACTTTGATCAACTGAGGGTTCAATAGTTAAACGAATAGGTGATAGAAATACTTTAAGAAAAATATTTAACCCTTCCCAAATGGGAAAAATTGTAAAATACAAGCTGTTTTTGAGGTTAGGGATGGGGGAAAGAATTTGAGTTATATATATATAGATTTTTTGGACTAGGAGACTGACAGACTTACCTTGGTAAGAGTCCACACTGTAGTCTTGAAATAGAAACACATAAAAGCACTTAAACAATGATATATTTCAACCACACAGTGGTCTTTGTCAATCGAAGAGAAAACACAAAAAGAAATATGAGAGAATAAAATAAAATAAATATAAGTTGTCACAACTTATATTTATTTTATTTTATTTCATTCTCTCATAATTCTTTTTGTGTTTTCTCTTCGATTGACAAAGACCACTGTGTGGTTGAAATATATCATTGTTTAAGTGCTGTTATTTGTTTCTATTTCAAGACTACAGTGTGGACTCTTACCAAGGTAAGTCTGTCAGTCTCCTAGTCAAAAAAATCTAAATAATCTGTACCAACCAAAACTGTATATATATATATATATATATATATATATATATATATATATATATATATATATATATATATATATATATATGAAGTTAATATATTACTATTGTAAGTAATTTTAACTTACAAGTAATTATTTACAATAGTAATATATTAACTTCATAAAGTCAGTGCAACGGAAAAACAATGGATAACGTAAAATATCAAGAATATATATATATATATATATTAACAGTTTTTATGAGAAATTAAACGTGTGATAATCATTTTATTAGAAATAATTATTTTAATCTTTTTTCTTATACAAAATTATGTGGATATATCTGCATCCTGTCCTTAGGATACAAGAATGCTAGCCGATATATCCGCTAACCGTTCGTTATTATTGCAAAAATATTAGATAATTTAGCATGTAGCTTATAATAAGTAGAAATCATTACAATACATTTAACTGATCATCTTAGTCTTTAATGACAAGTCTCAAATTATGTGTGAGAGAAGAACCTTAATGCTTTTAGCAAACTTTTCAACTGATTAAATCTAAAAGTACGCATGTTTTGTATGGTAGGCTTCAAAGCAGGAGTCAGGATATAAGTAAGGTTTGTCAATGCAAGTTTTACAGAAGTATATAGTCTCTTTATGTACTTTCTTTGTGTAGCAAACATGGCTTCCGAATAAACCTTTTGCCATTCATATCATGACTGATTGATGGTTCTGATGTATCCACAAGACTAGAGTCATTACTTGGTGGTTTACCGTCACTAAACTCGCTCCCTTCACTGTCGTTTCTCTCAAAATCTCAGTCAATGTTGTTTTGATCATATTCAATATTGTATCTCTCGAAATCACTATAAATACTGATTCGTTCACTCTCTAAATTATTATGAACAAAATCATCTTCACAGTCACTCCGAACAGAAAGATTGTCACCATCCTCACAAACACTCCAACCAGAAACACCATCGTATTCTGGTATATCATTGTCGTTACCAATCTTATCACATTCAGATGCTTGGTTCAAAGGCTCTATAAGATCAGTTTCAAACATAGAATCATTTACTCTGAAAGACATAGTACGGATACATTACTCATTATACTCAACACAGAACTGCTTCATAACGCACGGTCAAGGCACTGACTGAGCGTCAGTTAGAACAATGACTGGCGCTTTAGCAGGTGTTAGCATGGGTCTTGCTTGTCGACCAGACTATTACCAACCAAACCGAACAAAATTTCCCATTAGAAATGAATTCATACCACTCTTTTGTGGTAACAGCATCATAAACTCATTGTTTTGTATATGTTCAATATAAACACTTTTAATATTATAAAAAATTAATTACATATTTATGTTGATTTTGGGGATCTATCTTCCATTTGTCCGTAACAGATAGGATTGAAGGGGATATATCTGCAGCCCTTCCGCTACATAGATTATCACTAGCAGATATATCCGCAGCTAACCGGGAAGGTTCATTGTTATTAACCTATAAATAACAATTTTTAAACTGTAATTTTGGTATAAATATAAATTTTACATGCTTGCATTATAAAAACAATTTATATTAAATAACAAAAGAAGATTTAGGCCTTCAGTAGAAAAATAATACATTATATTCATACATATATATTAACTCAAGATTATAAACAGTGTAGATTATTGAGCTTGAAAGTAATTGTTCATTTATTTTTGGACACAATCTTTCACTTTAGCAGTTTTCCATATGTTAGGGAGCATTGGATTAGATTCTTCTTACATTTCCAAAAAGTCAATGCACTTTAGGCCTGGGATGATAACAGTGTAGGCTATTAACCCTTAGCACTCGGATTTTTTTAACATGCTTTGCTTCCCCACTAAGACAAATTTCTCACCTGCAAGTTTCATTATTGTTTATGGAAAACTTTGTTTTCTCTTACATGATTTTAGTAAACTAAACTATTTTTATTCACTAATACCGTATGTACATGATTTTATTATCTTATATGTAGTTTTGCAGAGTATGATATCTTTGAAAACAAGTCTTCCGGATGAAGTTCTGGTTGTCTGCTGCATGTTTTGCAGTGAAAAACTGTTTCCTTTCTACTTCCTTTTATCTTCCTGTTACTGCAAACTACACAATCCTTAGAACTACTTTATCATTGGAAAAGATTTAATGTAATTTCCCATTCACTCTTTCTTCTTTGTCATTAGTTGATGGCCGACCCCTCTTACTACGGGTTATTCCTGATATCACCAACACGTTCCCTCACCAAGGTTTGGCAAAAATATTTTTGTTTAACAGGATTTTCTCTCACTTTCTTTTTTTGTTATTATAGATAATAAAACTGTTTACTACAGCTACATCTAATAGCCAGAAAAATATTGTCCTCCACCATTTATTTGTTTGTCTCGTAAAACTGCACGGTTCATTATATTGAACAGCTAAATCTACACCACCCATAAACTGGTTGTATTTACAAATACCTGTTGGTTTAATTATTTTGTTTATGAAACTGAACTACGTTCTAATAAATCAGGATCAAGTAAAAGATCAGGAATTTCAGAATCACTAATTGCATGTGAAGCCACGGCACACTATAAGTGAACAAATAACTTGCAAAACTGTAACCTACTTGCAGCTTACAACGTAGCGGCAAACTAGATTTTGTGATGACTCGCATATTCCTAGACATTTTTAACTTAGTACACATTTTTGTCAATAGTGTGTAGCACCAAACGGTTAAAGATTGAATGTTGTGGGCTTCGCCGCAGACGAGTTATAGGCATTTGAAAATCATGTCGGGTGACCCCCGATATACAAGTAAACTGCAATATACTCTTGGCGGGGCTCCCCCGACAGTCAAGTGCTAAGGGTTAAGCTTGAAAATAATTGTTCAATTATTTTTAGGCATAATCTTTCATTGCTGCAGTATTCCATATATTAGGGAGCATTGGATTAGATTCCTCTTACATTTCCAAAAAGTCAATGCACTTTAGGCCGGGGATGATAACAGTGTAGGCTATTAAGCTTGAAAATATTTGTTAATTTATTTTTAGGCGCAATCTTTCATTGCTGCAGTATTCCATTAGATTAGATTCCTTCTTATATTTCCAAAAAGTCAATGCACTTTAGACAGTACTTTTTTGGCCTGGGTGGATAAAAGTACTTTTGTGTTATATGAAATAAACACTCACCCTCCTCAGCACCTCCTTCTTTTAATGACACTTTACGTTAATGAAACCTTCACATCCTTAATTAAATATTCCACATTGAACCACTTTGTTACGTCTTCGCATTGTTTGATAGATGTTTATGTAGCTGTATAATTTCATCAACTGTAAAAATCTCCTTTCCGTCAGTTTCTCATCTTTAGGTTAAGGCAAAATTTTAATTTGCGTATTCTTAAGATTGACACCAAGATCATGTACATCTTGAATATTGTATGATATCCAATAAATTTAACGAATATAAAATGAAACATTGTAATATTTCATTAAAGGATTATATAGATGTTTCATGTTTTCAGTCTTGGGCTGGACCATAATCTGTACGAGTGAATTTGAATTTGTTGAAAAGAAGTAGCATGTTAATTTGCTTTTGTTACCTCGCAGTATGAACGAGTTTGTGCTTCATCCATATGTAACAATGACTTTTGAGGAAATTGTTTTTTTTAACAAATCTCTTTTAAAACTGATCACAAAAAAATAATTTCATTTACCCAAGATCTCTTTTGAGCATAATATTTGGCCTGTAGCTCCAAACTTCAAATCCAATTTTTTTAAAGTTTAATCAGGGTTTTTCCTAATTACTGAAAGAGGTCTACAGTTGATGGTGGGGTTTGTGGGTAAACCAATGTTGTGTCTAGTTTTTTCAATTCCTTCTCTTAGTTCACACTCTTGTTATATATATATATATATATATATATATATATATATATATATATATATATATATATATATATATCTTGTACAAATTTTCAACTGTTAATAAAATATGTTTTTATTCATCCAATCATGTTTAAATAGATTTTTTTAACTTGTCATGGAGGACAATTGATGTTAACAGTTTTTTTATATATTTTCATTAATTTAATTTTAAAAAGTGTATGTCTCGGTTGGATTCGAACTGAATTACTCCATGTTTGAAATCCAGCACATTGGTACTGAGCCAATTTTTCCTCAGCTAGAAATTAATTACTTAAAGATGTTTAAAAAATTATAAAATAAGGGTTCTTTGCAGTAATGAAGCATTGCAAGAGATGGATAGAATGAAATTATATTTTTCTTTATTGACCTCAGTAGTAATTGACTTTAAAAAGATTTTTTTTTAATGTTACTTATTTGGACTTTGAAACATGTGGTCGGTTTGTCAGGTGGTAGTGATGTTAAAAGCTTGTGTTTAGTATTGCAGTGAATCTGGTTTCATCACACTTGTACATTTCTTCTGTGACAGATTCCAAGGCATTTTTCATTGACCAATTGAAGAACAGCTGTTTGCTTCACGTTTCTCCTTCAATATGCTGTGTTTGTACTGATGTCAAAATTATAGCACAAATGTGACCTTTTGAAGCCACACAATGCTTTTTTTAAATTCTTGTAAAACTCTTTCTTAAAAATTTGTTTAATTTAATCTGCTTTCGCAGTTGATACAGGTCCAGAGAGTGGGATGCTCTGGCCTCTTCTTTAAATGAACCATTATATGTTTTTAATGACCCCATCTGTGTTCTGCATATTTGACTTTTTTTTACCTTTTCCGCATCATATTTTATATCATTCACTAATATTCTTCCAGCCTGTATTGCACTTATGGTAGTTTCATCTTTTCTCATCTTTTCAGTCACGTTTCCACAGTTATGCATTAACAAAGTACCTATGATTCAGCTTAGAACATATTATGACGACAAGGGAAGAGGTTAAACTTTGTGAACTGTGATAATTACTGCCATTAGACAACACTGTCAAATGACATTAGTACGGGGTGATATAAAGTTTTTACTTTGCTTTCACATTCCTGATGGTTAGTTGCATTTTTAATATATTTAGATTAACATTACTCTATAATAATTGTAATACAGATCAAATCCAGTTATAACCAATTTTCGGTCGTGTTTTGTTCGCCTCGGAAAATTTGGCTTTTACTTCGGAAAATTCTACTGATCTAGATTTGAACACTGACAATAAAATTAACTTAAAGATGCCTGCGACATGATTACATCTTCGTGTTGGTATGTAAACCATTCAACAATTGTAAATTGCTAGAAAAAATAAAAAATGTTCAAATTAATTGGAGAAGAACCTGAAATTGAAAAGTTTATAAGGGGAAATGGAGGGACTGATTGTTGTTTCTGCATCAAACAGAGTTACGAATTTTAGAACATTTGACGGCTCTGTTAATGTGGATAACGTTTTACTGGTGAGGTATGAACTGAGTGACAACAAAATTGTAGAAAATCTAAACAGAGCAGTGCAAACTTCTAAGTCAACTGACTGCAATTCAGATAGCAATAGAAGTGGAGATGAATAAACTTCTGAAAAGAAAGTTGTTTGCAGAAATAAATGGAAGTTGAGATGCCATTCACTCGGATGAATGAATTAATGAACATGTATTTAGTTCATTTTCAACAATTCTACTTCAACAATAACTTCTATAAATTTTCAATGTATGGTTACTAGTTTTCAAAATTTTGATCCTGTTCAACAATTAATTTTAATAAACAAAACAACAAAAAAAAGCAGTAAAAAATTAGACTTTTTAAAAATAATCCTTCAAGTTAAGTTCGTATTTTAAGTAGGAAAAATTTGTTTCAATATAGTTGTTTTCAATTTACATACTTTACTACAAAATAGTATCTACCATATCATAAATTATATTCCTACACAAAACTAAATTAAAAAGTGCTGTTAAATAACATGTATTCAGTTTATTTTCAACAATAACGTCTATAAATTTTAAAATGTAAGAATGAATATAATTAATGCACTGTACTACTGTGGTTTAACAATTAGCTTACGTTTTGTTATAACATAATTTCAGTTTAACGAAATGTTTTTTACTGTCAAAATGATGTTATAATGGAATTTGGCCTGTAGTTCTCTTGTTGTAATTATTCAAAGTGTTTATAATACTTTGCTTTTAATATTAAAAAAAAAAAATTATCTTTAATAATTTTAATTTTATTGTATTTAATATTTTTGTATTTATATTTTCCTTAATGTTAACATTTTTGTTTATTTGTATAAATCTGTTTATTTTTGTATTCCATTTATTAACTGTTTAACTTGAAACTAAATTAATATAATTTGTTTTCGTTATTGTATTAGTTACAACTTTCTCTATCTAGTACATACCTTTTAAAAATGTTTTGTGTGATTTTGATGATAATTTTGACCTAATAATAAATAGATTTCACCTTCTAATTTTTCCTATACATTCAAATATTGTTTCACTCAGGCGCGTATTCAAGGGGGGGCGATCGCCCCCCCAACCCTTAAGAACTTTGGGTTAATAATCCACAATATATTATTAAATTAGGGTTTTCTATTAAATTAGACTTTTACTTAAGTTAATTCGTATTTTATTGTAAATAAAAAATAAAATTTTTAATTTAAAAATGTGACGCGTTTCCTCGGCATACCCTCGTAAACGTCTAAACGTTTTAACAACAGATAGCGCTAGTGAAGCTTAGTCTCGAGCATATGATTTTCAATACGTAATTTTGCAAGCGTAATATTCGCAGTTGACTCCGGAATTGTTCGTGTTGGAAGAATAACTACTTATATTAATTAATAAACCATGTTTATAATAATAGCTTATTATGAAATTAATAATATTCTCTAGCCATAAGTGTTATCGAAACTGGAATAATTATTTATTAAAAAGTCTAATTTGCTACGAATCTTTATCACGTTACCGATTTCTAACGCAAGCGTAGAAAGAACTTTTTCTGTTCTATGTTTTTACATACACGCACGTGCGCCCGCTCACACACACACACATATTATATATATATATATATATATATATATATATATATATATATATATATATATATATAATGCATCGAACGCCCCCCCCCCCAAAGCAAGTCGCTGGATACGCGCCTGTTTCACTGGCTTTTTATAACAATATTTGAATTCTTATTATTTTTAATTCTGTATGTAAAATATTGCTTTTCTGTGCAGATAACTCAGTGTTTAAGTTACACATTGGATCACACAGTTCATTACATTTGTTTTATTTTATTAACTCATTGGAATACCAGTTTCTCTAGGCATTACACACCAATCCATTTTTTCATGGTAGTTACCGCAGGAAAAGTCCAATTACTTTGGGCCAATAGATCAATGTTAACTTCTATTTTTAATGATTTCTTGAGCAACTGTGGCCTAATGTTATAATATTTTAAATAACAAACCCAATAACCACAATATAACTTTATTTAATCCCTTGATGTACATTTCGGTTACCAGGTAACCATCTTCAGAAGTACTGAACAAAATTAATTTAATTTACAACGTAACATATATAGCAAAAAATATTGAGGTTCTATATTTAAATATTGAGGCTCTAAATACAACATCAATATTTTTTGCTATATATGTTACGTTGTAAATTAAATTAATTTTGTTCAGTACTTCTGAAGATGGTTACCTGGTAACCGAAATGTACATCAAGTGATTAAATAAAGTTATATTGTGGTTATTGGTTTTGTTATTTAAAATATTATATTTAAATTCTATGTTTATTATTTAAAGAAAAACTGTTATGAAACTTCAGTGTTATACAAACACCTTAAGGTGCAATAAAACTTTTTTTTCTAGTTTAGATTTGTTAATATATAATAGTTGCTAGTCAGTTTTTGTTAATATGTTTAAATGTTTGAGTAAAAAATTTTTTAAACAAATTTTGTTAACCTTTATTTAATATTAATAGTTCGTTATTACAGTAAATTGTTATTTTAATATTTTGGCATTACTAAAATGAAAGAAAAGTCTATTTGTGGTGAAAAATATATAAGAAGATATATAATCTAGTTTGGCAGAATCAAAACCGGTTGTGTTTAGAATATGAACCCATGGTTGGTTATTTAGGGCATTTATTTTTTATATAAGGCACTCATACTTCATCACTAAATTCAATGATGTTTACATCTGACCTAATGACAAGATATCACATACAGATTCATCAATGATACTGTCACTTTTGATTTCATCCTCACTCTGTCTGCTATTATCGTTTACAAACCCTTCCTGAACATCGTATAAAGGTAATACATTAGATATATTGTCTAAATGAAAATAAATACATCATCATTTCATTTCTATCCAAACCCTTGCATTGTGGCATATCTTGCTTTTGCTGTGTGCTGTTAACCTCTTCCAAACTGTAATGTTGCCAGATAAGAAAATAAGGTTTTTTAAAAATTATTTGTATTCCAAAGAGTTCTGGGGGGAACCTGGGGTCGGATAGTAGTAATATCTATCAGGAAAATAAAAAACTAATAAGTAAGGCAAGTCCGTGAAAGTATTTTATGGTGCACAGAACAAGCATTGAGAAAGGACTCATCAAAGTAGGCAAAAGGATTAAATCATGCTGATTCAAAATTTTATTTTATCTTTGTTTACCATTGTAATGGCAAAACTGTTAAAAAACAAAAAAAATTAGTTCTAACACTGGGGGGGAGTGTTGACAGAAGTAAAAACATTTATAGACACACAGAAATTTTGAACTGAGGACAGCATTTAATCTTGCATATTGAGATATTACCTAAACATTTGTTACAGTATAATAAACAATAATACAGAATGTTTACATTTAACACCAAATTGGAACTGCAAATAGTTTTGCAATATTTTCAACTAATGAAATAAAAGTACGAGGGGCAATCCCTAAAATACAGAAGAAGGAGGGGTATTCAGTAGCATTACATAACTTGAAATTTCATTTTTTACTACATAAAAATCTTTTTATATTTAAAAATAAACCGGCCCCATTTTAACTTTTGAGTAAGTAAAATGTACATAATATTATTAATGAACTCAAATAAAATCTATTTACAAAAAAATGTATTCAAAGTAAACTTCCTATTAAACCGTATATTAAACTTCCTATTTATAAAGCATTTTTGGAGACAAATAACCTCAAGCGTGATATCACCTCAGTACACAGTATGACGATCAGGCAGCATGTACAGACATGTACTGTGGTCTCCGTGTATCAGCTAAAGCGCCAGTTGTTACTTGGCATTAACAGCTTTTAACAAAACAATATTTTTAAAAATTCGATGGCTACATCTTTTCAGGCCGAACCAGTGAACTCAGAAGTCAGAGTCTTGTCATGACTCGTCATCAGAGCTAGAAATTTGCACTGCGTAGTTCTAATCATTCATTTTAGCGATATGTTATTGAGGAATAGACCCTAAGAGTATAAACATTAATTTTATAAAAAACCTACAATACAGATTTTCTACATCCAACACCAAAATTTGAACTACAAATAACAAATTAGAGCTAATAGTTATAGGAAATTTTCAATAAAAATCATCAAAAATAAGAATGTATACATTTTTCATTTAATATTTATATCTTTATTTGAAGAATGTATTAAATAAAGACTAATATTTGTTGTAGTTAATAATAAAATAATGTGGGTAACAAAAAACGTTCATTAGATGTTTACTGAATACAATTTTGTTTAAAACAAATTCATTTGAAATCAGCTTAAAAAGTATCAGCCATGCCTAAGAATGTTTTCATTTTAAAAATTGGATAAAAAATACAAAACTAATAATTATCATTATATTGAAATATTTATATTGAGATTTATCAAAATTTCAATAAATTAATGTATTTATTAAGTGTTATAAATATATTTATTAAAACTATTATAAACTAATAATAATTTTTTTCCCTTAACAATGTTCAATAAATAACAAGACATAACATATGTGTAAGACAGCTGTTCTACAACATAGCCTATAACATACAATCAGCTGTTGCATTAAATCATATGTTATCATTTAATTCACTTTGAAGAAATTATACTGAGCTGGCAGAAATTATTTTGTTGTATAATTGTATGTTTATGTCCAGCCAATAAGTTTTTGTAGGCATTGGTATGAAAGTTTTCACTTCAAAAAATTATATTTCGACAGATAAAGGATGTTGACATATCTACTACTCCTTTATAAACTAGAGATTAGTGTTTGAGGAAATTCTCTACTTAAGTGTAAGTCCACCTATGCAGTTGCCATGTGTTTTGACTCAAAAGGGATCAAGTTCTTGACTGAAGTTACATATTCATTAGCATGCTATAATAAACTCCATTTGGATAAACTAAAGTAGAGAAAGGAATTTGCACATCATACATTGAATATATTATAGAGGTTTTTGAAATATTACTGAAGGCCAAATAGAGCGTTCATTAATATTTTTTGATATTTTTTTAAACTAAAAAATCAAAGCTGTTAAAATGATAAAACAAAATTACACTGATAAAGTATGTTTGTATAAACTTTTAATTTTGTTAATATTCACAGAATTTCAGAAATAGTATAAAATGTTTGTTTATGATTTAATGAATTATAAGAACTTATAATTTTTAATTAAAGTTGTTGCTTAACCCATACAACATGCTTGACTCCCCAAATGAGACAGGGAAGCAACGTTTGTCTCCACAGTAGGGTTTGATCCACTAACATATAAAATTCATTTACCTCTTATAATAAGAGGTAAACTGCATGTGTAGGGGCTATTTTGCTTAGTTTGGCTGCTGCTGCTTGTACTGCTGCTATTTCTCCATCGTAGTTGCGCTGGAGAGCTCCCACTGCTAGGTATTTCTCAAAATTGTGACTGTAGTAGGCAGCTCCGGTTGCGCCTGTTGCCGGTATTGATGACCTATCCGTGTATATATGTAACCATTCTGGTTGTGGGTACTCTTCGTAGATTGTATGCAGGGCTGCCTGCCTTAGTTCAATGTCCAGGGATGCTGATTTTGGCTGACTGGTTTTTCAAACTCCAATTCGCTTTTGGTAAATTGTGGAAAAACCCGTGGCAATCTGTAAGCAGAGCTAGCTCTTCTAAGGCTACTCCATACTTTAAAGCTAACCTCTAATAGGATGCCATTGTGGTTATATGAGTCTTAAGTCGAGCCATGGCTTGTCTGTAGTTCGTCCAATGAGTGTATACTCCTCTTTGTCTCTGCCAGAATCGGAGAGCTATTTTCTCTATGGTTTTCCATTGAACTACATTTCGTTTATGCTTCCTTTGTTGCAATGGGTGTGGATTTAGGTGCATCTGTTATGATCCTTAACGCTATGTTCTGCACGATGTCCAATTTACTGAGGATGTTACGGTTGCCCTCTGCTCCTTGAGCAAGCCTTTGTTTTTGAATGCACAACTTTGACTTTCGGTTGCTGTATTGCACTCAAGATAGTCTATGTGACAGCGACAATTTGAAACCTAAATAGCTTTCCTGATATGCCAATTTGTGTAAGAGCATTGGCCTCCATACGGTATTGTAGGCAGCATTGAAATCCACTAAAACTGCCAGAGTAGACATTGTTCTGTGGTATTCATCTTTGATGTGTTGTGAAAAACTCACTACATGATCCATAGTACTACAATGTCTTCGAAACCATGCTTGAGTGTCATCTAGCATATATTTTTTGTTCAATGTACTGATTAAGTCGGTGGACCACCATCTTTTCTGCCACTTTGTAGCTGGGGCTGTTTAGGGATATAGGCTTTTAACTTTCGGGTTGATCAGGTGGTTTATCCTTTTTCAGAATAGGTAACATTTAGGCTTTCTCCACTGTTGAAGTACATAATGTTTCCAGGTTAGGTTCATTAAGGCCAGAAAGGTTTCCTTGGCTTCGTCTCCTAATTTGACAATGAATTTTGGATATATTTTGTCAGTACCCACAGCTTTCTTAAGTTTAGTTAGTGCTAGAGCCAATTCTAGTTTGCTGATTGTAAATGATGAGTTTTATGTACTTCTAAAAGATTGCTTATAAATAGTTTATAATTTTTGGCTCAGATATTCAGTAAGTTCATATTAACACCATTATTTCTCACTTTTTAAATATTTATGTTTTGCGTTGTTTAAAATTACTTGCTTCTTTAGAATGTATTTTCGAGTAATATATGTAACAAGAAATAAATTGACGACTACCATATGGTCAAGTATAACCAGATTTAATTTAACCCTTAACTAACACCATGTTAAAACATTACTTAACAAACACCATACGTCTGACAGACACCATTATGTATTTTGGAATTAGTGATCATTAAACACTTTTAAAAACATATTTTAATGCCATAATCTTAATATATTAGTGCGTTTTACAAAGTGATGCTTAAAATCGATTAAAAATAATTTAATATTACTAACAAAAAAATTTTCTTTACCGGAAAATTGTTTTTTCTTTAAAATATTTATTTTGTAATCTAAACATAGTAATTTGTGATAATGTAAAGCTATTTCAATGTCGTAGAGACCAGCATTTCATCAACGCACATCGTTGGACCAGGAGAATAAAGGAGTCGGGAGTTCTCAGAAAATTTATTAAATATTTTGGAAACTGCAGCTGTAGGGTCCTCATCTTTCCTTCCCTCACGATCAACAGGGTTGTCAAATTGTAATGCCAACAATAAAAATAAAAATCTATTTCTGGAAATTGTACAACGAAATGTGTCTCGGCCTGTTCCATCAGTACAATGAAAACTGCCAATTGACTCGTTGCTAGATTTGAAAATAGCCGTATATATCATAAGTCCGATGAAACCTTTCAACTCTATCATATACAAATCAGATGAGTAAGATTGAGGTTTTGAAAAATTACTCCTGATCGAAGTAATCTTTTTGTTTGTCCACATAATAATTTTATTCAAAATGTCATTAGAAAACAAAAGTCCCCACACGTCCTCAACAGTATGGTTAGTTCCCAATTTTTTTGCAGGAGCTTTTAGACATGGTAACTGCACAATTATATTATGCCTTCTTGTTCTAACATTTAGAGGCTGGTGCACTTTATTCCATTTAAATTGTGTTTTGTTACGTATTTTTTTCCATAGAAAAATCCATCTTCTAGAAGCAGGGGTTCAATACTAGAAGAATCTATTACACCTGGATGCTCGTTAGACGACTCTTGGTACACATCATCATTTTCTTCGCCCTCCTGTTCTGATTCGGAATCGTGTTCGCTATCATATTGATAATCTGGATCTCTATCGCTGTCGTATGGATCAGGTTCTGAAGGTCCTTCCAAAACATCATACACCAAATTCTCAAGATCGTTATTGAACCCATCACTATTCACAGTTACTAAGTTCATAACTGGTCTTCCATGTAATGGACCAGGTTTATCAGGGTTTTGATAATCCATATTTATTAAAAAAGAAACGTAAAAAAGCACACACTTACACTAAAAACACTATATACAAAGTTTGGAATGAACGAATAATGTTACTTAACAGACACGATACGTCTGAGAGACGGGAGAATGGGACGCACTACACTAAAATGGCTTTGGAAAAGGCAAACGCAGACAAAAACAAACAGGACCCTCACTACACAAACTATACCACTCACCTGAAAGGTAGACGGGTTGGGGACGCACAAAAAATTCGTAGGCGGAAGATACACGGGTTTTTAAATTCGCGACCGTCTCTGAGACGTATGGTGTCAGTTAAGGGTTAACTGTATATTTTTAGTTTTTAAGGTTATAATTTATTATAAATGGAATATTACTACATTGTTTGTTTCAATCTTGAAATGAAGCTACTAATAATACATTTAGGGAATTGCAGAGGTTGGCAGTAGGGCATTAAAAGTCAAAGTGATGCTTGAGACAAGAATCTAAATATTTTAAATCCTATAAGTTGTTCTTTTTAAATTCACTGCTAGCCTGAGTATTTAAGTTTAACATATTTTATGTATTAATCATTCTTTACTTTGTAATTTTTATGTATTTAGAACAACTACTTAAAATCTTTACTCTCCAATACCAAAACATTTCAAGCAAATACTTGAATATAACAGTTCTATTTCAGAAACTAATTATTCTAATCAATGTCACATGTTCTTATGTTTTATATAAATTCATTAAATATAACAAACTTAAAATAACAAAGCCAATATTATTTAGCCTATTATTCTATATACTGAGCATATGGCGAAATTCAAAAGGTAAAGTTACTTGGTTGTACATTTTAAATTTTAATATAAATAAATGGTATTTTAGTTATTATTTAAAAGCAATAATGATGATATTTAATTGCAATAGAGAAGATAAGTTTCCTGATTTTTTTACATAAAACAATAAATTGTTAATTGTAGTGGTCTTGATAGAATTAAAATGAACAAATAGGTTAACGAAGAATCGTTAAAAAAAACAATTGCCTTTGATGCCTGAATCCCTTCTGAAAATGTCAGTGAAAATAACAATATACTAAACCATTAATTCCAATGCTAATTACCACTGCCAGTCATTATGAACCAAACAATGGTAGGGTCAACCCAATTTCAAAAAAGTTATCAACAAATTTGTGAAGCAAATGTAATAAAGTAACTTGCTATTTATATCCTAACTTAAACTACACAATGATACTAATAATAGTATCAGAAGTACTTGTTATTTAAAACAAGACATCTGAAATCCAACAAAAAACAGGTCTTAACAAACTAAAAGTAGATTAAAAATGAGAAAAGCTAAGAATGAAGCCAAAAAAATAATTATTGCACAAGCAACACATGTTTAGCCACTTGGCAACCATCCTTCAACCTGTCATACATCTTAAATATATTAAGTCAAACTAAAAGTATTAGTTTCATTAACTTTTTGAAGTTATTTTTTTTCTGAACAAGCAATGAGACAAAACATCATTTTTTAAAACACAACTAGTTTCACAAAGACAGTAAACAAAATTATCTAGAAGGTAATAAATCAGTGGTTATAAACAAAAGTAGGGAATAGCTATCTGATAGTGGCTTGGACTGCAATAGCCTCAGTATACTTTTAGCAACTGTTAGAAATATTTACATACACATTACAAACTGTCTTTTTTTTTTTAAATTAAATTTTTTATGTATAAGATTAAATTTTAATCTTACCTCAAATTTTCTCTAATGTCATGAATTGCAGTATTACTGACTGACAGGAAAAACAGAGTTAATCTCTGACAATAGCCGGTTTCTGAGGGGCTGGAGTATTGAAGTGTCAGGTTAAAAGGAGAATACTGTACATGCACATCTAGGCTAAGTATAAAATACAAAATGTATACACTCATATAAGTTTTTGTAGTATATGAAAGATGGTTGGTATAAGAGGCAAATAAAATTTATTTTAATTAAACAGCCACCTTTCGATCAATTAACAGACTAATTTGAAATCTACAGCTACACATCCTTCCAACTAGCCAGAATAAACACCCAGTATTAGTTCACAGTAGAAGGAATTATAGCTCACAGAAGACAGTAAATTCTCTCTTAAACATGGCTGAGCAATTGAAAATGAATAATAATTGACTCATACATCAACTGTCTTTTTTTAGTGAGAAAATAAATTATTTTATATTTGCCTTAGAGGAAAATCTAGAGTGGTCGGCAAGCAGGCAGTAGATGTGGCACAGAAATCTGAAACCCAGTTCTAATTGGAAACTGTAACTAACTTAGTGTGCCAATCTTAAGTAACCCAAACAGTGGTTTTACGTTTTTGTATTGTTATTTAATGACCTTAATATTTGTATTTTATTGCTTATTGGATCGAATCATTTGTTTATGATTAATTCTATAAAAAAAGACCTCACTTTTTAAAATAAAATATTGTTTTAGCATCTGAGAAAAAGTAATTTTTATTCCATTAAAATTACAAACAATAAATAGGTTAAAGGTTTTCCTAATCTTTTAACTGAACAATAGAAAAAAATTAGACTATAGTATTCATTACAAAATTGTGATTATTTGAAATGCAAAGAAGAAATCAAATATAATGTGAACTACTACTGAATTAATAAGATTATTTATTACATAATTTTCTATCAAATGTAAACACTGAAAATCAAATATAAAAAAATAAACAAAAAATTAGATATATGGTATGAAAATAAAGTAATACTGTATTGATAGAGAGTAGCTAATTATGCAACAGTTCCTCAACATTATGAATTTGAATTGCTAATCATACTCTGTATCAGCCAATAAAATGCTGACTAACAGCAAAAGCATTGATGGCAGCTGGGGTAGGCATTATAGGGACTGATATATCTTTTACAGTAAGTAAGTACACAGTATTTATATTTTCAAGGTCTTGTAGGTAAATATAGAGCATGCATGTCAAGATTCATGGAGTTCAAAACAATATATTTTGATTTGGGAATTGCTCCATATATATATATATATATATATATATATATATATATATATATATATATATATATATATATATATATATTGCTTCAATAGTTGCTTAGGATGTTATTACTTAAAATGTATTGATATTATGATACTTATTCTATCAGAATTCATCAAAGCAAGAAAATTTAATTACCTTCAGACAAAATCTTTTGGATTGACATATATCAACCTATAAATGGTGGTTGGTGTAAGTGTGAATTTGTAAATACCAGGCTTTGATGAATTTAACAGTTTATTACTGTTAGGCATAGTAAATTATTAAAAATCGAGTAGAGGGTTAGCTTCGTAAAAGGAACGAATGTTTTGAAACGCGTCAGCAAGTAAGCAATTACATAGTCACTTAGTTAAGTAGTTTAAATTTAGTAAACAATACAGTTTAAACATCATATATTTTGAGGGTTCTAAATATAAATGTTTATTTTGTGCGGGCAATGACAAATTTTACACAAGAGACAAAGATCTTGCAATTTGTCTCAATGGTATTGAAGATACATGTGTAAATGAATACATTCATTTAGATATCAATTTTTTTGTATGCAACTAAGTATTAAAAAGTAAAAATTTAACACATTTTAATAATTCCAAATTATCAGATGTGTATTAAAAACACTCAACTAATTATTATAATATTTATATTTAAAGAAATGCTCATTTTAAAAAAGGAAACTTTAAAAGTGAATATTAAATTAAAACAATCCACATCATCATATCTTTAATAATTTTTAATTAAAATATTGTGCATATTATTTCTAAAATAATAATGTTAGAATTATTTTAAGAAGGATAAGAATTAGTAAATTGAATTAGCTACAAACAATAAAAGTAAATAGAAAAACTTGGGGAAGATAATATGAGAAAATTATAGCATCGCCTGTACAGATGCCCAGCAGGAACGAAAAAGGGGCAGAAACTTATATATACATATATATATATATATATATATATATATATATATATATATATATATGTGTGTGTGTGTGTGTGTATGTGTGTGTGTGTGTGTGTGTGTGTGTGTGTGTGTGTGTGTGTGTGTGTGTGTGTGTGTGTGTGTGTGTTTGTGTGTGTGTGTGTGTGTGTGTGTGTGTGTGTGTGTGTGTGTGTGTGTGTGTGTGTGTGTGTTATACGCTTCTCAAAAACTATTTTGTATATTAAAGCCAAAGAAGTTCATCATCTTTCCATTCCTATGATCTCAGCTACAGATAAAAGAAATTATCTCATTAGAATGCCCGGCAAAGGAAAAACTAGTCTCCGCAAGCTGCCAAGCTGCTGTGCTTGAGTGTTTCAGTTGTGCATTGTTAAACGACTCTAGCCATCATTCCGGTCAGCTGTACTCGGGGTAGGCTACCATATTCTTCTTTGAAAGAAAAATTTACTTCTTGAAATCTATGAACAGCTGATTGTATTTCACCTCGTTCTTTGTTCATCACTAACCTCTATATTCGAGTTCTGTATCAGTAAACACAACTTGATAAATTTTTAAATAAACTAGAAACCCATCTGCAACATGGTCGGTAAAAATACGTCAAAAAATGTGCACATTTTACATAAAAATTGTAAACAACTGCTAAAATAATAAACCAGCTAATTAAACACGTAAACACAAAACTGGATTTTATTTTATTACAACTATTTATTTGTTTTGGCACCCCGGTGCTGTTTTGTCTCTTGTAATAATTTGTTGTTCAATGAATCTTGTGTACTCCGTCATTTAGCCGGTGATAGCCGCTACCGGGGTGCACGTGTACCAAGTACGGACGCGACGGGTTTACACCCCATTAATTTTGATTTTTTTTTTTTTTTTTTTTTTTTTTTAATCCGAAACGTTGTTGAACCTAGGCCAACGTGTGAGCAAGAAAAATTTTGATCCAGGTTCCAAAGGTCGTGAAGCACTGTAGTAAGGTGAAATTTTGCAGGTGTCTATCCAAACAATGTGTAGAAATGTGGAGCAAGTAGAATTTAGGTTTGGCGTTCAGTGTGTAAATATAGTTGGCTGAAAGATAAACAAATTTTATTATTATGGTATCCTCATGGGAGCCACACAAAGTTACAAACACTTAGAGAATTTAAAAAAATTAAAATATTATCAATTAATACAAAACTAGAAGTAAAACAATGTAATTAAGAAAAAAATATTTGATTTAATTTAAACATAAAAAAACAGGAAAAACCTACTAAAAACTTGACTAGGGTAAAATATTTTCCATAAGTTATAAGTATGTAACAGACATAATTGTGCTTGTATTCATATGGTAAAGTTGTGTTCCTGTTTTGCTATGTAGTGGCTTCACTCAGGGACAGTCTTTTTAACTGACATATGTGTTACAATAAAATGTTTCAATTTGGTTGTTAAATATTTATTAAAATAATTATGTAATTGTTTTGAACTTTGTGGAAACAAGCAAAACATGGGTTTAAATTTTGTGCATGTATTAAACGTTGCACATGTATTAAAACTATTTGACTTTCGAAGGGTTACCTTAAATGGGTTGTTATAAAACTTACTTATTTAGTTTTATAATAAGTTCTCGTTTGATCTAATTTAGTTTTTATTTAACAAAAGTTTTGTTATTATCAATTAAATATATGGTAAAGTTTTATGGTAGCGTAAGAATAGGCTGATTTTGGGTTTTAAAACAACTAAGTATTTGGTAATCTTTTATTATTATAAATTTGAGAAATAAATTGTTAATTAAATTCTCATATATCATGTGGTTTAGAATTTAAATACGTAAAGAAAACAACTTACCTTGGGTGACCCAGTGTTCTCCTTGTTTACTTGTTATGGATAACACCGTTATGGGAAGTCGACACTCACCCAAGCATCTATAATGTTTCCAAAATTGTTTGTATTACAAGTTAGTAAATAAAACGTTTAATCTAATATACAAATAATGGAATACTTACTACAAATAACTGTAAGTTTTTTAAAAGTGTGTCCGTTCGATGTGAGATTTTATTTTGCTCTGTTTGGACAGCGCTGTAAAAGTTCCCTAGATATCAAGTTATAAATACAGATACAGTTTTTGTAAAGTTAGATGAGAGTAGACAATGCTACTAATAGACAATATACCATATGTTGTGTTTTCTATAAAGAGCATTATTGTGGAAGAGCATTATATCGACAATAACTACACTTAGAAGACACGATATATATTAGAGGTTTATCTAAACTTCATTTAAGCCGACATGTTTTCATAGTGCACCTTTTTAGAGGAGGTTTCAGCACCAACATTTACATCATTTATACATTCTTTTATATCAATATACACAAGTGACATCATATTTGTGAGATATATTGAGTTACCAATTCTTTACAAATAAAATTATTTAACAATTATTATTTTTTTGGATATTTATGGTTCATAAATTTTATTTCATTTGATTAGTGAAGTAATGTAGTGTAAAAGTTTTAATTGGAATTTACTTTAATTTGCTTACCTTCCACTGAACGCCGGAGCCGTGACATTGTTTCTAAAAATAAAAAAAAATAATATATTTACTAAACATGAGTAAAACTATACAAACTTAATTAACTTTTAGGAAAACAATCGCTATTAATAAAACGATAAAGCTAAATGATTTGAAAACGATACAAGCTAATTTAACTAAATTGCCAAAATCTCAATTTAAGTCCAGCAATATATACAGCAGCTGTTTTAAACGTTTCATCTTAAAGTTAAACAGCTGATATTAAATACTGAACGATATAACAGCTGAATAAATATAAATTGAATGAATGGAATTAGGTTAAACAGATGGCTATAGCTTTATTTATGATATTAAAAGATTATTGCAAACGGCGGTGTGCTTTGGCCCGGATGAAAAAGGTGACGAAAACCAGTGTGTATTTAATATACAGAAAACGCCATGAAGAATTGAAGAGAAAACGCCATGGAAGCATTCCAAACGTGTTACCTTGTGTTACCAATACAATTATGTTATGTTTAAATTAGTGATAAATAGTAACTGTGAAGGAAGCTAAGGTTTCAGCACAAACTTACTTGGCTAAACCGTGACTAACTAGAGAAGGAAATATGTAAACTTTCCTTTTTATATTGTGTTTTTATCATGAAGCAATATATTTAAGATTTAAAAATATTAAAATGGATATTAAATATAAGAACTGTTACTCATATAGTATAATAACTTTAATTCCATAATGGAAGATTGGGAAAAACAAAATAGTATTTCTCTTACATATGGACTGTGTAGTGTAGTATGGCTCCTCTTCGTATGTTGATGTGTGTCTGAAATTTCGAATGTTAGATGTGTCAGGTATGGAGCATGGGATTAAGCTGTAGTCTCTATATTCTGTGAATGCTGCGTCTTCTGAAAATAAAACGGTCATTAATTACGAGTTAAGCAAGTCTAGGACTTATTACTTAGCTCATACATTACAATGCTTTATACGTAACTCTCTAGAAAAACTCGAGGAAATGTAACAATTTCCCTCTGTATGTATATTTTAATTATTTGAGCAACATAGTTCAACCTTATGGTTTACATTTGGAAGTGAATTCTGATACAACTTATATGATGCGATACTAATATGAGTCATAGTTAAACATTTTGTATGGTAGATTATTTAGGGTTCATAAAGAGAGAGAGAGAGAGAGAGAGAGAGAGAAAGAGAGAGAGAGAGAGAGAGAGAGAAAGAGAGAGAGAGAGTGAGGGATTAAAGATAAAATTTATTATTTCGAATATGAAATAAATTTATAATAACATATTGTAAAGACAAACAAAATAAAGTTACTCCTCTCTCTCTTTCTCTCTCTCTCTCTCTCTCCCCCTCTCTCTCTCTCTCTCTCTCTCTCTCTCTCTCTCTATATATATATATATATATATATATATATATATATATATATATATATATATATGTATATACATATATACCATGCTCTGTATAAGGTGTAAGTTAACGACCGACTTGTTATGAATTCCTTTCTTGAATATTTCGTTTTTCTAAAGAATATGAAGTCTGAGTATTAATTTTAATACTTTTTTCATAAATTTTGTTTAGTCCATATTCGTATGAAAAAGATAATTTTCAAAATTTGTATTTATAATTATGTTAAAACTAACGAGACCAAAACATGCGGTTTAGTCAAAACATGCGGTTTAGTCTTACCTTCACGTATTTTGCGCAGCTTTTCTCTAATTGCATTCCTCATTTCTCGAGCTCTCACTAGAAAAACAGAAAATATTTTAAAAACATATAAAATTTCCCACATGTTTATGGCTATTATAGCATACTAGCTATGTAGTTATATTAGCTGATATTACAATGATAAATCTTAACTGCTTTGCGTACATTGCACATAGTTTTGTCAATCCTTGTTCATATAGGCTGACATTGGAATAACCACTCACAAACGTCTTACGTTTTTGTGCAAAAAGGAAATGCGATAATTTCAGGCGAGGTAAATGCTCTAAATAAATAATTCAAATTTAAATAGCTTCACCATTTATTGATAAACATAATTGAAAAGATTAGAGGTGATTGATTCTTTAAAAAGAATTTGATGAAAACAGCGCAAACTGTGAGGAATAACTATGTTATCGACATGAAATTTAAATAAAACTTAATCATACAATTTATTTTAAATGACAAGAAACAGAAAAATGGAAAAAATTGACATCTGAATGATGTAGTCTAAATGTAATAAAATTATTACACGTAATTCATCTATACACAATAGACACATTCACACACTCCCAACACACACACACACACACACACACACACACACACTCACAACACTCACAAAATATTTTTACAATAATCAAAACATATGTACTACAAACACCCATATGTTTATAAGTAAAAGTGAAAACATATCACCATATTATATATATATACCCACACACACACACACACACACACACACACACACACATACACACACACACTCACAACACAAAACATTATTTTTAATATTAAATTCAGTAACCAATAATACGTACTAAAGTCTTCACGTAGTAGCCTTAAACTGTCCAGTACATCTTCAAGTGCCTCATAGGTTATAATTCGTTCTAGAACAGGTAAATAAATAACACATAAAAACAATGGTTAAGTTGAAGTGCCATGTACAGCATATGTTATCACGAATATGTACTAAAATATTTATGTCTAAATATACATTTTATGGAGGCAGTTATACGAGAGAGATAGAAGAGTGAGAGAAAGAGAGAGAGAGAGAGAGAGAGTAAAAGAAAGAGAGGGAGAGAATGAGAGAGGGAGAGAAAGAGAGAGAGAGGGGGCAGACAGACAGAGAGAAAATAGAGGATAAAAATATTGATAAAATAGATTCAGTCTAAAAGATTTCATAAATAACAGGCCTTGGGAAAATTGTGTGGTAATGATGGTGCACCTTTTTATTATTCTATTTTATTAATAATTGATTCTCTTGAATTTTCAGTTATTTTGTATAGTAGATCCTTTAAAATGCTCAATATTTTTTATTGAAAAAAATTATGAGTTCTGTCAAGTCAGTATTCGTATGAAGAAAAATATTTTCAAAATTTGTTTTTAAAAATTAGCCTACTCTTGAAACACAACCTTAACAATAGTCATATCTTCGTGTGACACATAAATTCACATCCAAACAAGTTTTTATAGGTCCCTATAATCAGAGTAATACTACAATAAATTAGTGTTTTCAGTAAAGCATTATGTTATTTTACTGTAATTACTTTAAGCACACTTTATTAACCATCATAAGGTGTACTTTTACCATGAAATCCCGTTACGAATTCTCAGGTCTGTCAAAAAATAAGTGACTTGGGTAAATTTCAGTAAAGATTAGAAAAAGATTAAAACTTAAAATGTATTTTAATGACAAAAACTGAAATTTATTCGCACAAACACAAACACATACACAACAAAATACTATTGTATTATTATATTCTAGAACAAATAATTAAATGAGAATTTTTAAAACATAATCAAGGATTAGTAATTAGGTATTTACGAATAAATGGGTTACTGTATTTTCAAAAAGACTTACCCCTGACCACATCGCTGTCTTCATCTGTTCTGTTGTCTAATGTTGAAGTGTCGTGTGTTCCTATAACATTTAAATCAATAAATTAGAAAAGGATGTCCAAAGTAGAAGAAACATTTTCAGTAAAACTAATCAAGGAGAAGTAATTAAATATTTAAGATGAAATAGACTTTCTTTATTGTCAAAAGACTTACCCCAGTCGGTGTCCGTACTTGTGTCATGTAATGTGTTTTGTGTTTCTGTAACATTTAAATC
>JBAIZL010000005.1:112228239-112283239 GCA_036971475.1 Prosapia bicincta
TTGACTTTTGCAATTCATTAGTTATAATGTTTAAACAGAAAAGTTTAATGTTGTTATAAGAAAAGTTGAACTTTATAAATATATTTCAAGTTCTCCACTCCAAGTAATTTTAACACTTGTAATGTAACCATTAATTTTCTTGTAAGACATTTTCTACTTTCAATTTTGAGAACAGTTTTTATAATGACCAGACAATTAAGGAAAACCAAGCAATAAATTTACACATTTCTTTCTGTGGCTGTAAGTTCTTTTCAAAACAATGCTAGATGTTTCCAGAAGACTACTCATGGCTAATGTCCTAAAATAAACTTAAAGATAAATAAAATTATTAAATAGCTCCAATAAGTAAGCCAACGCTGGGCAGTCAAAACAAAGTCTCTGCATTAATTGTTTTAAAAAACACCAAAATGATATTAAATGTAGTAAAAATGTACAAATATATACAATCTGTGATTTAATAAACAATTTAAAAAAAGGATAAGTGATGAATGCTATAAAATTATCATCTGGGTGTCAAACTAAATTTAACCAGCAAGAAGTAAACACTCCTATGGTGAATAACAGATTTCAATTCATTGCTACAAGTGACTGTAAAACTGACTAAAAGCCAATTGTATAAGTAAAAGGGAGAAAAGGTCAAAAGTTATTTCCAACATCACAGCCTGTGAGAGAAATAGATTTTGTATTGCAAAGAATATCCATTTAAAGTATAATTCTTGTGTGTAAAATATTCTTCTGACAAATTTATTAATCTGCCCTTAGGCAACACATCTTAAATTAGTACCACTTTATTAACTATAGAAGCTAATTGAGCTCATGTATAAATGAAATCCAAGAGGGGTGATGGTGATTGTCAACCAAACTAGTTGGGTCAGTGTTATTAGTGAAAGCTAAAATTGCTGTTTAAGTGATTTGCCTACATAAATAGGTAGAGAAAATCACGTACAGTGTAATTTGTGTTGCAGTTCCCTACAGGGTCATGTGGTATACTAATGGTTTGTTAGGTGAAATAGAGGCTTCTGTGCTGCGTTGAGGCTTGTGTGGTGTCCTAGACACTTATGTGGTGCTCTACAAAATCGGGTGGTGCCATAAAGTCTGGTACAGTGCCCTACAGGTTCGAGTGGCCTTCAACAGGTTCATGTAGTCCTTACAGGCTCAAATGGTGTCCTACCGGCTCGTTAGGTGAAATAGAAACTTGTGTGCTCTCATAGAGGCTCGTGTAGTGTCCTAGACGCTTGTGTGTTGCTCTAAAAAAATCAAGTGGTGCCCTACAGGGTCGTGGAGTTCTCTAAAGGCTCATTTGGTGTCCTACCGGCTCGTTAGATGAAATAGAGGCTTGTGTGCTGTCATAGAGGCTCGTATGGTGTCTTACACCCTCGTGTGGTGCTCTTTAAAGTCGGGTTTGGTTCCCTACAGTCTTGTACAGTGCCCTACAGGCTCGTGTGGTGTTCTACAAGCTCATCTACTTCTATACAGGCTTATGAGGTGTCCTACCGGCTCGTTAGGTGAAATAGAGGCTTATGTGCTGTCAAAGAGGCTCGTGTGGTGTCTTAGACACTCGTGTGGTGCTCTATAAAGTCGGTTGGTTCCCTACAATCTTGTACAGTGCCCTACAGGCTCGTGTGGTCTTCTACAAGCTCATCTACTTCCATACAGGCTTATGTGGTGTCTTACCGGCTCGTTAGGTGAAATAGAGTCTTGTGTGTTGTCATATAGGCTTCTGTTTTCCTAGGCTCTTTTGTGGTTCTCTACAAAACTGGATGGTGCCTTACAGTCTAGTACAGTACCATTCAGGCTCGTGTGGTCTTCTACAGGCTCATGTAGTTCGCTACAGGTCCATGTGGTGTCCTACCGGCTCGTTAAATAAAATGTATGCATGTGTTCTGTCATAGAGGCTCGTGTGGTGTCTTAGACGCTTGTGTGGTGCTCTATAAAATCGGGTGGTGCCCTACAGCCTTGTACAGTGCTCTACAGGCTCATATGGTGTTTTACAGGCTCATGTAGTTTCCTACAGTCTCATGTGGTGTCCTACAGGCTCTTCAGATGAAATGCATGCATGAGTGGTGTCATAGAGGCTCGTGTGTGTAAAAATATAAGATAATATTTACAAAAATATCTGTAGTGAACAGTTAATGCGAAAGCGGTTTAATTCAGTTCGATCTATTGAATATTTGGCACAGTCTATATTCCACCTGATCCCTCTAACATAAGCTATGTTCTAGAGAATATTTTATATAGTCAACGGTTTTGTTTGCGTAATCAACAACAATGGACTTGCCAACACAATCTTAAAGCCGATGACTTTGTTATTAATAAGTTATTTTTGGAAATATTCAAATTATTATTTCTCAGATGGTCATCATGCAACTTTAATGTTGGAAATTCTTGTTGGAATTATATTTACCACTATTTTAAATTATATTATGATAGTACGTCGATTTTTTTGTTCGAGACGATAGGCGAACTTTTACGCCTGAACCTAATAAAATAAATCCTTGCCGTTCTTATAATTTCAATAAATTTAGGAAAAACGTAAAGTGCATGGTTGTTAAATGTTATTTAAGAGTAATAATCATTTGAAATAAGTATAATATTCCCTTAGACTTTTAGAATGTTTTAAACTTGCCTATAGTAGCACTTACTTTGCTTGTTGAGGACGGCCGTTTCGGGAGATGTGTCCCTTTGTCAACTCAGACCGTCAACAAATGTATAATATTCCATTTTCAATGGTCGTAAATATTTTTAAGGTATAAATCAATCTGATAACAGAAATGTTTCTCCACTAAAACTAATCTCGCAAAAGAATCACCCTATTAAAAAAAAAAAACAATAACCTCAAAAACATAGTTGGGTAATAGCGAAAAATAAATTGTGTATTCGAAATTTTGCTTAACGTTTTCGAAAACTAATGTTTTTTTTTACGAGTGTAAAATATAATTCGGAAGGCAGAATATTCGCTACATTATATTATATTTATCATTTCTCACGACTTTGTCGTAGTATTGCGATCTTCTAACCTTTATACAGTTTTCAGTTTCAAGGTATTTTCCTATCCTATACAACACTTCCACACTGTACCCAGGATATTCTCAGCTAGCGTCTAAGATTCCACGAAAGACCGCAATCTCTTCATGGTATCCGCCTTCACAAATAATTTGCTCTCCAGTGGTATTGTATTACTACTTAATTGTAAAAAACGTACGGAACCCTAAATGAAATAGATTTACAGTATATTGTTATTGATCATTGTTGGATGACCCTCATTGTTGTATTACCTCATTGTTAAAATACCTCATTGTTGATTCGTCTCTCATTGTTAAAGACTTCGAATAATGTTTAATAAATGAAAGAGGCTTTTAGTGATGATGTCTTGGGAATTTAAAAAAATAACAAAAAATGACACGCTCGCTCTCACCTGCAAAACAAAATACGAGTTGACAGAAGAGAGAATATAAATATAGAACGTCTCGGTTTGTTTATTTATAGAGCTAATAAATCAAAGCAGCGCACTGGCTTGTCTGCCTTCTGCACCGCTTAATCATATCCATAATGCCAGTTACCTTCTTTATCCTCACAAAAGTCTGCTCGTCCACCAGATTAATTGTCTACTCTTATTTAACGAGCGCTAAAAGTAAAAATGGTTGTTTTACGTCTCAGTAAATAAGTAGAGCAATATTTATGTAATAAATTACATAAAGTTAATTTTCAGTAACGAAAATAAAACTGTTAAACTCATTTAGATTAATTTTGTTAGTGTTGAAAATAATGCAGACGTATTGCATCCGAATATTTGCGGATAGCCTAAGAAAACAACAGATAAGCCGTTATTAACATTTTATATCTGATACATCTATATCTGATACAACTTTATCTGATTTATCTATATATGAAAACGCTATATATGTTATTGAATCTTCAGATAGTACGTTACTGTTAGTACATTAATATTTGATACATCTATATCTAATCTATTTACATCTAAATAAGCTACATATCTGACGGAAACATCAGAGAATACGCTGCCGTTACACACTATATCGAATACTTTATATTGAATAAACTATAGGCCTATATCAGATAGAAAATCAGGTAATACGCTGTCGGTAAAAAAACTAAATCTGATACGGTACATCTGATACGTGTATGTTTGATAATATTATTTATATGATGGAAACATCAGGTAAGAGCTGTGATCTGAAGCCAAATACAGTATTTTATTAATTTTTCCCAATTCCTTCCATCAGTTCACACTCTTTATACATATCTTGTTCAAATTTTCAATCGTCAATAAAATACTTTTTATTCATCCACTCAAGTTCAACTAGTTTTTAAAACTTGTAGTAAAAGACGCTTGATGTTATTACAGTTTTACAGTTAAACACTTTTCACAAAAAGAGAAAGGTATGCAATATATTTATTTCGTCCCATTTGACTTAAATTAAGTGATAACATAAGATTTCATAAAACAGCTGATTTTATGTTATAGGTTATGTTCTAGAACAGCTGTTCCAACTCATGGGCTATGTTAATTTATTTATAATAACTGTAATTATTTAATGAAAGTAACTAAAAGAGAATTTTTCTTTGTTAACCCAAATAGAAATTTACTTCAAAAGTTGTTGTTAATATCACTTGTTTTTTTGTAGCCCGCCCGGGCTTTAAATACCTGTCAGTAGAACCGGCCCCACTTTGGCAAAACTACCCCTAACTCGGCCTGTACGTAACCTAGGACTATAGGGGTAGTTTTGGATGATGCAGGGGGTCGATGCGGCCTTGATCCTAGCCTTGGGGGTGGTTTCGACGACGTTTAGAGGGGTGGGGGGTAGTTTTTCGAAAATAATAAATTCTAACCAACTAACCTAAGCTAGCCAAAATGGATCCAACCTAACCTAACCTACGTGTGGGGGGTGTCCTCAGCTACGTTCAGGACCATCCCCGGGGGTAGCTCCGGGGGTAGATTCGGGGTGGGGGGTAGTTTTCGAAAAAATTTTGGAAAAACGTGCCTTGACTGACAGGGTGAGTTTAGAGTGCATTATCGCTACGGTTGAGGGTGGTTTCACCTAGGGGTAGTTTTTAAATAAAATATGAAATTGCCAAAAATCGATCGTTTGGATCAAATGACCGTACGGGATATGTGTAGAGTCCAGTATGGACTGCTGTGTGGGTGGGATCACCTGTGGGTTGTATTCAGATTGCCAAAAATGATCGGTGTCCTAGGTAAAAGTCACTCCCGAACCCGCGCTTGAGGTAACACCGCCTAGGAGCGGGTAAAGCTAACACGGAGGATGGTCTCGGGTAAAAGCCATCCTAGGTAACCCAGGAATCTGGCATCATGTGGGGTGGTAGAGACCGTTATCCACAGACCAATACGGTCTGAGCCAGCTAGAATGTCTCTAAAAATACAAGATCGAAAACAATATAGCAACAACAAAAACAAATGATATACAATTAATATTACACTTACCGTGCGACATCAACCAAGCGTCAGCCCTCGATCCGAGATACCCCATCGACCTCTCAAGATGTCGCTACGCTTGCCTTCTGCAGTTTTCACGGGGTTAGGACCGCCAACTGAATCAGTGAAGCCGATTCAATGCCCGCATTACAAGCCGGGGCAAGCAGAAGGCTTACCCCTTGGGGAGTAGCCCCAAACCAACGCTACTCCCAAGTGACTACAACTCCATGGCAAAATGTAGGCTCCTGATTATTTTTTTGAATTTTTAATATTTTTATTTTTTTGTATTTTTCTATTTTTAAGTTTTTATAAATTATTTAATCTGCTCCACACGTGAGTACACACAGGTTTACGGGAGAATTAACTCCACGCCAGTGACCCAGACACACTTTGGTTTACGGGAGAATTAACTCCGCGCCAGTGACCCAGACAAACACACAGGTTTAACTACACACCAGTGACACACATACACGGGTTTACGGAAGAATTAACTCCACGCCAGTGACCCCAAACACACCTTGGTTTACGGAAGAATTAACTCCACGCCAGTGACTTCAAACACACTTTGGTTTACGGAAGAATTAACTCCACGCCAGTGACCCAGACACACTTTGGTTTACGGAAGAATTAACTCCACGCCAGTGACCCAGACAAACACACAGGTTCACCTCCACGCCAGAGACACACACACACAGGTTTACGGAAGAATTAACTCCACGCCAGTGACCCCAAACACACAAGAATTATCTTCACGCAGGTGACACTACGCTAGGAGCAGATCGTAGTAATATTTAGCACTGCGCAGTGCGCATCTACAATCTACATCATTATTATGCTGAGGTAATATACACCTATAGTATTTACAAGAGACGTCGTGCTTCTCATTGGGCAATTCACGTACATCTGTGTGAAACTGCCTGAGAAATCTAGCCTTCTCCAAACCCTTTGTGAATATGGTGTCAAACGGTGCAAACATCTTTCGCACAGTGTCTTCGTCAAAGGTATGCTACCCTCGTACCAGCCGATACGGTGATAGCGCGACTGTAACCAACGAGCAGACTTTTGCGCAGACTCGTTTAAATTGTGAAATCTGTAAGGCGGCTTGAAAATTGTAACACTGTGATAGTGTTCGGCAATCACAGCCAGTTCCTTGATAATGTATTTACCCGCATTGTCGATGAAAGCGTGAAACTCGACCACAGCTTGCATGTTTCAACCCGTCTGAGAGTACAAGCCGCAACTGAGACTAAATGCACACAAATCGGGTAATTTATCGCGTCGTCACAGATTACGTAATCTTTTTAACAACACCCGACAGCAGGTTATAGACAATATGGGAATCGTGAATAATCAAGCAGTAACCGGAAGTATTAGGCGGAATATTGTCAGACGCCTCGATTTCGAGTCTCACATCTACAGGCCCTGATTTTATCGTATCGTTTTGTTTCGAACAATCGATTACAAAAATCGGTGCTTTCGCTTTAAAGGTAGACAAGTCTAGACACGGTGATGGCTCGCGTGAATAATAGGACTGTTGAAATCTAACGTACATGTCGTACAACAGGGCGGTGTCGCCGAGAATATTATCGTAGGGAAAGTACTGAGAGTTGAGATACAATTTTACATCCGTAACCTTGCATCCGTCAAACTCTGAAGCGTTAGAATTAATCTTGTTTTTGCGATCCGTCTGCATAGCGAAAATTACGTAACGAGGTTTTTCCAGCTGCGAAGCGGTCTTTACAGTCCAGGTGAGTTGCTTCGTGGCAGGTAAACCGGGGTATTCTATTAGTTCCCATTTACGGTGTGGCACGTGAACGGTGACATCGCGTTCAATCATCTTCAATAGGTTTAATTTTATCGGGTCGGCTACGGAGACGTGTGGAACTCGCCAATAGATAGTATTTATTTTCAAATCAATATCTGTCGCATCTGCGCTAACTATTGCGTTAAAATTTGAGGATGAACGCAAAAGGACGAGCTCCTGTTTCACGTTGACTACAATTCTATTGTAATCCTCGAAAGAACCCATCAGCATACGCAACGGTATAACCATGTTGAACTCTTTGCAGTCGTTATCTGTTTTACATACTCCTAGCCAACCGCAATTCCCGAGTTTATTTTTCTCGTTTTCGCGCAACGAAAGCAAGTTCTTGATGGTGGTCGTTATACCGACATTCCTGGTTCTGTCTATCTCGTTGCCTCCGATCTCGTATCTGATATCGTCGAAAAGAAAAGCTATAGCGTTATTTACCAAAGACACGTCAGCGGCCGCCTCTCCGTTTTTTGTAGCCTTCAGCGTACCTCTTATATGCAACGTGCTCTGAAAAGGAATCGTAATGACATCTTGCTGATGAATGGGGATACGAATTTCATCGTTATTACCATACGTAGCGGACGAGTACGGCCGATGAGTATGGTACTCCAGCCCGTTGAGGGTGTTGTCGTACTCGGCGCTAGAGTCGATAGCCAAAAGGTCCTCCATTGATCACTTTAAAACCCAAAGATCTGAGGAACCTAACGTTTCGCAGTGTTAACTGTGCCGTCGTCGGACGTAAACTGCCGCCCTTCTTTTGGAAGCGCACGTTAAATATTAGACCCATCCTGGCGTCTTCGTAAATGTAATCGTACGCAAATGACTTCTCCACGAAAGTCGATTGTATCACCGTTCTGATCTCTTAGACTTACGGTGATATTATGAATGACGCTCACGTTGACAGGTAAATATATTACGCTCTGCGGGACTTCTACAATCTTATAACCGGGCGGTACCTGCGGATAAAATTCGTGCAAAGTATGGCATTCTATGCCGTTTTGAAACGATCCGGCGACCACATTGCAATCCACGCGAATCACGTTAACCCTGATGATATCTACCGGCCGATCAGAAGAGTGTCTTTGATTTGCCTCTAATTTCTTCCCGCTGAAGCCCATCAGCTGACCTATAGACATGGCCTTGTCGAAAAAGATCGCGTGCGAACATTTTATCTCCACTTTGAGCGTGTTATTATTAGGTGTCAATACTAAAACAGTATCGTCAACTAGTTTCGATTTAATATACCGCTCAATATCGGATATCTCGTACGATCCGGTCGGTAATGAAATCGTGTGAATATCATTATCATCACTGTAATGAAAACGGTTGTTTACATTCTCAACGATGTTCGGTATCGAATTGTATGTTGCCAGATCGATAAAACCTATTTCCCACTCGCCTTTTGAAACATCAATTGGCGGGAAAAAGTCACATGACAAAACAGGTGTGCGATCTGTTAGCACTATACTCATGACGTGAGAAACTTTAAACACAAATGACCGCAAACGACTGAGTTGTCTTTTTGATGCCTCCTGTAGTTATAGTGTACGTTGGCGTCTTCACCAAAATACCTGCTTAGCTCAATTGGCGGTCGCAGATTCCCGAAACTATCATAGTACTCTATAGAGTTACCTCTCTTTTTGTAACATACCCAGTGGGTACAGGAGCCGGTTATACTATCCAAATTTACGATAGCCGATTCGTTTCTTAAAGGTCGTGCAGGTAATGTGTCTCTCATGTATACACCTCTGAACCACGGTACTTCCAGGGCTAAAGCGTATCTCTCTAGATCTATATTAGTCAACGGTCTAACGGGTATACAATCTATCGAAGTTTTTTTTCCGTACATCTCTTCTTCCCGCGACCTTGTTTCTTGTACGGTTTCAAGTAAAGCCCTTTGCCTTGCAGACGTTTCAACAGCTGTTGAACGGTAGGCTGACGAGGGCGACGTTTTTTACCCCCACCAAATGCCGTCTTGGCTTTCATTGCCGCCGCTACGGCCAAAGCGGCAGCGCGTTCACTGAGCGATGCGTCACCCGCTTTGACTCTGTCCCAAGCTTTCCCCGCTAGTATTCCGTCGGCTACGCGTCTGTTATCCGAATCACTGTAATTGCTGTATGCGATATCGTGTTGTTTACAGGCCTCGTCCAACGGATTTATACCTTTATCACCTCGCGCCAACCGTTTCTTCAGTTTTGTTCCAGGTCCGCAATAATTGTACGAAGGTAAGTGTAACTCGACCGGTAGTAAATCGATGGCTTTATTCAAAACGCCAGACACTAGTCCGCGTCCCGTCTTTACGACACCGCGTTTACGACCAAGAGGTGTGTCCCGTTTGGCACCCATTCTATTAATGAACCGCAACAGTCACAGCGTCTACTTATAAAATATGTCTTTCAAGATTGCATATGGCTCTCGGAGTCTAGCCCTCTTCATGCAACGTATTTTCAAAACATCGAAAATATCCTTTTCAACCGCCGTCACGGCCTCTAGAAATTCGTTGTATACAAATACCTGATTGTCGGCGGTGAAGAAATAAAGATTCCCGTCCATATATCTGAAACCGCCGCGCAAATCGATTGGTAAACCGTGGTACAATGCGGTCATAAGCCCTTGATACAAAACGGTGTACCTACATTCATCGTATCTCATCACGTAGGCGTTGTCGTAGAGGACAATTGTTTTACCCAGATGACTGTTGAAAATAGCGTTAACCGTCTTCACCGGTCGTCCTATCCAATCTTTCAGCGTGTAAATATATCTTTTCAAAAGACTAGGATATTCTATAGCGTAAACCCATCCGTGAGCAATGAGCATCACATCTCCGTTGGGTGATTGATAAACTGCGGTAACGTTTGTAAAACCGGGTCGCAAATAGCTTAACCATTCCGAAATGATTTCGGGTTTCGGATCAGCTTCTCTCTTATTCGGATCCAAATGCAATATCCATACATACTGTCCGTGAAACAGGTACATGTGTTTCATAGCGATTAAAACAGCGTCAAAGCCTCGGACAGAGCATAAATCGATAGTGTCTATTTCTGTTTTGATCGTAGTAGGTGTAGGACGAAGTGTAGTGGTGGTGGAGCTGATGGTAGTAGGGGTAGTAGTGCTTGTAGTGGTGGTAGTGGATGAGGCAGTGGTGGTGGTAGTGGTGGTTGTTGGTTTTGCACCATATAGATACTGAATATTATTAATATCGTCCGACGAAAGGTCCAAATAATACATACTGTATATATTTCGGGTGATCGTATACGGATACATTATCGAATCGTGATTCTTATTATGAGACAGGCCTAGAGCGTGCCCTATTTCGTGAACCAAAACAGCGTAAAACGAGTTATGGCCATTATCGGACGTAGACATTGTAAAATCCCACCTTTCTTCGTTATCGAAGTGTATCTCTACTTGCGATTGAAGCACACAAGGCGCAAAAACGTGGGCAACGACTCTTCCTCTACCGTCAAATCTAGTACCGCACATTGTTCCTTCCGACAGTTTTATATGTTCAGCGCCCCCGAATAATATAACTATATTTGGTCTTGTCGAGTCGAGAGTAAAAGTCAAAGGGATATATCTACCCCAGAGATTGAATGCGTGCGAGGCGATATTGAGATATTTTTTATTACCATACATATACCAAGTCAATCCGTTGATACCCCATTTACGGTTGGTCTTAGCCTGAACAATACTACTACTACTACCGTTAGTTTCAGTATAATCGCAAAATGCCGTGGGCGTCGTGATAGACGAGGACGTTGCGAGCGATGAGCTCCACAAGGCGAACAGTAACGTCAGCTCGAAGAACATTTCAACGACTGATATTATTTTCTAAAGCGGTCCCGTATTTATTATCGCCTATTGATATGACCTTGACGATCTATTTTTCGATAGGCTTCGACATCTCTCGCATTAGCGTGTCTCTTAGGCTCTGAATAGCCGTATTCAATTGCCTTTGCGAAACAGCATCGTTATCGGCTATATCATCGGCTATCCCCGATAAGCGCTTAGAGTTTAACCAGTAGTAGTCGCCCGTCTCTTCGGAATGCAGAGTGTATTTCTTTATCCAAGATATAATTTCATGAAGCTGACGAACGTTAACGGCGTCAAGATCGGTGTAACCGTCTCGAACATTAGTTATACATTTTCCGTTTGCGTTATACATTTCACCGGTCGGCAGTATGGTGAGAAACAACGTATTTTTTATTAGAAAACCCAGTGTGACCGCGTCTTGTTGGTACAATGGTTCTTCGACCTGAGCGAGCCGCTTATTTTGAAAACTCCAAAGAGTTTTGTCTTTTCGCGGTACCCTATCGTCCACGTATAATTTTGTAGCAGCGTCATTTTTATACAAGGGCGTTTTAACATTACATATGGCCACTCCGTGAGCGTCAAATTTACCCTCTGTGTTTTTCGATAAGAAGTTATCTCTGACGTACTTCATGTTAATAGCGTCAGTGTCTTTTATAGGCGCCGATACACCGCACACCCTTTGGTCGCCAAAGGAAAAACAATCGGCTAATTTAATGGGAACCAACGATTCCAAGTAGGCTCTCGTTACGGCATCATCTTTTTCTTTTGGCTCTCCGAGACCTCCCAAAGGCAAGCCTTTTGTATGATATCTGTTCTTTATTCGCGTCAAACAGTTTTGTTCGAGATACGTTTTGGACACTGCATCGCCGTCCTCAATAGGATCAACAACATTGCGCAATAACTTGCTTATCGCGTCATAATGATTACCGTCGGGAGTCAGACCCATACCGTGCTGTTGATGATGGGGGTGGGGAGCGTTAACCTGGTCCGAATAACGTCCAAACTTATCGACGCTCATCTTATTAATGTCCTAATTTTTCTATTTCCACTGCCTTTTATAAAACCCGCTTCCCTCAGCTCTTCTATAATGGAGGCAATTTCGTTCTCATGACCCGTATGACCTACCTCTTGAGACGACAAAAGGAGTCGTAACCTATCACAGAGCTCGTTAGGGTTGTCCCAATAGGCATAACCTTTGCCGCTACGTAAACTGGTCGGCGGAAATAATCTCGATATAACTGACTTGTACTTGGCTGATTTACTAGCCCGGTTTATGGCTAACAGATGATTATATCCTTTCCTATGAGCACTGGTTTGTTCACAGATTTGTTTATAAGTGTTCAGATCGGCCTTTGTGTATAGATTTTCATCGGGTTTGCGCATAAATATCAATTCATATAGCCCTTCGGTTCCCTTGTAAGTGTCTCCGTCAATGATGATGTCGCCGTTTTCATCGTCAAACCTCATATACTTATTGCCTATCATAACAGTACCGTCTCCTGTTATTCGAGGACCGTATGTGTTATCAATTGTATTCTTATGGTCTTTAATCATTCTCAGCACGTAGGTCCGCGGTAGACGATGTTTGAACATTGTATGGACATAACGAACACTATCCTCTTGGCCCGACGGTGTTGATAGTAGCTCTTTAACGGCACTAGTTTGACGCATCGGTGTTACTGAGGGTCCAGACTCGTCTGTTGATTCAACACGCATCGGTGAAGGTTCAGACTCGGCTATTACATCGGTGTCGATGAATTTCGGAACAGAGTGTTGCGAGGCATCCTTTTCCTCCTCCTCCTCCTCCTCCTCCTTCTTGTCTACATCCATCTCTTCTTCTTTTTTAATTTCCATTTTCGGCTGTAGACGACGAATTTTCGAAATTTCCTTGATGATGGGACTATATTGTTTAGTCAAAACTCGTTCAGCGTCTGCATCGCCAAACTTTATCTGAAGATACTTTCTCTTGATGTTCTCCCTCAAACGGGAAATCTCAGAGATAACCTGCTCCTCCTCTGGTGTCATATTGTGAAATGACCCGTAATTCGACTATCGTATAGCTTTTATGACAGTTCCAAAGATCGAAAAAACATGGCGTGACGCTTTTCACGCAATAGATATTGCACAACCTGTGTTGCGGACACTTTCATCAATTTCGAATTGACCCAAGGTAAACCGCGGAAGTATCTGTACATGTTGATGTCAAAATACGGTATACTTTCCACTTTTTCGGCGCTCCTAAAGACAAAGGTACGTTTTATATTGTCACGCCATTGAGGTATTTCGGCTACTATTAGATTATCATCTCTGGGCATATCTTGCATGTACTGTTTTAGCTTAGGCATAGAGTTTTCGAAGAGATAACTATTCAAAAGTAGAAACTCATCAGCGTTTGCTCCCGTGTATGCGCACCACATTTCAAGTTGCCTACGATCGACAACCGTATATTTTGATCCGTCAAAAGACAACCCGAAATGATGACAGTGATTAGGTACCGTCGGCAGGGCCACCTTTAGAAATTCGGTTGTAAACACACCTTGTGCCTTATTATTTACAGCCTCGTAAAATTTACCGCTACCGAGTAAGGGTAGCGAAGAAGGTCTAGGACCATATTTCACATTGTAGCTAATGTCTACACAACACTTTACACTGCTGATAAGCTTGTACGCCTTTATAGGGCCAACTATGGGAATTGTCCTTTCCGTGATTACTACACAACGGGAGGCATACGGCAATGAACAGCTGTACTGCAACATGTCGAGGTATACTTGCGTGTACTCTATGCCCCCGTGACTGGGAGCCAGTGTCCGGTTGAAAAAATCAGGAAACGGTCGAAATCTGGATATTAAGTTTTGCGGATGTCTAACAGTTCCTTTCAGCATGTGTTCATTGTATATTATCAATTCAAACGGTACGCCGCCTTTATCGCATTCATGCATGAACCTAATCCATATTTCCCGATTATAGATTCTATTTGCAGATGTAATCATTATCAGAATTATAGGCGGTAAACTCTTGCTGTACGATCCTAACCGCTTATGTCTCCAGCAGCGCCTATTAAATACATGCCCGTGCCTATTCGTACGGCTACAGTAATTTCCGCAGAACCTCTTCTTATCGGCATAATAGAAACAACATAGATTTGATTTTGGCGTTTTGGTAGTGTCGCCATTAGCATATGGCGATATATCATTATACGTATATATACGCATTATAAATCTTTTACGAAGGAATCAAAACCGATTCTATATCGACCCTGATCTATATCGCTGTCTTTATCTATTACTATAAAGCCGAATTTCTCTTTCCAAGCTGTTGCACAGAGCTCTTTGAAAGTGTTAAACGACAGGTCCGTGCCAACGTGATCCGAATGAATGTGTTTTAGATTCATATCGTCCTGTTTAAATACAACAATCAGATTGGTATTGTCCCGGATTAGATGTTTGGGGATCCTGCTGTACGTTTGACCTAGATAGAAAGAGTCAATTGAACTATGTCTACCCATACTGAAGTAGTTACGAATATTATCATGTTTTTCACACTGTATGTCGTCGAAAATCATAATGGAATTCGGTTCCGCTTCGCGTGGATTGATCATGTTTTCATTGTCGCTGTACGGAAAGTAGCCGATAGCCGATTCTTCCAGCACCTTGGACAGAAACTTATATTTAGGCTGGTGAAGTGATTTTGAGAATATATAAATGTTGGCGAACTTCAGCCCGTTTGTTTCGAACAAAAGATTGAATATTACATTTGTTTTGCCACAATTTGACGAACCACACACGATTGCTCTAATAGTGTTGGGCAATAGGGGACTGTGTCGACTTCGTTTCTCCTTTTCACCTACATATGCGTCGAAGTTATGTAGTTGCATCGTATATGGAGCAATCACTACACGCATCTCGAAAGACGTAACCAGAATGAGTCAATTGGGCGACGATCATAATATTTATTTGAGACATATATTCTGGTGCAGGCAGTTGTGTCGCATTTGACTTTTCCAATGACGTCGTGTGGTCTTATGCGGCTACAGTATAAGCTTATCTTTATCTACCCACGAGTTGTGGTTTCTATCGAAACCCAGCCATTTCACAAAGACTCTATTGCCTTTTGTGCGCAGTACTTTTTCCACGAGGTAAATCGAACCTACTTTTGATTTACTCAGTTCTTCGGTGTAAAATTTGCCTTTTAATATCTCGCCTTTGCCGTCTTGTAAGATGTACGTGACAGGATCTGTCGGTAAGACGGCGTAAATAGAAAACAACTCATTTGTCCAGCTAGGCAAGTAGCCCTTGGTAAAGGTTTTCTTGTATTTCGAGATTCGAACCTTATCGTCTACGTGAAATTTAGGCGCTTTAGGCTTACTCTCGGGTCCTCCTCGTGTCTTGTCCAACAACATCTGCTCGTGTTTTCTAGTCACGTGACTCGGTTTCATGCCGATAGTACGGTGAACTGTATTATTATAGGCGTTGACAATTTTTTTCAATAAATTCAGCCAATGATATGTCCCTAGCGCTGTAAATTCACGCCACATTCGCCCCTTTAATGTACGATTCAGGCGTTCCACTATCGAGGCCTTCTTATCGGAATAGGCGGTATAGTGATTGATTTTGTATTTTTTCATCAATTTACCTACATGAGTGTTAAACCACTCTTTATCTTGATCGGTTTGAAAGTTTTTTTATAGGGTGTAATTTTAAAATAGGTTCCAGAGCCTGATTTTGATTTTAATGGGAGCGCAAATGCGAATTTAGTCAAACAGTTTATCATGGTCAGTATATACTTGTAGCCGTTGTTGTCCTTGGCGTGTGGAATCATTTCCACCAAGTCGGCTTGATATAAATCGTCTATACCTCTTACACGTACTCTGCGTGTTTTAAAATTTCGTCTTGCAGGCTTATGCAACTCTGCTGCAATGGATCGTCTGATGTCCATCACGTCTATGTCTGTGTTTACACAAATACAGGAATATTTATGGTAGATATCTTGATAGGTTATGTATAGATAAGAGGCGTCCTTCAGTATCAGCGGATGATGACACCGTTCAGGCCTTGGGTAATCACACCACCGTACGCGTTGTGTTGCATAGTTGGATCGTTGGTAGTTTGATCTAACAGATCTTTATTTTGGCACTTTCATTTGATAACCACCCCACATGATGCCAGATTCCTGGGTTACCTAGGATGGCTTTTACCCGAGACCATGCTCCGTGTTAGCTTTACCCGCTCCTAGGCGGTGTTACCTCAAGCGCGGGTTCGGGAGTGACTTTTACCTAGGACACCGATCAGTTTTGGCAATCTGAATACAACCCACAGGTGATCCCACCCCCACAGCAGTCCATACTGGACTCTACACATATCCCGTACGGTCATTTGATCTAAACGATCGATTTTTGGCAATTTCATATTTTATTTAAAAACTACCCCTAGGTGAAACCACCCTCAACCGTAGCGATAATGCACTCTAAACTCACCCTGTCAGTCAAGGCACGTTTTTCCAAAAATTTTTCGAAAACTACCCCCCACCCCGAATCTACCCCCGGAGCTACCCCCGGGGATGGTCCTGAACGTAGCTGAGGTCACCCCTTCTACTAGGGGTAGGTTAGGTTGGATCCATTTTGTCTAGCTTAGGTCAGTGTGTTGGAATTTATTTTTTTCGAAAAACTAGCCCCTACCCCTCTAAACGTGGTCTAATCCACCCCCAAGGTTAGGACCAGGGCCTCATCAACCCCCTGCATCATCCAAAACCACCCCTATAGTCCTAGGTTATGTACAGGCCGAGTTAGGGGTAGTTTTGTCAAAGTGGGGCCGGTTCTACTCCTGTCCCTTCTTAGTAGCGAGTGTGACCTCGTCTCACTGCTACACACAAGCTTTACTCACAAGCTTTACTGTTAGTAGCACTTAAGCGGTTAATGGTTCAGGATTATATGTCAAAGTATTGAGATCTTTTCATGAATAAACGGGACATAGTGAAATGAAATAGAACGGTGAAGGCTGTGTGAAGGGAGGGAGGAAAATACCTGGCAAAGGGAGGGAGAGAGAGAGAGAGAGAGAGAGAGAGATACCAGAGTCTCCTGCCGCCTACTATAATAGAGTATGCAAGAGTTAGATATGGGTGTTATGGGACCCAAACATAGTGCTGTTATACCATCTGAAGCAGGCTTAAAGTAGTAAGAGGTGGATCAGGGGATGGTGAGTGGGACGACCGCCCATGGGCCACCACACTCTTCCAGGGCCACGAAAAATTAAACAAAATTATATAAACCATCGTCCCATTGACGAATTTTGAGTCAGTATTTTAGACTTCTTGCTGGGTCTTTTTATGAACACAAATTTGACTTACGAGCCGTAGTGTAAGCTGTATGTCTACTATTCCTGCGAACATTGACTCTTCGCACATCAAAATTTAATTTAAGTAAACGACTGAGAGATATGATATAAAGAAAAGTCTTATCTAATACTGAAAGGGGTTATAAATACGCATGGGGCCGCGATGTCAACCCACAGTCAATACAAAAATAAAATGAAATAATGCCTTATAAAAAATAATTTATTTTAGTTTAGGGCATTAAAATATAGGTTAAATTTTAAAGTTTTAATGAAAAAAAATTTAATAAACTTTGAACAATTCGTCAACAGTATCACCTCGGAAGATATTGAAGCTGCTAATGGTATCGGACGCCATTAGGTGGTCCCGTGATGTATATATCACACACATCACAGGTCAGCAACAATGGTAGCTGTGGCATTTTGTAGGCCTGCATTTCATTGCCTTAGAATTGCACCGTCCACCATGGTGTTTTCGTTATTTATTATTACAGTTTGATGTTTAACTTTTGTTAGTTGTTTGCTGCGGGTTTTCTTTTATTTTAGCTTCTTAGCTATTGTTTAAATGTTTTTATACTATTTATAGTTATATATATTTTGAATTTAAAAAATTTTGTTGTTTATTATCTTTGGGGTGAGGTGGCTGATGCTGCGTTAAGGCAGATTTTGCTGGTGGTATATATTCTCAGATTTTTATTCCTTTTTCAATTCCTTCTATTAGCTCACACTCTCCCTATATACATATACATTTTTTGTACAAATTTTCAATAGTTAATAAAATTCTTTTTGTTCATCCACTCAAGTTCAAATGCATTTTTTAAAACCTGTATCCGATGACAATTACTGTTAATACAGTTTTTTCAAATACTTATTCATTAATTAAATTTAAAAACTCGATGCCTCAGTCGGATTCGAACTGAGTAACTACTTGTTTGAAATCCAGAACTTTGGGAATGAGACAACTTTCCCATAGCTTAAAATCTATTATTTAAAGATGTATATGAAATAATCCTTGCAATAGTGAAGCATTAAAAGAAGTAGATACAATGAGAAGTTATACACCACCATCAGCTTCATAAGTTGGAAACAAAAAAAGCAAATAAATAGTAACAAACTAAATAATAATCCAACACCATATACTGTGTAGAGAAGAAAATGGAAAATTGCAAGAAAATTTGCTTCATATTTTATTTTAATTACTGTGGTTCTGTCGTACCTATGTATATACATATTTATATTAATTGTAATCATAAAATAAAAAAGTAACATAAAACAAGTTTTTGTCGACCTCAGTGAGAGTTTTACTTGTTTATTGGAGACCTAAATAGACCGAAGAGAATTATTTTTTTGCGTTTTAATAATTACTAATTTAAAGTTGCTAAAAACGTACCTAATAATGTAACTATGTAAAAAATTTAAACTGACCTAACCTGATGACACTAAGCTATCGTCACATTACCTAACGTAACATTTCTATCATTATGAAATGTCACACATTACAAATTTCGTAATAGTATTCTGGAGAAGAAAGCTAGTTAGATAGATGTATTTAACCATATTTGGTCAATATTGTTCCTATATAGGTACTCTAATAATCCAGAATCGAATGTAGCACTTCTTGAAATTCACTCTTTCCAATTCTTGCGCAGAAACTCAAAGGTTGTTTGTATTTATTAGGTTCCAATTTCTCTCTTCGATCACACTTCCGACCTAGAAGTTTCAACGACTCATCTTTTCGTGTTCTCAAAGATCGTAAAATGTGATCATGAACTACACAAACCATTCAACGGTTTTCGTCAACACTTTAATTTGTCGAAAACTCCAAACTGCAGTGTTAATGTCTTTTTTTCAGGCGCTAGATTAAATACAGACACGGTAGATTGAACGCTCCGAACAAATCCAATCCATGCGTGTCCCAGGCTTGGCCTATGTTTATCGTAAATTATAGTAATATTACCGCAAATTGTGTATTTGCTCTGAATACAGAAACTGTCGTAAATGTGGAAATTTTCCGCGGCTACCGTTGTACCGTCCTACTTTTGCAAGCAAACAACACTGATGTCATAATTTACAGATTATTTGTCGTTTTGTTGTTGGCAACGGCAATTTTATGCGAAAGCTATCGGGTACATCAAACCGGCTTTCCTGTCAAGGAGTTGCCATATAGAAGGCAGTGGGATGCGTTACGAATTTATTGTTTTTCCAGCTGTCATTATGTTTATTAACATTTCGAAGTACTTGTACATCGTAAAATTTCTACTTGTGAACAACACGGTTAATATTTTCACATAATTGTGGCGGTAAGTAAAGAACTCAAAATATTTTTATGTTTTAAGCAAAAACCACATCTTTAATCGGGCGTATGAAGAAGGGAGAGGTGTAAGATTAAGGTTTTCATTTTAATAGTTATAGTAAAAGATGCCAACATTTTCAATTAGATTTTGCATTCTTGTAAGTAATTTCATTTTCAAAATAAAACTCATAATAAAAGGAGCTGAAAAATAAATTGCCCTCATGAAAAAGCGGATATAACAAGATAATAAATTAATTTTACTTTATTTTAATATTAATTTTTTTCAAATAAACCCAGGAAACATAAATCTAAACCTAATATGACCTTATTGTGAGGGAAGCATAGGAAGTTCTTGAATTAGAAACATATTTTATGGAGCGCATGCACCAGAGTTTTTGAGTGGGAATTGGAATCTTCGTCTTTGACATATGCTGCACTATTTAGTGTTTGTCAAGGATTTAATACTCAATTTCGGGGCCCAGGCTACTTCAAAAAAAGATATGTACACATACACACACACACACACTGTAACGGGGTAAAATGTGACATTCAAGCGTTACATAGAAAGATTAAATTTAAAAATTAAGAATAATTTAAATTCATAGAACCGAGACATGAGGCCTGGGTGTAATGTCTTAAGCATAGGAGTAAATAAGTTTAGCAATTAAATAATATAGACAAAGCCATTAGCAGGGACAAATGGTTTTATAAATTTGAAAGGGGCAGAAAAAGTCAAAATCTGGAGTCAATAGAAGCACGAGCAGGAAAATGAAGAGACTCTATAGAGTAGCTTTACAGCTGGAGTCAACAGAAGCACGAGCAGGGAAATGTAGAGACTCTAGAGAGTAGCTTTACAGCGGGAGTCAACAGAAGCACGAGCAGGGAAATGTAGAGAATCTATAGAGTAGCTTTACAGCTGGAGTCAAGAGAAGCACGAGCAGGGAAATGCAAATACTATATAGAGTAGCTTTACAGCTGTAGTCAACAGATGCCCGAGCAGGGAAATGTAGAGACTCTAGAGAGCAGATTTACAGCTGGAGTCAACAGATGCCCGAGCAGGGAAATCAGCTTTACAGGCGGAGTCAACAGAAGCACGAGCAGGGAAATGTAGAGATTCTAGAGAGTAGCTTTACAGCTGGAGTCAACAGAAGTACGAGCAGGGGAAATGTAGAAATTCTAGAGAGTAGCTTTATAGCTGGAGTAAACAGATGGCCAAGCAGGGAAATGAAGAGACTCTAGGGAACAGCTTTGCAGCCGGAGTGAACAGAAGCACGAGCAGGGAAATGCAGAGACTCTAGAGAGCAGCTTTACAGCCGGAGTGAACACAAGCACGAGCAGGGAAATGTAAATACTGTATAGAGTAGCTTTACAGCTGTAGTCAACAGATGCCCGAGCAGGGAAATGAAGAGCCTCTAGAGAGCAAATTTAGAGGCGGAACAAAGCAATGATTCTTTCTAAGGGTTTTTACTTTACTATTCCCCGTAACGCATAATAAATAAGTTTTTTAACATTCGCATTCCAATGAAAAAAGTCACTTCAACACTGAGTACATAGTCTAAACTGCATTTAGTTGAAATTAGATTTAGTTTGGTTCTAGGCCTTACTTTTCCAGTTTTAGGTAGTCTATAATAGAACGCACTAAAAGAGGTAAGTAATGTACTAATATATTTTATCCAAGTAATATTATAAGCTATAATGAGAGATAAGTTTTAGAAATGGCAGCTGGATTTTAGATTCATAAAAACAATTGGCTTATGCTTTAGGTTTTTGTAAAATACAGAAATACCCAGTCTCTTGCCAGTAGCCACATGTGTACTAACGTCCAGCTGTGCAGAGTTACTACTCAAGAGCCAAACATATTCTGGCACGCGTCCACCAGGAAACATAAGTCCACAGTTGGCCGCTAAAGAACAACGCATTTCATTCTTGATTATTTTGCGATTATTGTCTTTCAGAAATAATTACAATAGTCTGGACCTAAGCTATTGCTGAGTATAACTGGAAATTTTTCTTGGCATTGTAGATAATCTTTCTTCACAATTTGGTAAAACGAATTTGTAAATACACATCAACCATTTTACCCAGTTGTAGTGTAATTACCATGAACTGCTTAGGCGTATTTCTTTACTGTTTATTTTTCCTATAATAGTTGTTGATATCGTACATTAATTTAGCTGTTTTCTTCTATTTTGTCTCCTATGTTTGTCTCCTAATGTTTACTACTTTTAGAGTGAACACGTCTCAAGACCACTGGGGAGAGTTAAGGGGGGACAAGGAGAGGCATCCCCCCAACTTTCTGGACAGGTGTATTTTTTTTGACAATCAAAATCTGACAATGAACTCATTAAAATATAACAAAAAATGTTAATAGTGCTGACAAGAATAAACTCGTATCAGTTGTTATATTGATCGTGTGCGAGCTATTTTCTAAATATAACTGTAAGTCCAAAGAAATAAATGAACTTCATCTCAACGTTACAAGTCATGATATTCAAAATGAAACTTTAGGAATTGTTTCAGACGAAGTTTGGTATTCAACGTTATATTCCTCATAGAAACAAAATCAGGCTTATTTTTGGACTTATTACTCTGCAGTATTCGAAAAGAATTAAAAAATTAAAATTTTGCAACGCTATAAATCTAAAAGCCCCTGATTAAATACCATACCCTAACTTCCCAATAAAAAAAGTGGTTTAAAACATGGACCATAAAATGTAAGTTTATTGATGCAGGTTCAATGCCGACAAGGTTTTAGATGTTCTCTATTTTTAGAGGGGGGCTAGCCTCGGACCCCATTTGATATCCCCCAGGGCAAACTTGTCTCCCCTCCACAATAAACTTGTAACTCCGCCCATGGATACGTTTTTGGACGGAGAAAAAGCATTCAGTTCGATTTTTAAGATCATTTTCAGCCAGATTTCCGAAGATGAACGAATTATTCCGAAGATTTCCGAAAGCAAGGACGGTGTTTATAATTGAATTCTTTAACGAGCTCGGTTCTTTTAATCTATACTTAGAGGTTATTTTAAAAACATTTTCAAATGTAATTTTCAATTTATCCATAAATATCGCATATTTGGTAAAACTACGTGATAACAAAGGATTACACACAACTGTTTTTATTACTCATAAGTTATGTTACATTGTGTATTTCACATTATTACGTTAAAAGCTATTATTCGATATTTTTATTGGTTAATGAATATTAGTTTATATTTCAATAAATTGTACTATAATATGTTGAATATATTAATAAATAGTTACATATTTTATTTTAATTATATATATATATATATATATATATATATATATATATATATATAGCTATATATATATATATATATATATATATATATATATATATATATATATATATATATATATATTATTAAATAACTTCAAAAAGTTCATAATCAAGATATATTTTATTCAACATTTACAATTATGCTGAAGCTTTTCGCCGGATTATAGTTCCAGCATTCTCAAAGACTAGTCTTTGAGTAGTCTTTGAGAATGCTGGAACTATAATCCGGCGAAAAGCTTCAGCATAATTGTAAATGTTGAATAAAATATATCTTGATTATGAACTTTTTGAAGTTATTTAATAATTATAACAAATCAAGAAAAATAATCATCTTTATTATAATATATATATATATAGGCCTATATATATATATATATATATATATATATATATATATATATATATATATATATATATATATATATATATATGATAAGTTTTATGGATGAAGTTCAATGAAACTAGACTAAATTTTTTATAATAAAAAATTTGTGAACATCATTTATAATTCAAGTTTCTTTTTTTGGCAGACAGTCCCTCGACTACCACCTATTTTAGTTACACATCTTCCATGAAACGGCTAGTGAGTTATGATTCTTTTTGAAACAAGCCTCGATTAAGTATATTTTCCTGTTTGAGCCTTATGTCTATCCTTAGGTTCTTCTTTTCTATTTTTCTGTACTTCTATTTCGTGTGTACTTTTTTTCGCGTGTACTTCTATTTCGTGTGTACTTCTATTTCGTGTGTACTTCTATTTCGTGTGTAATTCTATTTCGTGTGTACTTTTTTCTTGTGTACTTCTATTTCGTATGTACTTCTGTTTCGTGTGTACTTCTATTTCGTGTGTACTTCTTATCAAGTGTACTTTTTTCGTGTATACTTCTATTTCGTGTGTACTTCTTTTTCGTATGTACTTCTATTTCGTGTGTACTTCTATTTCGTGCGTACTTCTATTTCCTGTGTAACTCTATTTCGTGTGTACTTTTTTTCTTGTGTACTTCTATTTCGTATGTACATCTGTTTCGTGTGTACTTCTATTTCGTGTGTACTTTTTTTCGTGTATACTTCTACTTCGTGTGTACTTCTATTTACTATGTACCTCTATTTCGTGTGTAATTCTATTTCGTGTGTACTTCTAATTCATGTGTACTTTTTTTGTATGTACTTCTATTTCGTGTGTAAATTTTTTTCGTGTCTACTTCAATTTCGTATGTACTTCTATTTTGTGTGTACTTCTATTTCGTGTATACTTCTATTTCCTGTGTAATTCTATTTCGTGTGTACTTCTATTTCATGCGTACTATTTTTCGTTTATATTTTTTTCGTGTGTACTTCTATTTTGTATGTACTTCTATTTCGTATGTACTTCTACTTCGTGTGTACTTCTATTTCGTTTGTACTTCTATCTAGTGTGTACTTCTATTTCATGCGTACTATTTTTCGTTTATATTTTTTTCGTGTGTACTTCCATTTTGTGTGTACTTCTATTTCGTATGTACTTCTACTTTGTGTGTACTTCTATTTCGTTTGTACTTCTACTTCGTGTGTACTTCTATTTCGTTTGTACTTCTATCTAGTGTGTACTTCTATTTCATGCGTACTATTTTTCGTTTATATTTTTTTCGTGTGTACTTCTATTTTGTATGTACTTCTACTTCGTGTGTACTTCTATTTCGTTTGTACTTCTATCTAGTGTGTACTTCTATTTCATGCGTACTATTTTTCGTTTATATTTTTTTCGTGTGTACTTCTATTTTGTATGTACTTCTATTTCGTATGTACTTCTACTTCGTGTGTACTTCTATTTCGTTTGTACTTCTATCTAGTGTGTACTTCTATTTCATGCGTACTATTTTTCGTTTATATTTTTTTCGTGTGTACTTCTATTTTGTGTGTACTTCTATTTCGTATGTACTTCTACTTTGTGTGTACTTCTATTTCGTTTGTGTACTTCTACTTCGTGTGTACTTCTATTTCGTTTGTACTTCTATCTAGTGTGTACTTCTATTTCATGCGTACTATTTTTCGTTTATATTTTTTTCGTGTGTACTTCTATTTTGTGTGTACTTCTATTTCGTATGTACGTCTACTTTGTGTGTACGTCTATTTCGTATGTACTTCTACTTTGTGTGTACTTCTATTTCGTTTGTACTTCTACTTCGTGTGTACTTCTACTTCGTGTGTACTCTTTTCATGTGTATTTCTAATTCGTTTGTACTTCTATTTCCTGTGTATTTCTATTTAGTATGTACTTCTATTTCTTGTGTACTTCTTCTTCGTGTGCACTTCTATTTCGTGTGTACTTATATTTTATGTGTACACCTATTTCGCGTGCACCTCTATTTCGTGTGTACTTCTACTTCGTGTGTACTTTTATTTCGTGTGTACTTCTATTTTGTTTGTACTTCTACTTCGTGTGTACTTCTATTTCGTCAGAATAATTCTGGTAATATTTTTTTGACTTATCCATAGTATGTAGCCATAGAAAGCACATTTTCATTCTCGAAATCTGTTCTTTCTCAGAACCTTCTATATCACAAATATCCCTAATCGGACCAAAATATTTAAGAAGTTCCTCTCTGGGTTGAATGAATGGCTTCAACAATGTCTCATTTTGGCTTTACTGTTGGTATATTATTTCAACTCACTTATTAGCATCCACAAAAGAGATAGATGAGAGTTTACTGCCTACACGAATCCAATTTATTAGTCCGTATAGATTTACTCCGACTACGAGGGGGCTTGGTGTCACAGCCTCGCTCCACCATACCTTATTTTAAAGCCTAGAGGGATTATTTATATTTTGATTTAAAGTAGAATAGGAATGAGTCCGTGACAAGGTAGTGATACGGTATAGTCAGGTCGAACGCTGTGACAATCATACCGACATCCCGAGCGACTATTACCGTCGCTAATAACTTACCCAGAGCTAATACCGGCTTGTTAGTAAGATCATTAGTTAACTTACAGATTCTTTTCACTTTTATTTTTAAAAAAATCATATTTTTTATTCTTTTCTATTACAACTAACCTTAATTATTGAAAACCTGTTTCCCCAACAATAAGGCGTGAATTATCTCTCATAAATACCACTTAATTAATAACCCGAGTTGATTCCGAAATTGAAAGTATATAATTAATAATATATAAGATGCAACAATTATTTAATTTCCATCTTATATAATAATATGTTCTTCATGCATGTAAGTTAGAACTTTTAAGTGATTGTACAGAGAAACATGTAGTTTGATAGTTTCACTTTCACACTCGTAAACAAATATAATTCATTTAATGGACACTAGGGCGAGACGAGTGCTCCAAACAGAGATTAGTTCTATGACCACTTTTAGAAAACTGTAAGGAATTGATCAACACGATCCGAACATATTCCAAACCGCCGTATACCCATTCCTGTTAATTCTTTTTATATACATGCGTGGTAGACCGAGTAGCCATCCAGAGTAGCCTTATCTAATGACGGACTTTTGGAATACGGACTTGGTCTACAGCGCCCGACATGCGCCTAACCAGACCACTAACTCTAAGTCTCATCAGGGATGTTACGCAATAATTTTTCCAAGGTACAGTACTTTAACTTAAATAAAAGTTGAAATTTTCCTTGTGCCACTTTTAGCTTTCTAATCACTTGTTTAACACACACACACACACACACACACACACACACACACACACACACACACACAACACACACAAAAACACACACACACAGACATACAGACAGACACACAGACAGACACACACAAACAGACACACCCACCCACACACACACACACACACACACAAATATATATATATATATATATATATATATATATATATATATATATTAAAAACAACATAGGTTATTCAAATACAAGAATATTTGTTAATTTATATTCAAAGCTTTTCGTTGGTAAACAGTACCAACATCATCAGGAATGAAAATTACTATAATGTAAGCTATAGGCCTAAAACATATGTTAAATTAGAAATAGAATTGTTGCTAAATTTATACAAATTGCCAATTTTATTTTGTTGCTGTAACATTATAGACATTGAATATAGTATCAAATTTAGAATGTATTTGTATTTGTTCTTTTAATAATTTGATATTATTATTGTGTTTATATATTTCGAATGCTTCATGTATATCCATTCTTAATCCCTTATTAATTTCTTTTATAAGTTTCATATTTTCAATATTTGGAAATTGGTGCTTATTATTAATACAATGATTTGCAATATATATATATATATATATGTGTGTGTGTGTGTGTGTGTGTTCATTTTCTAAACATATAAAGGTCTTCGTCTGCCTATTTTCATCAAAAGGTAGAGAGAAAATCGTCTTTAAACGTTAGCCAGACTTATTATAGAATTCACGACCCTTTTTCACTTTCAATAATAATTTTGTTACGGATATAAATTTTACTTTAACACTGTTAAAAAAAAATATTTGTTCATAATTTCAAATCTTCTAAACCTTAAGAATGTAAAGCGAAGATTAACTCATTAAATTTTTATTGTTGGAAATTTGGTAAACCTATAATCAAATTTGAAGGAAGTATGGTGATTTTTGTAATAACTGTAGTAAAAAGATACCTAATTACAGGAATAAATTTAATATGGGCCTTCGTGATTTAACCATTTATTAAAATGGAACGTCGTAACTGTTTCAAAAAAAAAAGTAGTGGGTGTGAGTCAGACACGCACGGCTGAAGTGGGCTTCTTCTTATGACAAGAAATAAGTTTAGAATCATGCAAGTTGTAAGTCTAAGAAGTCGGTAAGAAGGTAATATAACCTTATAAAAATCTTTCATAGTTCAATTTTCTTTGGATAATTTATTTTTCATTATAATGTTAAATCGAAGAAGCATACAAGTTGAATATTGCTTCTTATATTAAATATTTCTTCTTCTTAAGAACTAAACTTCCGCATTGTTTATTAATATAAATTTACATTCATTTTGTTTAATTTAAATTTTATTATTTATCATTTTTATAGATTTTGCTTTTAAATCTTATTGGCCTTAAAAATTAATTAAAATAATAATTATGCCTCGTCATTACAAAGTTAATAAATTATGTAGCTAAATTTAACGTTAACGTATTGGAAAATAATATAGTTTTTCTTACACACAAATTTTAATTAGCTTACTCCTATTTTACTATTCAGACATAACCTATAAATACTCAAATCAGCTGTTATATGATATACGGCACATAATTTAGACAAATTACTTAATTAACAGACGATATTTCTAAATATATAGAGCTAGCTGACCCGGTCTAATAGCCAATGAATGGCATGTTAACGTTAGCTGAACTTAATTTAGTATTTTATTAACATAATAATAGCTGAACTTATAGTAGTCCTTCGAAAAACCTGTGACAACAAACGCTTTTGATTGAATGTTATTTATTGAAGTGCACTTGAATATATAATATTTTTGGTTTTTCTCTCTGGTGTGCATAAACAAATCAGTAGGGTTTTCAACGCGTGAGCAAGCCAAATACAGCTATTAATGTGAGAAGCATGGATTTTCAAAATTAGGTTTAATTTTTATTCGTAAAGTGTTGCCTAGCAACCAAAATTTGGAATGAATTCAATGAAATTTCTTAGGATGAGATAAGATAGAAAATAATATTTTATGTTATTTAGCTACCTACAAAATACACATTAAAAACATACATACCATACACATTGTTATGTGGTCGGGAAGTTGGTTTGCTAAAATTTTTCTGCTAAAATATAAATTTAAATTTATATAGTATAAATGGTAATCCCATATGGTATAAATTGAAATTAACACACACACACACACACACACACACACACACACACACACACACACACACACACACACATATATATATATATATATATATATAAAGAACAAAAGTCAAAATACAAATACAAGAATCATATTTGAATTTACAATTCAAAGCTTTTCGTTGGCTAACAGTACCAACATCATCAGGAATATTAAACAATATATAAATCAAATTTTGCAAATCATTGCTTAATAATAACCACCAATTTCCAAATATAGAAAATATGAAACTTATAAAAGAAATTAATAAGGGATTAAGAATGAATATATATGAAGCATTCGAAATATATAAATACAATAATAATAATAAATTAATAAAAAAACAAATACAAATACATTCTAAATTTGATACTATATTCAATGTCTATAATGTTACAGCAACAAAATAAATTTGGCAATTTGTATAAATTTAGCAACAGTTCTATTTCTAATTTAACATATGTTTTAGGCCTATAGCTTACATTATTGTAATTTTCATTCCTGATGATGTTGGTACTGTTTACCAACGAAAAGCTTTGGATATAAATTAATAAATATTCTTGTATTTGAATAACCTATGTTGTTTTAAATTATTAAACAAGAAAACGTATTTTATATATATATAGATTAATTAAGTAACGGTAGTACGGATTCACAATTTAACATTAGACTTATGGAAGGAAGGCTGTACAATGAACCATCCTAAGCCTCTGAGGCTGAGTTCTGTGAATGGATCTGCACCAAACTTCACACGAACCATCCTGAGAATGTGTAAAGCAATCTTTCTAAATTTAATTAACCTTTTGTTCAGAAGTTTAGTCGTACATAAGATACATACATCGGTTTCTGAACCGTCCTAAGTCTCTGTGGCAGAACCCCATGGTTTGATCTACACCAAACTTTACACGAACCGTCCTGGTAGTATGTTAAACAAACCCTCCAATTTCATCAAATTTTGTTCAGCGGTTTAGTAATGCATAAGGAGCTTACATATATACATACGTTCATTTTTATATATATAGGGAGATTTTGTATTTGAAAATCATCTAAACGTAACCTCCAAATAATTTATGAGCGGACACAAACAGCTGTTAGCATTAACCGCATTGTTTGACTTTCGGGAATCAGATTAACTATGTGTCATCATATTTCAAAAGTTTTACTCCAGTCTGAAAAAACGGTTAAGGAGTGCCAAAAAAAGCTAATACTTCAAAAATATAATTTAACTTCAAAGGGAAAACAGTGAATAAAGTATTTATTTTTATAGTTTCTACCAATGTATGTGAAGATAAAAATAACCATAATTTCCAATATAACGACCTATTTCGTAAAACCCTGCCTTCTCATAGTTTTTGTACAGTAAAACAAGAATGCAGCTGTTAAGAACTTCAGAATGGGGCTATTTTTAGATTTGAAGTGGAAAGGAAGCAAAGTAAAAAGTGTTGAAACAAATTATTTTTGTTGATAATGAAAGTGTTTGTATTTGCCACAGCTGCCGCTAGAAGTCGTGCATGTGAAATGTTTTACAAATAACCTACACGTCTTTGTCAGTAACGTTTTAGTGATAATTTTGAAAGTCTAGTAGATTATATTTGTGGTTCAACGCTACTAAAATAACGTTAATTATTAATTTCTGTTCAATTGTTCTACATCCCTGACACACGCCGCTCATGAAATATTTAAAAACCTTAAAAATAATGCATTAAAAGGCTTCCAACTATTTCTTTCCCAAATAATTCATTTTCAAAATTAAAGTGTAAAATAAAATAAATCTTCAATTAACTTACAGTCCACTACCTACAGGGTATGTAGTCTCATATATGACTGTATTTGTTAAGGAAATAGCATACCTACCTATCTTAGTATTAAACTTATTACTTGAAGACCTACATCTCCGAGGGAGATTTATTAGGTTTGTAAAAACTACGAAGGCTTGTGGTGATAACCAATGTGGAAAAAAACGTACGTGATATAAACTGACACAGAAACGATCTTAAGGAAGGCCTATATGATAAACCTTTAACACAACTAAATCCACATCATGCCGGGTCGATGAGCTTTGTTGCCAATTCTACGGTAATAGCCGCTGGCAATGGTGAGGTGGCCTGACACAGCGTTCAAACTGACAACACCCCATCCCTACAGACGCAGGCTCGTTCCTATTCTGCTTTAAATCAATATATAGAAAGAAAAAGGGAGGTCGAGAAAATATCGCTGAGAAGGTGTTGTTTCAGAAATGGAAGATAGAAACACACGGCTTAAGGACTGGTGGAATAGCATAATTTTCGCATCCTTTTGTGGATTCCAAATCACAAATTACAAAGGATATTATTAAATAAGAAAATTAGGGGCTTATGTTCTAACAGAGGTAGATGCTCCCAATGCTGTGGCTACATAAGCGTTCCTTCTTTAGATATTTGTGTTATAACTTCTAAATTTGGATGTGTTGTAAACCAACACACGATCCTTATGCTTATTTACATAACCTAAAAACTAAACCTAATCAAAAGGGTACATTTGTTATCAATAAACGGTTAATTTTCCCACAATTATCGATAAAAACTATTTTACATTGGACGATTGCTATTTTCATATGCCATTATCAGAGTAAATTGTGTTATGTGCAAAATGTTGTTGGTGTTTTTGATGTCCATGACGATCGTCGAAACTTTTGTTAAATATTAGTAAAGCAACAGCTCATTGAACTTATTATTAGAGAAAAATAGCTTATTGACATCAAAAACAAGCATTTTATTTAATTTACTTTTATTACAAGTTAAGCAAGTCATTGTTTCCCACGTTAAATATTACGCTCCAAGTATTAGGTTATAGATTAACATTCGAAGAGTGTGTCAAACAGATACACAATTTTAAACGTCTAAACAATACCACAGATAAAAAGGTTCCGTTAGCTTTAAAGAATTTGGCACAAAATACATTTTATTGTTGCCGATAATGTAATTCCATTTGACAAAACGGTTCTTAATCCGTTACTAACCAGGCAGAAATTACGTGGAGAGCGTTTTATAAAGGAAGAACTTGTTTTCCGAAAAAAATGTGTAAAAAAAAGAAGTCTGAAGAACCTGTGACCGATTAAACAACCACTGTGTATCTGCATGTTGTTGTAAAGGCGTTTCCAACAAGGTAATAGTGAAACTAAAGCATGCAAGCAGACTTGTAGTGTGTGTGTGTGTGTGTGTGTATGTGTGTGTGTGTGTGTGTGTGTGTGTGTGTGTGTGTGTGTGTGTGTGTGTGTGTGTGTGTGTGTGTGTGTGTGTGTGTGTGTGTATGTGTGTGTGTGTGGGTGTGTGTGTGTGGGTGTGTGTGTATGTGTGTGTGTGTGTGTGTGTGTGTGTGTGTGTGTGTGTGTGTGTGTGTGTGTGTGTGTGTGCGTATGTGTGTGTGAGTGTGTTTCTCTCTCCCTCTGTGTGTGTGTGTGTGTGTGTGTGTGTGTGTGTGTGTGTGTGTGTGTGTGTGCGTATGTGTGTGTGAGTGTGTTTCTGTGTATGTGTGTGTGTGTGTGTGTGTTTCTGTGTTTCTGTGTTTGTGTGTGTGTGTGTGTATGTTGTATGTGTGTGTGTGTGTGTGTGTGTGTGTGTGTGTGTGTGTGTGTGTGTGTGTATGTGTGGGAGTGTGTGTGTGTGTGTTAGTATTTGTATGCGTGTGTGTGTGTGTTTATGTGTGTGTGTGTTAGTATTTGTATGCGTGTGTGTGTGTGTTTATGTGTGTGTGTGTGTGTGTGTGTGTGTGTGTGTGTGTGTGTGTGTGTGTGTGTGTGTGTGTGTGTTAATATTTGTATGCGTGTGTGTGTGTGTGTGTGTGTGTATGTGTGTGTGTGTGTGTTTGTGTGGTTATTAGTGTGTGTGTGTGTGTGTGTGTGTGTGTGTGTGTATGTGTTTGGGCGTGTGTGTGTCTGTGTGTGTTTGTATTTGTGTGTGTGCGTGCGCGCGTGTGTGTGTGTGTGTGTGTGTGTATGCGTATGTGATTGTGTGTGTGTGTGTGTGTGTGTGTATGTATGTGGTGTTTGTGTGTGTGTGTGTGTGTGTGTGTAAACAGATTTAATTTGTACACCTAGATTAAACATTTTCATGTCTTGTAGATGAAAAAATTTCATTTCACCATGATGGAAGTTTAAAAGTTCATATTTATACGCATAAACAATTTGTAGGCTGATAGATGAGATTATTAAAAATTGCGAAACGTTTGACCTGGAAAATTAGGTTAAAGAAAAATACCTTATTTTTAATATTGTTTGTTAAATATAAAGTATTACGTAGTTTATATTAGACTTTTATATACTGCGAGACGTATGTTGAGTAACATCATATATTACCACTCATTTCACAAGATTTAGAAACGTGCTGTGCATGGCATATTAGTAAAATGCTTTTGATAGTGTTTTGGCTGTAATTAACCACACGTTTCTTGTGACTTGCATTTGTACTTTGATGTTTAATATAAAGGTATAAAGAAAATGAATGGATAATTAAAGAAGCCAGTCCGGCAGTCTTTGAGCTGAAACTAAACATTTACTTCAGTGGGAACGTTGCGCGCCACATGGACGGCTTTTTGCACTGAATTCGCGACCAAAGAAACTCAAAGAATTTTGTTTTCTCTGTCTTAATATTTTAATGAATTGCTTAACTAGATATTTGCAAGATTTTGCGAATCTATTGTCCCTAACTCAGTTCTTTTGAAAAAGTTTATTTTTAAATAATCCATGAAGATTATGTTTACTAATTGTTTTCTGAAATCAATTTTTATTATATATTCTAAGTAATTAACACTACAGCATAGATGTTGAGCGGTTAGTCTAGCGAGGATATATAAAATTTATTTAATGTACTTAAAATAAACATTAACAAAATGTGTTTGGTTTTAAAACAGTTAAAAAGCAGTTATAATATAAGTTTTTATTGCATAACCAAATGAATAGCTCGGAACGTTTTTGCTGACGTGTTTCGAAACAATGATTTCATTTATGAAGCCGGCCCTCCACTCAGTATATAACATTGTTAAGGAAGCCAAGGTCCACCCCGGGCTGTAGCGCTACGAGTAGTAGTAGTATATATATATTCTCTATTAGAAAATCAGTTTTTACGTAACAAAGATAGAGGTAAACGTTGTCGAACATGATCATATTCACTGGACACACAAAACACAAACAGTGTAAATACGGTGCTGTGCAGGCAATTTAAATGATTGGAATAATATATAAAGGAAACAGTTAAATATCGAATGATTTTTTTTTTAATTACAAAGGAACATCACAGCCCATCTTCCCACCTAGTTTAAGTTTTCTTGAACAAAAGTTGAGCTTAATAATTAATATTTAAAACGGTTTTCAGTGATTTTTGTGCTACAGTATTAGTAACTCCTCAATAAACTGTTGGATAAGTGTTCCGAATGATTACAAGGAATTTTTAGATTTTGCTGGTCATTTTCCTAATGTATTTATTACAACACATCTTTGTGAGAGAGGGTTGTTAAGCTTAACATATACGAATTTATAAATGAATAAAATTCATTAAGAATGAATAAAAACAAACACCTTTTGTAGTTCTTAAGATGCCAATCGTAAATTTTCCTTGTAAAACTGTTATTAAGGAACGGAGTTGAAATGTTGCTCCAATATTTACTCCAACTATTAATTACATTAATAATTTGTTTCACTTTTTTCTTGTACCGAAATTTAATATGCAATATATGACTTGAGTGTTTTGGTTTATAACCTCCAAGTCTCTAGTTTATTGTCCGAAGTGAACATATTTCCAAGATAGTTTTAAATACTAAACATGTAAGTGTGGATGTAGTGGTTACTAAAATCCAAAAAAACCTGCTTTTAAAAAAATATTGCAGACAAGCTTTTAAAATAAAAATATTTTATTGCTAAAATAAAATATTGCTAAACAAAGTTTCTATTTACATTTCGCTTAGCATCATCATAAGCGAACTGTTATATATAACATGAACTCTCTCTCTCTCTTTCTACCAAACACACACACACACACACACACACACAAGCGCGCACGCACACACTCACACGCACACTTACACACACACACGAGCACACACACACACACACACACACACACACACACACACACACACACACACACACACACACACACACACACACACACACACACACACACACACACACATATATATATATATATATATATATATATATATATATATATATATATATAAGAGGGAGAGAGAGAGAGAGAGAGAGAGAGAGTGAGAGTGTGTGTGTGTGCGCGCGTGTGTGTGTGTACATATACTTATATATATTTATCGTAAATCACGCTTGTGTGCTCTATATTTATTATATTATTTAAAAGTATACCTTATCATACATTTACAGTTTCATAAAAATTATCAATAATGAATACATTTTCATTCTTAACTGTAGGACTATTGTTGCTAGGAAACTTTCTCAATGACGTTCTCTGTCCCAAGAAAGATAAACTTTAGTTGTTTTTACCACTTAAAAAAAGATTCTTTCAGCAGTGGCTCGGTTCCAAACTGAATAAAAATACTCGCAGGAGAGGTTAAGAATTAAACCGCTCATTAATTTGTTTTCATTAAAAATAGTTTTTGTCGAATAATAAAAATAGTTTTGTATTCAGAAAACATGAATGATGTTAGTTTTGCAATAGTTATTGAGTTGTAAATAATTATTGGCTAGTTAGCAATCGTTTATCTTGAAGGTTTTAATTGAAATCTAATTATTTAATATGTATTTGAAGATAAGACTGGTATAGCGAAAGAAAGGTTCGCATGTAGTCCACACGACGCAATCTGCAATGCTTTACGGTATTATAAGAAAACCTAGAGCGGTATAAATGGGCAATAACATGGATGGAGCCGTGCAGGCTGGGGAACGTCTGTTCGTGTGCCAGAATAGAAGTCGGCCTAACAATACTCTGGTGTTCAGTGCGGCAGAACGCGCTGTCCTGGATACACTACAAAGAGATTGGTGTACGTGAATGGTTGCTCGCCTCAGGTACGTTTAGCTAATCAAAAAGCTGATACAAATCTAACGCAGGGATCTATCGATAGTAAGAAAAGCTATATAGTTTAACTTGTCTAAGTAAGCAGGACAAAACTAGGAATGCAAATATTTCAAATAAATAATTTTTAATAGAAAAATAAAGTTTAAGTTTTTTAAAATAATTACCTTTTTGTTTTGTAGGCATAAAAGTAGACCTTTTAGAAACAAAATTTTTTAAAAATTATCTTATATGTACTTAGAAATCAATTTTATCAGATTAAAATTTAAAATCCTTATTGAATTGTTTTTCCGATTGAACACAAACCCATTATTGTTATTATTTTACTGAAACGCGTTTTAACGAGAAGGTGATTCCCAGTGAATAAAACTGAAATATACAGTTTTAAATTGTAACATTTATAAATTAAGAATAGAATAATATAGATTTTAATTAAAGGTTATGAATTATTTTAAAATATAACATTTGCAATATAACTTGATAAATATGAATCAATTTGTAAAATACTTTTAATAAATGAGTCTTTTCATAGAAAGTAGTTTGAAAAAGTGAAATATTTATTTTTATTTTGTGTCGAATCTATTATTTGTTACATTGAGTCATGAGCCAAGTTCTGATATTTTATTTTATTTTTTCTTAGTTCAAATTGTTTAGTTTTTTTAACTGAAAAAGCTAGCGTTACGAAAACCCTTTGTCTGTATAGCCTCCTGTAATTGTAACCTCAAGAAAAAAGAGGCTTTAAAAAAAAATCATTTTGAAATTTTCATTATTTTAACGAATAAAACTTTTAAAATTCGGTTTTTTATGTTTAAATAAAAATGAAAAAATGTGAAGTGCTTGTTATGTAATTTTATAAACTATGGTGTAATATTTGTGCATTTTATTGCCCCTTTGTAACCGCTAATTAGGGCTGGAGGGGTTGCGCAAGTAAGTAAATAGATATCTCAACTTCACAGCTTTTGGAATTTTTACATCATGAAAGGTTTTAACCCATGAAGTTAAGTTTGCCAAATATATGTACGAATATATATGTAAGGGTATTAACTTATGCAATGACAAAACGTAGTCTTTAAAGTCGAAAGCGGGAAATGCTCCCGAATTTAATTAAATTGAAAGGTCTTGTATGTGAATATTCCATATAATTATAGCTTGAGATCACTGAGATAAAATATGAAAATTTATTTTAAAAACTACTGATAATGGATTTTAGGTGAAGAGATTTTTTTAAATTGTAGGTAATTTTATCTTTTTAAGTTTAAATTTTTAAATCAATAAGAAAATATTTTTTCAACTAAGCTCATTTTAAGCTCATAATAATATGAGGCAATTTTTTCAGTTTTACGATTTTTCATTAATAATGTTTTGATGATTAGAACAGTAATGAGCAATTATAGCAAACAATGTTTTAAAATAAGCATTAAATAGTTTTACACATAGTCTATGCTTCGTTACCATTATAAACAATTTATTGTTACCACCTTCCAAACAGGAATACATAAACTAACATTTTAAGCAACAGCCACTTACAAAATTATTAAAAAGTAAAAAAAATGGCAATTTAATACATCCCAAATTGGAATTGCAGGGTGGAGGAAGGTTTTAAACTTCGTTTAAGGTCGTTTCAAAGTTTATTGATCCTAGTCAATCTAATCACATACTTGAACTGGTTTTTTGCTAAAAACTAATAATAACTTTACTAGGCAACTGTCAGCAAGTGCCACACTTATCAAATTATAAAATTTAAAAAAATTAATTAAAAACTGTTTTACGTAAACTAATTAAAGGTAGTAAACGCATATATAGCCAAAAGTTATTATTAATTTTTATTTTCTTGATGAAAACAATATAAGTTTTATAATATTACATTAATATCGATTCAACTAACTGAATTATGAGAATAACTTTTACATGCACGTTTTTGTAGTTTGTTGGATTTTAAACAGACCGACCCGTAAGGGAACGGAGATAGAGTACTATGTCATCGTATGGTAGGCATAAAAACCGATAAAACAAATAATTTGTTAAATATTTTGTACTTAAATAATTTTTCATACATCTCTTTAACATCCTATAGTACTTGCACTGCTAGGCAACTCCATTTTTTAAAATTGTCAGTAATGTTACTAAAAACAAATTCGAAACAAGTTATTTTAGGAGTTTGAAACCTTAAATACTAGTTAAAAGTTAACCTTAATTATTTTTTTGAAAACGTAACCTCACTTTACTAACTTAGCCATTTGTGAAACAATTCTTAAGGAATAACAGTGTTATATTAGATAGACTACATTGTACCTATACTAACATCATAACAATGAATCCGGTTATGATGGATTTGGTTACAGAATATAAATATTTAAGTTGATAACTTAAAATAAACTGTTAATGTAATGAAGTATCTGGCTCATTGTCACGTGTTTATACATTGTCGTTCGGTCACGTTGACGGTGTCGAGGTTTTTCTTTTTATAAATTATTATATGAACTACCATAATTTCTTTTATAGTTAGATGTTGATTTTACTTTACAATTATTATATATTTGTGGGCAAAATTAGAAAATTTGTCATTTTCTTAAATTTTTACTTGCATAAATAAAAACTTGAAAAATTATTGTACTAAATCATGATATCGCTGTAATAAAACCAGACAAGTTCGTTGTACGTTGCTCGTAAGATTATATTGTGCTATTCATATTCTAGAGTTTGCAAGATCTATAGAATAGTTTGCAAGACCAGTAGTGAAGCTATATTTGTATTTTAAGGAAATCAACACTTGCCGGATAATTTCAAATCAAATACAGTGATTTGTTTTATTACGAATCTATGTTTTACAGTTTTATGTATCTTCGTAGGGCTACAGTGGGGTTACGTTTAAAAATTATTTCAAACCGGAATTTACGCTTTGTCTCTTATAAAATAACTTGTTTCTTAAATGTATTAGTGAGTACGTTCTAGAAAATTTGAGTTGGCTAGCATTTTATAAAGTAATTCAGAATCATTTACATAGAGTGCGATATGATTTTTAATTTGGATTTTCTGATGCTATATAGACCTACGTGCAATTTAATTTTTAAAAACTTTAATTTTCCGAATACTAAAACATACATGCGATTTGATTTTTAAAACTTTTATTTTCGTAATTCTAACCCTATATATATGATTTGATTTTTAAAAACTTTAATTTTTTTAATTAGGCTGTAACTATAGAGTACATGCGATTTGATTTTTAAAAACTTGAATCTTTTGAGACTAGGCTATAACTTTAGACTACATGCGATTTGATTTTTAAAACTTGAATTTTCCGAATACTGCAACAATACATACTACTTTTATATTAAAAAACTTGAATTTTCCGAATACGATAGTAATTTTTAGAATACCGTATTTTTTATTCTAATATATTTTAATTGAAAATTATTCTCACTGAAGCATCAATTGTTAGATGCCATTTACGAAAATACTAACCTACAAAAATAGAACATCCGAATTTAGGGCTAATGATGTTAAATTTAATTTTAGGCCCCCTTAAGGTAATAATAGCATTATGATAGCACAAGGACGTTAGCACTATTAACAAAATAGAGGCTTAAAAGTTGCCAACATCTTGGTCCCACCAATCGGAGATAGTATTCTATAGTAAAAATTAGTGATTTCCTAAGTATTCAATGCTATATCCGTAATCAGTAGCTTACAGTCGGAAATACTCACTTTGAATCAGAAAAAAACGTGACAATGTCTGTAGCGGTCTATGATCAGATAAACGTCGGTCGTTCTTCTAAGCGCTTATGACATATACACGCTTTGTTGTGGATTACGAAATACAGTAGAACCTCATTATAACGGGCCCTATTAAACCCGACGTCGGTTATAACCGGACAATAGATCACACCATCCGCTGGCCACGAAAACATATGCTGCACAGCCAGCAACGAGCGACGATTACACGGCTGCTGATACGGTTGTTTATACTTTCAGCCTCATGTAATTCCCCTTTAAAAATAACGCAAAAGTACTGTAAACAGTGTAGATATATCGGTAATATTTACCATACCCTTATCAAATATTTTGTAAAGAAATATACAAATTGACACGACTGACTTGAAAGGGAATTTTGTTCTTTAATACACCCTCAAAACTCTTTCAATACCAATCTGAAGATATACTAAACAAATTAAGAAAACACTTTTTATCACTGTATATATTTAGGAATTCAGGTTGTAAGAAATAACAATGTCTTCAAAAATATACTTTAAATTTTCTACCCACATATGCAACGAAATATTGCTTCTACAAGACCTCTTTGAAATTTCGTTAATATTTTCATCTTCTACCACATCGAATCTTTTATGGACACAACCCATAGCTAGTTTTTAGCCGCTCTTTGTAAATTTTATTTACCAAACATGCGGCCCTCGCCGGATGAGATATACCTAATTTACATTCAAGAATTACGCACAATGTAGCACGTATTTTATTATAGAAGCTTTCGGTTTGTTAACTCGTTTCAGAAGATAACTTTCTTGAAATTATAATATATTAATATTTCTTTATGAGGCGATGTTATGAATTCACCTATGAAATTTATTATACCTATTAATCAGATCTATTTAAATAATGTATTCAGGTTATTCAAGATTTAAAAAATATTTATGGCAGTTCGGGGAGGGTTAACTCTCAAAACCTTTTCCCTCTAATTTAGGGGCTCTACAACGTTTATATTTATTAACAAATTCGAGTGTGCAATATGTAACTATCTAGCTATGCCTAGCTGGCTTATTCCTATATATATTCATTCACATTTTTTGTTATCCTTAGCAGGATAAGTTTAGGCCAGAAGTTACAACAAATCTAGTTTCAGAAGAGTTAACATACTTGCGATTTTTGTTGTAGGCTACAAATCAAGGTTTTTTAAAAATATAATCTTATTAAATAAATACTTAATAATGTATACTTATTGTTATGGCTTGGAAAAAAGCCACTACTTGCTGATGTTTCTCAGTAGACGCGTTTCGCACTTGGTCAGTTCGTTGTTTAATACTGAGTCACGGATAAGACTTGTTCAGTTGCGTTGTATTGTTGGGAATCTGTGATGTTGCGATGTACTATGTCTTGTTGTTGATAGAGTGGTTGCTAATTATGTGTTGAAATGTAGTGTTTGTTTTATCTACATTTCATCAATAAGTAATAGACTAAACACAAGAGAAAACTTCGAAACATATAAACACCATAAACACCAACCACAAAACATTATAAACAATAAAACACTCACAACAAAACAATACATTCAAACAGATAATTACCAATGACTATGAACAATAATACACCACAGAACATCAAAACACCATAGACTGACAATAATAAAACACGCCTGAGCAACAGTCTTGTGACGCGCATTGAGCAACGCACTGATCTAGTGCAAAATGCAACTGCTGATAACTTCAGTAAGTAAAGTTGTTTGCCAAGTGATGAAATTAAGTGTATATAACTTGAAATTATTTCCAAGAGGTTAGAGCGTTCTATAAAACTATAAAACTATCTGATTTAAACTAAGGACCTGGAAGGTACCAAGAAAGAAAAGGTTAAGCTCTGAAAACCCCGGTCAGCTACGTAAGCTGCACGTGCAGCCGGGGATTCTGTGTTTCTGCCAGGTAGGTGTATTTTCTGCGTACCAGCTTTAAGTTGCCTACAGCAATGTACCACGTTATAATGGAATCGATCGGTTGTGTTGACGAATAAACAGTCTCAAGTATAAACGCTTGGTTCATTTTATTTTTTTAACATGCGATTACCTTATTATGATTTCTTAATTTTTTTCCTTTTTAGTCTATTCTTAAAAATAAAGTTTGAATCGAACATTTAAAAATATAAAAGCTCCCCTAAGCCCTCCGCCTACACCTAAGAATGAGGCCGGCGTTTCGGAAGATGTGAAGCAACTGTTCTGAGACCGAGCTTTAAACACAATAAAACCTTGACTGTTTTTAAATGGAAAGCGTACTTATTTCTAGACATTTGAATGAGCGGTTGAGTGTTGATTTATTTTGTATATTGATCTTGTAAAATTTATTTTAACGTGTCCCTACTTCAACATATTTGTTTTAAAGTATTAAATACGTACACACACTCACACACACACACACACACACACACTATATATATATATATATATATATATATATATATATATATATATATATATGTAAATATATATATATATGTAAATATATATAAATATATCTTTATATATATATAATATATATATGTAAATATATATAAATATATCTTTATATATATATATATATATATATATATATATATATATATATATATAAAGAAATAAGTCAAAATACAAATACAAGAATTATAATTGAATTTACAATTCAAAGCTTTTCGTTGGCTAACAGTACCAACATCATCAGTTGATGTTGGTACTGTTAGCCAACGAAAAGCTTTGAATTGTAAATTCAATTATAATTCTTGTATTTGTATTTTGACTTAGTTCCTTATTAATACACAATAATACATATTGCGATATATATATATATATATATATATATATATATGAATCTTTGTATGTATGTGTGTATGTATGAGCCTTATGTGTTACTAAACCACTGATGCGATCGCCATTAAACTTGGAAAATTGTTGAGTACAATCCTGGGAAGGTTTCTGGTGACAATGTTTTCAAACTTGTAATTTTTAAGTGCCAAAACAGCATAAAATATGACTTTCTTTGGTTACTAGGCAACACTCAACAATCTAAAAAAAATTTTCAACACATTTCAAACAATATCCAAAAAAAAAAAAATACATCCGACTGCACTTCAATAAATAACATTCAATCAAGAACTTTTTATTGTCACACTTTTCTCGATCGACTATTGAGTATAAGTTCAGCTGCTACTTTTTTAATTAATACTGAATTAAGTTTAGCTAATGTTAGCACGCCATTCATTTACTTCATATATGTAACAAACGTTTGGATATATTAGCACTCACTTTTTGTCTGAATGAGGACGATAGTCTTAGGAGAGGTTTCCCAACCCGTAAATAATTAGTTACTCTACTGGTAAGTTACTCTAGATGTGTAAGGGCTACTATCGGCAAGTGTTTATATGTATTAATGGGGTGCATATATTGTAGTGTTTAAAGGGTAAACTAGTAGCTCAAGTTGAAAACTGAATCAAATAGGCCTAATATTAAAATATTAGTTAAATGGAACTCTTTTGGTTCATACTATAATGTGTATGCCGTATATGTATAGGCATAACTCCTACGTAGTTAGGAGTCTACTATAACCCCCGGTCAGTGATGTTTGATGATGGATATACGAGCAATCTTTGAAAGTTAACTCGCATAAATACCAAGTAAGATTCTTGTTTAAGTACATATAGTGAAAGATATATATATATATATATATATATATATATATATATATGAAGTTAATATATTACTATTGTAAGTAATTTTATCCACCATTAAGTGCAATGATTTTACCTTTTGTGATGAGGCGCCTTTCGGTCACTTGACCATTGTGGAATCACTGATTACTTTTTTTCAATTTTTCTGGTGTGGATGTTCGGTCCGTCGTGTTGGTACTTGTTGACGTCATACACGTTTCCTCTTGAGTCTTGTGTATAATGTTTTTGAATAGTATGTCTTCTGTATATGTTGTTTGTAGATTCATTAAATTGTTGTGTATGTTTTTATAAATGTGGTATTTTTCTAGTCAGTTTAGTTCTATTGGGTTATTATTTATTTCAAGTATGGTTAGGCTATTTTCGTAATTTGTTAGTTCATGTTTATGTGATATTAGCTGTACTGCAACATTTGATACTTTTGAGTTTTTGTTTTTGAATGTCTATAATGTTCTTCAAATCTTATTTTAAATGATCTGGTTGTTTTCGCTATGTAAAATGCGTTACAGTTGTTACATGTAATTTTGTAAATAATTATGTTTTTCTGAATTTGTTTTGTGGTTTGTGTTATTAAGATATTTTATTATTTTGTTGTTTGGTTTGTATGTTGGAGTGTAGTATTCTTTGTTGTATTTTACCAAAAACATTATACACAAGACTCAAGAGGAAACGTGTATGACGTCAACAAGTACCAACACGACGGACCGAACATCCACACCAGAAAAATTGAGAAAAAGTAATCAGCGATTCGACAATGGTCAAGTGACTGAAAGGTGCCTCTTCAGACAAGGTAAAATCATTGCACTTAATGGTGGATAAAATCACTTACAATAGTAATATATATTAACTTCATAAAGTCAGTGCAACGGAAAAACAATGGATAACATAAAATATATATATATATATATATATATATATATATATATATATATATATATATATACATCCTGTTTCAAAACAGATGGTGTTGGTACTGTTTGCCAAAGAAAAGTTTTGAATTGTAAATTCAATAATTATTCTTGTATTTGTATGTTGAATTATTTCTTTATATATATATATGTATGTATATAGGCCTATTTATATAATTTACCTTCTATAAACTACTACTCATCTATATACGTTTTGTTTGGTAAGATCGACTTATAGCGGATTTTCCTTTTCCATGTAAGCATGCACTACGCGTGTACTTTGGGAGTTAATTTTGACGTGCATTACTTATTTAAAGAAAGTTATATCTCTCTACAAGGTTTCCAAAATATGCGGGGTTTCTTGGAAGCCGATTCTATAGAAAACGTTCTCATGAACTTCCATTTCAAAATTAAACTTTAGCTAGATATAGTTTAATAAAGATTTCGCTCTGATTGAGGCTTCTCCACTGAATTAAGACCTAACTGAAATACAAAAAGTGAATATTTATGTGTTTTTTATAATTGATACCAGGACTGTACGTCATTTATAATTTTGATAAAACTGGAGTTGAACACTCGACGCAGGAATCGAGAACTACGCTATTTAAATAGTTTAATGTAAAATCACTTTGGTAAATGCTTCATTCAGATATTCATTTTGTTAATGTAATATGAAGAAAATTATATAAATGGAAAATTAATAAAATATATTAAAAATAAATCTTTGATATAGCGAAACAGGAGAAATTATTGCAAAAATTTGTTTTTCAACATACAAAAAATTTACATTGGTTGGCCATAAGGAATGTTTAAATATACGGTTTAATTTTTAGAATAACAAAAATGGTTAAAGTATTTTACAACAATGTATGTGTTGAAACATCTTCAAATTTGTAGCGGTAGCCCAAGTGTATGCGTATTGGATTTTTTCTTGCGTGTCTCGTCGCGTTACGACCAAGGCCTGGTACGTGATTAATGGAAAACAATCGGCGGCACGTAACAAATGGATTTAAAACACAATAAATCGCGTGGTTGCCTTTTATATCTGGCTTCACTCTAAATGTGCCAAAATTAATCAGAATCGATCCGAAATATTGTGAAGTTGAGCCACCAAGATTAATCGTAGCGCCTCATCGCCCAATCATGCCTAGACCCAGTTTCCAACCTTCACACCGAGGATTATCCGATTCAATCTTAAGTCAAGATTTTATGTGATGCATGTTGATATGCTTTCACTTGGACTTGACCCAATGTTATCTTATCCTGATTATACTTAATGTGGCTCCCAGTGTAACCAAATTTTGCTAGTGCAATGAGTGTCTAATGTAATGAAGACTCTGGATTGATTATAATCAGATTTGAAAGGGAAACATTTCTAGGAGTTGATGAAGCGTTTTGAGGGTTAAATTCAATGGCTTACATCCATGAGGCTATGGATGTATCAGGGGAAGACGTTTTTAACGTCAAAGTTCTTTCAAAGACATAGACATATAAATATTATAAACACATAGCCATATTAATATTACAAAGACGTAGACATATAAATATTACAAAAACATACAAATATAATAAAGACATAAACATATAAATATTACAAAGACATAGACATAAATATTACAAAGACATAGACATATAAATATTAGAAAGACATATACATATAAATATTACAAAGACATAGACAAATAAATATTACAAAGACATAGACATATAAATATTACAAAGACATAGACATATAAATATTACAAAGACATAGACAAATAAATATTACAAAGACATAGACATGTAAATATTACAAAGACATTGACATATAAATATTAAAAACACATAGACATATAAATATTACAAAGACATAGAGACATATAAATATTACAAAGACATAGAGACATATAAATATTACAAAGACATAGACATAAATATTATAAAGACATAGACATATAAGTATTACAAACATATAGACATATAAATATTACAAAGACATAGACATAAATATTATAAAGACATAGACATAAATATTATAAAGACATAGACATATAAATATTACAAACACATAGACATATAAATATTACAAAGACATAGACATAAATATTATAAAGACATAGACATATAAATATTACAAAGACATAGACATATAAATATTACAAAGACATAGACATATAAATATTACAAAGACATAGACATAAATATTATAAAGACATAGACATATAAATATTACAAACACATAGACATATAAATATTACAAAGACATAGACATATAAATATTACAAACACATGGACGTATAAATATTACAAAGACATAGACATATAAATATTACAAAGACATAGACATATAAATATTATAAAGACATAGACATATATTACAAAGACATAGACATATAAATATTACAAAGACATAGACATATAAATATTACAAAGACATAGACATAAATATTACAAAGACATAGACATATAAATATTACAAAGACATAGACATATACATATTACATAGACATAGACAAATAAATATTACAAAGACATAGACATGGAAATATTACAAAGACATTGACATATAAATATTAAAAACACATAGACATATAAATATTACAAAGACATAGAGACATATAAATATTACAAAGACATAGAGACATATAAATATTACAAAGACATAGACATAAATATTATAAAGACATAGACATATAAATATTACAAACATATAGACATATAAATATTACAAAGACATAGACATAAATATTATAAAGACATAGCCATATAAATATTACAAACACATAGACATATAAATATTACAAAGACATAGAGACATATAAATATTACAAAGACATAGACATAAATATTATAAAGACATAGACATAAATATTATAAAGACATAGACATATAAATATTACAAACACATAGACATATAAATATTACAAAGACATAGACATAAATATTATAAAGACATAGACATATAAATATTACAAAGACATAGACATAAATATTACAAAGACATAGACATAAATATTATAAAGACATAGACATATAAATATTACAAACACATAGACATATAAATATTACAAAGACATAGACATAAATATTATAAAGACATAGACATAAATATTATAAAGACATAGACATATAAATATTACAAACACATAGACATATAAATATTACAAAGACATAGACATAAATATTATAAAGACATAGACATATAAATATTACAAAGACATAGACATATAAATATTACAAAGACATAGACATATAAATATTACAAAGACATAGACATAAATATTATAAAGACATAGACATAAATATTATAAAGACATAGACATATAAATATTACAAACACATAGACATATAAATATTACAAAGACATAGACATAAATATTATAAAGACATAGACATATAAATATTACAAACACATAGACATATAAATATTACAAAGACATAGACATAAATATTATAAAGACATAGACATATAAATATTACAAAGACATAGACATAAATATTATAAAGACATAGACATATAAATATTACAAAGACATAGACATATAAATATTACAAAGACATAGACATAAATATTATAAAGACATAGACATATAAATATTACAAACACATAGACATATAAATATTACAAAGACATAGACATAAATATTATAAAGACATAGACATATAAATATTACAAACACATAGACATATAAATATTACAAAGACATAGACATATAAATATTACAAACACATGGACATATAAATATTACAAACACATATACATATAAATATTACACAGACATAGACATATAAATATTATAAAGACATAGACATATATTACAAAGACATAGACATATAAATATTACAAAGACATAGACATAAATATTACAAAGACTTAGACATATAAATATTACATATACATTTATTTTATACATTTAAATAGCATAAAAGTGTTTAAGTTTTAAAGTTTTTTCAAGTGGGGATAAACTAGTTACCTGTTTCTCCCTTTCAGAGTATCTGAACTCTCTCAAGCAATCTTTATAGTTTGTGTAATCCATACGGTTTTATTGTACAAAATTTTAACAATTTAATTTGCGTTACAACCTGAAATATTATTATAAAAGTTATGAAATATCTATACATAAAGGACACATTGAAGCGTTTTATTCAGCCTCTAAATAATTCATTTGACTTTTAGAAGGTGCGAACAACTTTCTAGGGAAGATGTGATGCAGATGGAAGTGAAGCGAACGGTGTAGGACGCTCGAGTGGGCCGTGATGTATATACTAAGCTCAATGATTGTCTCACAGATCGGTTCCGGGTCGGTTCTTCGACTATTAAACGGTCCTTAGATCAGTTACTTTTTCTACGGAAGTCAGCTTCGGTGATTCGACACATCCACTTGCTTATGACTGTAAATTTTGGCGTGATCAAATTTTTGAAAGAATGCATTCAGTAACAGTTATTTGCAATTTATGCTCAGCCATTTATGGTATTTGTATAGAATTTAATTGAGAGGAACATGTTGCCAGTCGACATTTAAATTAAAGCAAAATTACCTATTAGAGCTGAAGAATTCGTTTGTAACCTCGTTAGCAGGAAGGAAGGGATTTGGATTTTTTATTCGTGCACAGTCTAATAATTTAAATATTTGATTTATTTGTTTTTTTGAAAATTCTTGTGATTAAAGTTAAGCAGTTAGCCAAAATAATTTTAGGGTACTTATTCAAAAGCCACTTCAAATTAATTTTTCGAAACAAAATATGTAGATAGCAAGTAGCTCCTTTGTTGCACAAGGTTTTATACATTTTTGTTCTTTAATTGTGTTGTGTTATTTTCATCAGTTTAGTTGCATTCTTTTAAATTTCATTAGATGTTTCTAATATTTTGAAATTATTTTTACTTGAGCCAAGCTCAATTATACTTTTTATGGTAGTTCCCATTTTAAAGATAGGTTTCCTTCAATATCACGCCTTGGAAATACACTCTTATATTACGCTTAAAGGAGGTTATTTATTATATTCAAACTGTACCAAAACTTTGGCCTTAAAATGCTTCATATTCAGTTAAACAAATATCCTTTTTTAATTTGAATAGTGGTTTTTCTTATTATTTTTAGATATCAAAGTTTACACAGTTTAAAAGAATAGGAAATTATGGGTGTTTTTTGTTCAAACTGCATCTAACACTAAAAATTCAATGTTTTGCCTATCTTGACCCAAACTTTTCATTGTTCAAATCACTATCACAATAACGTGTTTCATTTGTTGTCAATACTTGTGACAATTAGTAGCCTATTGTCATTTTGTAGAGAAACATTCCTGACCACACATGTGATTATAGTCTCTGAGTGTCATCGCCTTATAAACAAAGTTATATAATGTATGTTTGTTTAAGTTTGCGTCTCTTTTAACACAAAATGAAAACATTTGCTAAATTTTATTACTTGTGTGACGCCATTTTTTTGTGACAAAATGTTTGTACAGATAATTGTCTCATAAAATGTCTTGCTAACCCAATTGGACCAATACGTATCTACAGCGTGTTGGCATCGTTTTCTTTTCTCACCCGACGAAGAAATGTTACTAAAAGAGGTGTTATGTGTCTGGTTTGGTTATAAGATGTTATCGGTGCTACTGTTCTTTGCAATAAAAAAAAAACATGTTCTTTGAATAACAACTGCAAAGGAAAAATCGTTTATTCTCTTCTAGGCCAGAGAGCGGCAAGTTTCAGTCAGATGACAGCAAAACTAACACCACAACAGAGCCACTCAAATACACACACACACACACACACACACACACACACACACACGCGCGCGCGCGCACGCACGCACGCACGCACGCACGCGCGCGCGCACACACACACACACACACACACACACTCACACACACACACACACACACACACACACACACACACACACACACACACACACACACACACACACACACACACACACACACACACACACACACACTGTCGCGCCCTCTCTCACACGCGTTCTCTCTTTCACACACACCACACACAATCCCACCCACAAAAACTCACTTTCTCGCGCACAAATACCCACACAAACACACACACACACACACACACACACACATACAAATACAAACACACACAGACACAAACACGCAAATACACACACTCTAAAACACACTCACACACACACACACACACACACACACACACACACACACACACACACACACACACACACACACACACACACACACACACACACACATACACACACACACACACAACACACACTCACCACACACAATCCCACCCACAAAAACTCACTTTCTCAAGTACACTACTTACACGCACACACACACACACACACTGTCGCGCCCTCTCTCCCACGCGTTCTCTCTTTCACACACACCACACACAATCACACCCACAAAAACCCACTTTCGCAAGTACACTACTTACACGCACGCACACACACACACACACACACACACACACTCATACTTACACTCTATCTCACTCCAGGCACACACACACACACACACGCGCGCGCGCATTCGAGCACGTGAATACAATTGTAAGTTTGAGCTGTGCAAAAGTCCTAAACTTGAAGAAGACAAATCATTTAATTAAATTCGTATTTTATGATCTCTTATATGCAGAAATATTTTATACGTATAGGGTAATATTGTTAGGCCATGTCTCAGATTGAAGGAACACATCAGCAGCGAAGAGTTGTCATTTATTTCTATTCTATTAGGCCGCATATATTGGAGTTAGTATCGGTTTTTTATGATATTTCACCAGCTGCTCATGACATTTGCAGTGTAATATGAGTGTGTTGGGTAAAGTACGCTTAACTTGTATTCCCTAGTATGTTACAGTGTAAACAGTAATATCAGAGAGTATAATGCTCAGAATAATTAGGGGACACCGACATTAGCTTTGGAACTCCATAAGTACATTCTACGCACGCTTATATTCACAAGTGACGTTTTTCGAAAAAAGATTATTAGAATGATTTATATTAGCTTTGCCTAAAAACGAATTAGGAAAAAATGGTCTCTTAGCAACAATAACAATGATCTTATTTGACATTTTATTCATAATATTTACATACTTACTACTTAGCTCATTGTAATACTATACAACTATTCTTTGAGCTTAGCTTGTGGGGTTATGTGAAAACAAATAAAAACAAGCACGAAAACTCACAAATCAATCATTTATTAACTCATACGCGTTTCAATGATGAAGTCATCGTCATCAGTGAGTGTTACTACTACAAACTTTAACTTACAACTTACAACAGTTGTAAGTTAAAGTTTGTAGTAGTAACACTGCCTGATGATGATGACTTTGTCATTGAAACGCGTAGCAGTTAATAAATGATTAATTTGTGAGTTTTGTGTATGTTTTTATTTGTTTTATCGTAATACCATTTAACAGTAGAAATTTCTACCATTAGCCGAAATTTCAACGTTTTTTATTTATATAATACATTTCAGTTAGTCCTATCAATCTGTTGTAGTAGTAAATCAAGTCCATTCGAGTTGTTAGTACTTTATGTTGTTCGCATCTTTTCTGATTACAGTTATTTCACTATTTTTGTAGCTACAAACTAGATACAAACACTAAATAATAACATTTTATAGCAGACGCGTTTTGCACCAGTTCGACGCATTGTAAAGTAGAACCCAGTTTGTATTTTAAAGTATTGAGCACTACTCCGGACCAAACTAGTGCTTAAAGTGAAATAATCGGTCAAGTGTCCATGTATGGCCATAAAAATAGTGCCACTATATAGATTTGGGGATGAACAATCAAATAACAAGTTTAAACTGTGTATTGTTGAGAAATACGAGTATTATTGCAATTATTTGGACCGATAGACGATTTCCTCTAAATAAAGTTCAGTATAACCCAACATTTAAAACCAATGAGTAGGTTACGAGGATTTTAAAAAGCCTAGTACTAAAACACAGACAAGCTGTCAGAAGTTATAGTGCAGCAAACACGTTCTTGTTGTAACCGAAAACCTTCTTATCTCGTGTTTAAACACTGTTAGAGAATTAGCTCATAAAGCTGTAAACGTCGATTATTTTGAAAAGAAACAGAAACACTTAAAAAGACTCTCTGACAGTTCTCAAATAGTCTGATGAAAGTAACCGTCTGCTGGTAAAAATAAAATTTTCAGAGGTTTTGTAGCTAATTTAAGAAAAAAATATGTGATAACACAAGTTTGTCTTCATAATATCAAATTTTAAGAATTGAACCAGAATTTTGTGCCGTTCCTCCTACATGAAGAAATCGATGGCTTCCTATGATCCTTAGGTCATGGATGAAATTCCTCCCATTCGAAGAAGTAAAAACCAGAGAAAATAATTGTTTTAAATTTTATACGATTTTTTTCTAAATATATCTCCCTACCCCGCCCCTAAAAAAACACTCATTGCAACTCGAGCTAGAAAAACGAAACAAATTAGTAATAAGGAAAACAAAGATGAATAAATAACAAGGGAATCTTAAGGAAAATGTGTAGCAAAATTTCTCAAAGCAAAAAAAAGTTGGAATAAAATTGAAAGAAAACAAAGTCAAATAACTTGTCACACAGTCACGCATTGAGTGTGCTTTAGGGTGTAACCCCTACCCAGAAGGGTTAGTAAAATGTCTCTTTAATCTTTCATCAGCTAAATATAATTTTAAATTGGATAGTTTTGAAAAATTTAATTTTCAAACTCATAGGAAAATTCAAGTGTTACAACTTAGTTTTCTTTTAAAACAAGTTGACTGTAACCTTAGAATTGTTAACAAAGTGCTCGTACAATGTCCGTAAAAGACTTCAGTACATAGCTTCGTTTGCAAATGGCCGCATGTTTAACAGATAAAACTTGTGAAGAGCGTTTAAATGAAGTAGCTATAGCTTATATCGATGAACAGAGGTCAAAGTGCTAAACGACCTATCTGAGAAGTTAAATATAAAATTTAAATCTAACGATATTGTTTCAGATATTTCTTCACAAAATTTTAGTTGAGTGAATATTAAAGCATAAATTTTGCTTTAAGATCTTGATAATTCTTGCAATTTTTGTAAATAAATAATATCCTACACATTTGAGTACATTTTTCTCCCTTCCCTAATAATACAAAATTTTCTTCGTTGACGCGTTTAGGAATAATGCGATCCTCCAAACTGTAATACTACTCAATTAGTGAGTTTGTGTCAGCAAAAATATTTAGTAGTGTTAAGAAAGGTATTAAAATGTACTGGAATATACACAAATATTCCTAACAGGAGTGAAGATGTGTGTATTAAGAATTGTCTCCATAATTATTTACGTTTATTGCTCATCGAGCAAGGCTATTTAAATTTGGAATGTGAATTTTGATAAGGATTTAATTCACTCATTTGTGTCCTTTAAGCGTTTGAGACACACAAATATGAATTAATTTTTAAAATTTAGTTTTGGTGGTTAAAGTTATAGCTTAGTCTTTATGCAATGTTCTAAATCTGTCTAATAGCTACCAAACCCTTCACAGAAGAAATTTATGCCTGGGCTATTATTGCCATTATATTTTTCAATATTAAAATAATTTATTTATCAATTTCACCTATTAGTTCCACACTATATACCTATATATAAATCCGAGTCCTGATTTTCCGAGGGTCGGGTTAGTTCCAGCCTACTTCTATTTCAGACTATTTTATCTATTTGAAAAAAAAATCTAAAATTATTAACTGTTAGACAAAGCACCATTCCATCCCAATGAAGATCAACGGTGGTCCAATCATATCCGTGCTTTATTTCTACTCGCAATGTAACGAACCGATGGATCACGATGTTCTGGAATGTATGCAATAAATACAGACGTTACCTTCTACAGTCGGCCTTGGAAGCGACTGGAAGGGAAGAAAGCATTGAAGGCTTCCAAATGAAATATACTTAAGGAAGTTGTGTACTGGATAGCTGAACCATGGAAAGAAATAAAAGAAGAGTCATCAAGTAAGTGTGGAATAAAGTCCTGAGCCATATTAAAACTGTTGACTGTCATTGATCCGCAAGAAAAAACAGATTTGACATTTTTTATCAAGAAACATTCAGATTGTGAAAAAGTTGATGATACGAACTTAAGCCAATGGATGAGTAAGAACGAACGTAAGTAAGTAGCAATAACAGATGTTACGACTACTAAAATGGTAGGCCTACAAGAACTACTGAAGGTAGTGAGGGCGTGAATAAAGATGAAGGTTCGACCGAGACAGTACAAGAATAGAGAATTAGTCCCGGTGAAGGAACGGCCGCCTTGGAAACTACACAACGCTATATTGAACAACAGACCCCACGCCAACAGATTTGCTCCTGCTAAGAGGTCTACGCAACACCGCAGCACGGAAACGATCTGGTAAGCAGACGCAGAAAACACTTTATAACTTTTTCCAAAAAATGTAGCAACCGTAATGAACAATTTATTCCAACATTATTTAAGTAACATTTAAGTAAATTATTTAGGCGACATTAGTTTATGTAAGTACTGTAAAGAGGACAGTTTTATAAACGTATTTTGTGCATTCTTAACTATAGCATTAGGGTTTATTAGAACTCCTGTTTTGTCTAATGTACAGGAATGTATTTCCGTGTAATCCGAGTTTTCGTTAATCAGAGGGGGTCTCGGTCCCATCTATCTCGAATTATCGCGACTCTACTGAATACATTATATATAATGTATATATGTATATATACTTATATATATATATATATATATATATATATATATATATATATATATTACATTATTGTAATATTCATTCCTGATGATGTTGGTACAGTTTACCAACGAAAAGCTTTGGATATAAATTAATAAATATTCTTGTATTTGAATAACCTATGTTGTTTTAATATA